>OX359193.1:7837500-8437500 GCA_947172415.1 Chondrosia reniformis | reverse complement strand
GTAAGAGGAAAGCATTTGAAGGAAGTGCCTCTTGGAAAGGTTGGTAATGATTATTGTCATGTACATTGCACTGTCTTATATTACCCCCTGTGTTCTATAGCTCTATGATAGCTACGTGAAGGTGTGTCAGAAGCGCCAAGTAAAGTACGAAGCTCAGGCAGAATTTGTCAACGTATGTAGAATGTTGGAGGCTAGAGGTATTCTTCATATCAAAAGTGGTAAAGAGACCAGACTGTGTAAAGTGACACTTGCTGTTCGAGAATGTGACGTTGAAAGTGCTCTGCAGGACAAGACTCTACTATCCACAGTCCTTCAGATACAACTTTAAGTTCCAGCTGCAAAAAACATGTTTTAAAACTGATATTTGCTGAATCAATTAATTTTTATTCTATAGTAGCCCAGTGTCAACTGTCATTTGTTGAATCTCACGTTACTTTCGTATCGCCCTGCAAGTTTGCTGTGAGCTTTGGCTTCAGATGATTAAATGTTATCATATCCATGTCACATGGCCTAGCGAGTCTCCTTCCGATTGGAAATGTCAGTTTATGAAGACTTGATCGCGTTACAAGGAAAAGATGATGCTAAAGGTAGCTTAAATAATAAAAGCCGGTTGATATCACCGAGCCGTGCTCCTTGTGCATGCGTGCCTGATTGAGTATGCGGTGATTTATTATACATAATTCATTACCTCAAGGAATCTGTAGGTACGGGCTAGTCGTCCTAAATACCCCGCTTGGACCTTTGCTGCCCTTTTTGAAGAATATTTGGAAACGCTGTAAGTCGTCTCGTTCAGTCAGAAATATACTCTACTTTTTAATGTTTGTTGAAGGCTCCGAAAATGGGATCACAATATGCGCTGACGGAGGCGCTAACAGATTACATGATGCGTTAGAAGAGCACGAGAGAGAACTGTAAGTGCATAGCAAGATAGTCTGATGTATATAGTCCAGCCTTCAGCCATTTTATATTGCATAATAATAGGTGACTATATACAATTGGTGTATAGTGTTGTAGTTTGTGCATTTACTATACATCTTAATTTTTATTCATGTCTACAGATATATCCCTGATCTTATATGTGGAGATTTAGACTCAGCTCGTGATGAAGTATTGCAATATTATAAATCAAAGGTTATTTATGGTTTTGTGACTTGCATGACTGAAATGAGCTTAACAAATCACTTCCTTTATGGTACAAGTGATGCCACTACAGTAGCATTTGAGAGCAAGGTCTATATATGTGTGTATGTAGGGGTCCCAGATTGTCTGTTTGGAAGATCAAAGCTACACTGATTTTACAAAGGCTGTAATGTACTTGCACAAGCAGGAGAAGGGGACACATTTAAAAGTATCTAAAGAGATAGCTGTAATGCTGTAACCTAGCAACAAACTTGCTGTTGAATTTTGTAGCTCACTGGACTGATTGCGTTTAATGCATTTATGGGTCGCATTGACCAGATATTTGGGTGTCTCAACAGCCTCTATGAAGCAGCCAAGTATACCAACCCGTCTCTGCCCGTCTACCTCATGACAGAGGAGTCCCTGACATGGCTATTGCTACCTGTAAGACTTGATGGTCTCCATATGTGCTAACTGTTTGTGGTGACTTTTCTTCTTATCAAAGGGTGAGCATGTCATCTCAACCACAAGTGGTGTAGAGGAGGGACACTGTGGTCTCATTCCATTAGGAGAACCTGTCTCTTCTGTGACTACCACAGGTCTAGTATGGAACTTGAGTGAGTAACTACCAAAACATCTCAGTGTCTTGTTTCATTGCCATTAGCTGAATCTAAATTTTATGGTCCATGCCATCTACTTTATATTACTTTCAAAGAAGATCATGCTGTATGACTTGTATTGTACAGCATTTTAAAGGCCTATTAAAGGCAGTTTCTATTCACAGTTACATTCTTAATGTTTTGTACCTTTAACAAATACCTATCTTCCACCACCTGCAGACAGTGACCGACTCTCATTTGGCCATTTGATAAGTGTGTGCAATCTACTGGACCACACGGCTGATAAGGTCACCGTGGTAACATCTCATCCACTTATTTGGACCATGGAGCACAATTTGAATATTCTTTTGATCAGTCAACAGACCTAAATCAATCAAGTTTTGATATCTGGGTCCACATGACAACTGCTATAAAATAACAAATTGTATAATCAGTAATTGTTACTGTTGCATTGAACAATCAATGTCTTTCGCTTTAGAAATAATGAAATTGAAATATACTACATGCGTGTCAATTAAGGTTAAGGTCTCATTGAAACGATCTCGATCACTCTTTTTCAATTTTAAAAGATAAATGAAAGTACCACAATTGTATAGATGTAGTTCATATATGTATATTAAGATTAGAGGCCTTTATACTGTACGTATCCTTGTATGAATATGTGAATAGCATTTTGCCGAAGTTCAATTACATTGTCAATTCAGGGAGACGGATACTGATTTTTAATTTCAAATTTTCAACAATATTTTCATACTAAAGAGTGTAGTAAACGACATGTTCATAATAGACTATGGCCCGACATAGTAAGAAAGAAGAATCGGATCTTTTAAGTGTTCTCAATTATTATAGCTCAGCTTTCGCAAGCTTTATAAACGTGCATGTTTTACTACCTGTTCTTGTGCAAAAGAATGTACTAACAGCCAAGAAGAGCAATTTCATATCGCAAGGAACTGCAACTGAAGCGAAATGGATTTTATTTGCACTTCTAAAGAAACTAGATGAAGACGTTCTCTGGAGATTTATGGATGCTCTCAAAGAGACGGCTTCGGTTGAGGAGAACCACGGAAAGCTTCACGCTAATCTAATCGCGGGACTAAAGTCTTACAGAAGAGAGACTACGAGTCGAACCACTTCAGGTAGGTGGTATGCGTGTAGCAGCTGTTGGTTGCTGAGCTAGACCTCGGCCAGTGTATGGCGACTGATTGCAGAGAATGCAAATGCAAATGTACATAGATGGGGATCGATATGATAGTGCTTTCCAATAATGAAGTATTTCCTTACTAAAAATTGCGTGATTAAGAGGGAAAGATAAGAGGGAATTAAAAAGCACACTGTAAGCTGATCAGCAGCACAAGAACTCAAGATTAATTCGACAAACATTAGCGAAGCATGCATCGGCATGCCTATCAGCCTAACCACGGCTAATGTAAACTTAATTAAAAATGGCGAATCCTAGAACGATGTCGCGGCTGAGCTGAATAAGGGCTTGCTCATTTAGCATGGCTGAAAAACCGAAGGAAACTGCCACTATCAAGGAATCCCTGGAAACATTTAATCAGACGTTCGTTGGACTTACGGATCTTTCACTCTTGCTGCAACCTTTGGAGGAGAGAGGCGTTATATCCTTAAAACAAAAGACCACGTTGGAGAAGCTGAAGAAGAGGCCAACTGACGCTAAATGGACTCTCTATAAATACCTTTTGAAGAAAGACGAGGAATCGTTGCAAAACCTATTAGTAATTTTGAACGAGACATCAGAAAAAGAATCTGGACACAGGAAGTTATTGACAGCTATAGAAAGGAATATAGGCTCAACCCAAATTGGTAAATACCTTTTTATTATCGTCAGCCTTTGGCACTGGTGTTTATAACCAGCTCCTGCACGATATAAAGCATTAATTGTGTAAAGATAGCCTACTTCATTCTAGCTAATCACAAATAGATAGAGTAGTACATGTATTGAATTGAAACTATGTGATCCAATTGTAATTGTTAAACTTTCTAAATGTACATATTTCAACTTTCATGTGTGTAGCTAGTCCACAAGGTAAAAAAATCGGGCAGTCACTCTTGTCCGGTCAATCCGAAATGGAAGAGCCACTTCCTGTTTCCAAGGACCAATCCAAAATGGAAGAGCCACTTCCTGCTACCGAGGACCAATCCGAAATGGAAGAGCCACTTCCTGTTTCCAAGGACCAATCCGAAATGGAAGAGCCACTTCCTGTTACCGAGGACCAATCCAAAAAGGAAGAGCCACTTCCTGTTTCCAAGAACCAATCCAAAATGGAAGAGCCACTTCCTGCTACCGAGGACCAATCCGAAATGGAAGAGCCACTTCCTGTTTCCAAGGACCAATCCGAAATGGAAGGGCCACTTCCTGTTGTCGAGGATCCTAAATCAAATGACCTCTTTCACTTCCACCACTCTTTGAAGTTGCCTGTCTCAGCACACTTTGATTGGAGAGGCGGTGTCCTCTACTCATCTCTGTATGGAGTGAGGGTGCACGTACCTGAAGGAGCCATAGGAAAAGGGGAACTGGTTAAGATCAGCTTTGAGTTGGTGACTGATCTGAGGGACCTCCTCTCAAACGAGGGGTTCAGCCATGCTGTGCTGTGCAGTGAAGTGTTCAACTTTGAGGCCACAGATGTTCCGAGTGGCAAATCAGTTGAGCAGTTTGAGAAGGAAGTTTGGATAGAGTTCCCGCACTACGCCCACCTGAGGAACAGTGGTGATGTTCAGTCTGTCTATGTGCTCTCTAATAGAGGTGGATCTGTTAGGAGGCAGGACGGAGCAGTTTTCAGCATCGGCTACCCATATGTCAATCTTCCCTTGCTCCACTTCAGCCCGTATTGCACAGTGCAGGAGAGGCGCCGTAAGTTTCTAAGGTCAAGACTGTCCAGCTTGGAGAGAGGAACCCGAAGTCTCAAGAGGAACCCATCACATCAGAGCAGCTTTGAGAAGAGTGTCAGTCTAAAAAACAGTCCAATAAGTTTGAAAAGACAAGATGCTATTACTGGGAATGTGAGAAGAAGCAACTTACATGAAAAGGTACACTCGGACCAAAGCCAATCTTCTTGTGGATCCGTTTGTAGTGAGGCTGAGGAGATGGAGTGTGATACCAGTTGCCACAGTAACAATGTCACCTACAATGGAGCTACAGATAGTAACATGGAATGTAATGCAGGTCCAGTACCACTGGATATGCAGGCTTGTGTGCTACAGCCAAAGGAAAGACACGGATCTGGACAGGCGTGGTCAGGAAAGATATATCTACTACCTCACTCACCTCACCTGAGCTCGGTAAGACAGGTAGCCTTGTGTTATTGATATCATGAGTAATATGCTGTACAATATTGTCCTATTAGCCTATTGTCTTGAGTGCAATTGCAGGTTTTTATACATTTAATTAATGCTTTTATTAATGCTTCTATCACATTGAAAAAATAGGGGAACTTTGGGATCTAAAGCCAATCTTAACGTATTGATTTCATCATCATTGAACTCTGAATATTACCCCTGTCACATTCTGCCATATTTCTATCGCATTCTTTAATTAATGTTTCTGTTCTTCATCTCTTTTCAGTACGTTTCAGACCAAGATGATTTCGATGTGGAATGCACTACATTCACTTTGAACTGGCCTCCTCGTATGCTGTTGTCCATAGGACCTCCTCAGAATGGATGGGAAGTCTCACTGGATATGGTGCCAGTGGGCGGTGCTATCGAGAGGCAGGTTGATCTTGAAGCATGTGTGACCAATCCTGCAAAGCCACCCTTTAAGTGCTCCTTCACCGTGCTGTGCAAAGAGGCCAAAAAGGACCTCAACCTGTCCATCATTATTCAAAACCAGTTTCGTAAGCCACTGGTCCAGTGTGGGATTGACTGCCAACTGCTTGGAAAATCTAGTAAGCAGATTATTTGAGCATTGTACATAATCTAAACAGGCAGTTGTAGTTGCAATGTAGCTATATAGAGTAGCTTGTATAATGTTGTCCTAATAAGGTATATATAAGCTGTCTGATATTGTAGGCTCTCACTTTATATTTAAATACTGTTAGTACAATTAATATTAATGTGTATGCCTGCTACTGTGAGTTGCTTTCCTTATATGGTGCAGTGGTCTTTGATGATTATGGATCATTTACAGACTACATTGACAAGTCCAAGGATCACTTGTTTCTTGTTCTGTTGGGAATTCTTGTTCCTTTTGACCAACTGAAACCTCTCGCACGTTCACTAGGCATGAGTGATTTTGAATGTGCCCATTTAATTTCTCACTTGAATTTACATCGTGAGAAAGAAAATTTATACCAGCTTTTTAAGGTTGCTTCAAAGGAGCTACAGTTTAGTGTACTTTTAACAAGCCTGGATGGATTGAAGGATCTAACAACAGACATTAGACCCAACTTTGCAGACAACCTTATATCCCTATCCAGGCAGTACTATAGCTTCAGGAAGAAAACTGATTGTGTAGCATGGAAGGAGTTCTTGGACTGGGCTGTTGAACAATTAGCCAAGTGCGAGCATATAAACTTTGTCAAGCACCACTGTAGTGAGAAGCAGTTTGGAGAAAAGGAATGCCTGGTCCACTTTAGGTCCTTAGCTGTCAGACTTGTTGCAGTTTGGTATCCTACGGGTCAGCTACTTGGGCTAGAAGAATCTGATCTTGACTCTATCACTTGCAACAGCCAAATTGACAACCCTTCAGAGAAACCATATCAGATGTTTTTAAAATGGCAAGCCACTTGTGACTGCCAAGCCAACGTAAATCTCTACAGTATCTTGCAAGTTGTCAGCATCTTAGACTGTACATATGTATATGATCTTAGTGATGTTTTTAATTATATTCATAGTGCCTCACTTTTGTGACTACTATCACCAATCACTTTCCAGCTAGGAGCTGGCCTTTTGAACACTTTGATTTTTAGTATTGTAACAAATTGTCATTCATTTTAGTCTATTTTTATAAATTCTTTTGAATTTCTTGTAAACTACTGCTATGGCAGTAGTCAAAGTGGTGTTGTTGATTTGCTGAAAAGATTTTCATTTACACATTAATTTAACTTTTAAAACGATAATTACATCATAATAGTCAGTTTATAAAAGTCCCATTTCTTCTAATAGTGTTTGTGTGGCTTTAGGATTCTCTGTCTCCTATCAAGAGAGGAAGAACACAGAAATAGACAATAAACCGAGAAGATATCACTGCTGCTCAACCAATAATCTATTATTAAAGTAACTATGTATGCACCTACATACGTACCTCTTGAAGCATGTCTGCAGATGCAATAGCTTTGTTGATCTGTTTCTTACTGGTCTCCTGGACACAACCTCCCAACATGAACTCGTCCAATACATAATAGGCCTTGGTGGGAGGAAACGAGTAAAATCAATGTTGTACTAGTTGCCATGGCAACATGGTATTCTAGTACAATCTTACCTTTTCAAAGTTAAATATAATATCCAGTTCACATACCTTGAGGTAAATGAAGAAAGATATATAATCAGATAATTAAACAACCTTAATTAAATGGCTGCAGTTAAGTAGGGGCTAGCAAGCCAGACTAGATCAGATAACTAACATTGCCAAAGTACTTGTCCAGTAGCTCTACAAATCTGTGAATGACCTCCAGAGTAATCAACTCATTATCTCCCGGCTCTATGGCCGCCAGGAAGTACAGACTGGCATATCTATATTGTACACAACAAATGTGCTATAATACGTACACCATACATCTTACAGTACATGCGTACAATACAGCTACATATTGAATGATAGGGATTTCTTCTAACTGTACCAAACTTGTCTTTGAGATGGTTCATCTTTAGTCTTTTGAGTGTCTAAAGACTACAAATGAACCTTCTCAAGCTACATACATGTAAACAGGATAGGTTGTCTGTACTTGAGTATACAATTGTGAAATATCACATCACATAAGCAATGCTTTATACATAACATTGGTACATCACTGCATGTCTCAATCTCCGACTGCATCCAACTGTATGTCCCAATCTCCGACTGCATCCAACTGTATGTCCCAATCTCCGACTGCTAACCTTTTATATACAATCTTCAGATCTTTGTATTCAAGAATGTTACACATTTTGGATCTTCTTGACAGAATGGTTGAGATTACTTCTCTCATTATCTTCTTCTTCTCTTTCAGTGAAACAGCGTTAAACCATTTCTGTAGCCTCACTTTTCCCTGTCTACTGAACAACAATACGTATTGGATCTACAGCGAACGGCCAATGAATAGTAATGTAGAACTAGTCTAAATTTTATATTAAACAAAATTATAAAAGTGTGATCATGCTAAATCAAATGTTTGGTGTCATTTTAGATAACTAAGTCGCTTACCATTTCGTGGAGAGTTGGTGACAGTACACCCTACAGACCTTCGAGAAAATAACGCAAACACACGCAAAAGGAGGGAAAATGGCGCTTGTAATCGTCTGTCCACATGATATGTATGCTCACTTGAACAATGGCAAGTGAAAAGAAGACGTCTTTGAAGAAGAATTTCGAGCCAGAACAGTGGAAAGCATTCAGGTTATCTGGTATTGCATACCAGCAGTAGAGCCATCTTGTACTTATATGATACACATGACAGACTGTTGAGTGTAAACTGTGTTCTTGTAGTCATGTTGAGAGAAGAAGATTTTGCAAGAAGCAGAGAAGACACTACAAGAGGTCGTCTCTAGCCAAAGAGAGAGAATCACATGAACTAGAAGGTATGTTATACGATACTTTTAACATATGTCCATATGTGGCAAGTGAGTGTCATCATATGGTGCCATTGAGTGATTGTGTCTTCTCGAATAGAGAAAAGGAGATTGGAGAGTATTCCAGGATATTTGTAAGCAATATGTTTGCATGTTAATAGACTGTCAAATGTCTTCTCTTTTAAAGAGAGAGGCTGAGAGAGGAAGAGAGACTTGAAGAAGAAAGACAACGTCATGAAGAAATTGAGAGGTTGTGTGCCACTGTAACGTCACTCTGTGTGCAGCTACCGAGTAGTGTTTGCTGCACCTCCACAGACAGTACCACCATGAGCTGTGGCTGAGGAGGGAGGCACTGGCACAGGCAGAGTTCAAAAGGAAGAAGAAGGCAGAGGAGAAGGCAGCCAGGGCAAGAGAGGAGAGAGAGGTCGGTGCATGAGAGAGGGGCTGAGGAGTGCATACTTGAGTGTACGTACGACTCTTCCATCTTAGCTGCTAATCAAGCAAGAGTGGGAAGCCCTAAAGAAGAAGGAAGAAGAGGAGAAGGAGAGGAAAGCCAAGGACAGGCAGGCAAAAGAGGTGACCTGGGTTGGCCTCCCTCCAGGATAGCATTGCCACACCCCCTACCTACCTTGCACACACCCACCCATATTTAGTATCCTCCCTCAATAGATTGTGTTTTAACTTTATATATGTTTGAATGTCATTGACTTGCATACATATTGTACTGAGTGTTACTATTAATATGTGATGCTATTACTTGTATCAGTTGTATGGTATTGTTTGTCTTAACTGCTAATCTCGTGTGTCAGGAGCGACTGAAAGAGGCTCTCACTGCAGACCAGAGGGACCAGACTGACGAGGACACTGTGAGGATACTGGACCTCTTAAGCTGCTCATGTACTCATTGTGTGTTTGGTTATGTAGTCCTGGCGCAATCCCCTGGCACCAGATGACCTGAGCGTGACCTCTGAAGGGACCACTGGAAGAGATGCTGTAAGTCTCCTTCTCCTGAATGGAATGCCAAGGTTCACAATGCAGGGCTGTGTTAATATTTGGTCTCTGTAGAGTGCAAGGGAGTGTTCATTTTACATGAAGACGGGTGCCTGTAGGTTTGGAGATAGGTAAGTAGATATAGACTTGATCATGTGACAAGCATGTGACTTGTAGGCATGGTAATCATCAAGGTGTTCAAAGTTCCATCCAAAGCCGGAGAGCAGTTGTACCATCCTAGTCCCCGGGATGTTCCAGGACATTGCTCTGTCAGACATCAGCCGACTAGAGGACAGAGATAACGATGCATCTTTAGAAGTAGGTGTCTGAAAGAGGAGATGTGTTTAAACTACTGCAGGAGATACGAGTGTTGTACTTGTTAAAAGTTTATAACAGCTTATATATGTCAGACAACAGTAGTAGTAATAAGAGTGCTTCAGGAATCAAATGACATTACTCAGTCACAATCTATATATTTAAGTGATATCTGGCAAAAGTTATTTTTAACTGCACACTCTTGCAATTGTTGGGTCCAAATGCATCAAGTTCAAGTACTCAAGTACTGTCACAAGAAACATGGCGGTTAACCAATAGATTGTATGTACCTGTAGTTTGATGAAGGTGAAATGTATGAACGTTTTGTGCAATTCTTTGAAGATGTACTTCCAGAGTTCCAGAAACTTGGGAATGTGATTCAGTTTAAGGTTAGAGAAGAATTATATCATGAAGTGGTATTTATTTGAAACTGCCGTTTGAATACTTCAGGTGTGTTGCAACCATGAAGCTCATTTGAGGGGGAACGTCTATGTCCAATTCTCCAAGTGAGTGTGTCTTGAAAATTGGATAAGACAACCACAACTATATTCCTTAGGATGTAGTATACTTTCTTTAGAATGCTGTTCATAGCTTGGAGAACTTGACTTTTGTGAAATGTTAAGTGTAGATATTATCTGCTGTGACGTGTATATTTCTAGTGAGCAGGATGCAGTTGAGGCCTATAAGGTGTTCAATGGAAGGTGGTATGCATTGAGACAACTGTCATGTCAGTTTGTGCCTATACGGAGGTGGAGATCAGCAATATGCGGTGAGGGAAATCCCCTGGAGCACACATGTACTATTAAACATGGAGTGGTAACCCTTGCAACGTCATTAACATATTTTATGTAAAAGTTGCTCGATTGGCTATGTGAATACCTCATATTGTTTGCTGTAGGTCAGTTTCAGAGGAGCTGTTGTCCGAAAGGGAATAATTGTAATTTTCTACATGTTTTTCAAAATCCTGGTAATGCCTTTTGGCGAGCTGATAGGGATTTTCCCTTCCAACAGCCTCAGCGTGATTACCATAGGTAAGAGTTATCTTACTGCCGGCCTACTTAATGCCAGCCTTCTGTATTCCTTATTATTGTTCTTTCTCTCACATATTGTGTCAGGTCTCGTAGAGGTAGTTCTTCACAAAGAGGTTCACCCACTAGGGATGGGACTCCTAATCATCTCCAATATCGACACAGAAGAAGGAGATACTCCTCTCCATCTCAACATGATCATCTTCGGTCAAGCACCCATGACAACTCTGGGTCAAGTGGCAGTGATGAGAGTAGCTACAGTAGAGATTCCTCCAGGTCTCAAAGGAAGAGGTCAAGAAGAAGCAATTCTCGCAGCAGTAGCAGAAAGAGACATAGACACGCCCACTCTCACACCCACCACCGTAAGCACAGGAGAAGAGACACATCAAGAAACTCCACTCCAAACAGGAAGGTGAAGGACAAAGAGAAGTCAGATGATGATCATGCTAGCTCAAAGGAACTACAACATTTTGAACCAAATATCAAGTAACAACTTGCTAGTACATAATGTGCTCAATAGAATTTCATTCTGTACATGTTTCAACCGTCTCCCTTGTACAGCGGTTCCATCAATTATATCGGTTACGTAGGTCCGTACCGGGGAATTTCCTAAGCAAGCTATATAAATAGATAAACGGGTACTTCCCCCTTCCCCTACAAATCCGTAAAGAGCTTTACTCAGCATAGTGATGGAGGAGAAAGCTCTAGACAGTTTTACTATGTATACAAGAAACGGTGGCTGCGCTGTCGTTCACAATAGCCTCATGTTCGTTTGGGGCGGACAGTCCTCCAGGAAGGTTGACGACGAGGATTCAGATGCAGAGGACGAGGATATAATTATACCAATTGACCTTCCTCTGGAAGAAGACGATAATAACGTTATTGATGTCTTTGATATCGACGCGAAACTCTGGTGGCACTACCCAACTACAGGAGACGTCCCCAGACTAGGATTGGGGTCCTCCTTGTGTATCGAAGGCGACCATATCTATCTGTACGGAGGATGGAATAACTACAGATTTAGTTCCGAACTATATCGGCTGAGCCTCTCCACGTTCGAGTGGAGTAGCATAGTACCCAAAACAGACGTTAAACCGACTCCGGTGTACCTCACTACTGCACTGGCTTACTGTAATAGGATTTGCACCTTTGGTGGGGTAGGATTGCGAGTTAGTAAGGAGAAGCAGAAAGAGAATGGAGCAGACTATGACGAATATGCACCTGACCCTAATCCATGGGGATGGAATAACGAGTACCACGAATATGATATCAGTGCAGGTGAACATGCCCTCAAACATAGTAGACTAGAGATCCTTGAGCAATTTTGTGAGATCCTTGAGCAATCTTGTGAGATCCTTGAGTAATCTTCTTGAGCAATCTTGTGAGATCCTTGAGCAATCTTGTGAGATCCTTGAGTAATCTTCTTGAGCAATCTTGTGAGATCCTTGAGCAATCTTGTGAGATCCTTGAGCAATCTTGTGAGATCCTTGAGCAATCTTGTGGATGTGTTAGACTACCACATGTGACCAGTTACTTTGTATGTACATGTATGTCTCTTACAGAATGTTGGATTTCACCAAAAGTGATAAATCGACCATCCCCTGTCAGTGCAATGAACCTCACACAGGTAGACCCTCATCGAGCTATACTTTATGGAGGAAGAATAAAAAATGGAAGAAGTAACAAGTTGTTTCTCTTCAATCTTCAGACAAAGGTAAGGGAGAGTGTAAATGACATTCCTTATCAGAACAGCACATGTCAAGACACCTCCTACTAGTATATAGATTATTTTGTGTCATGAACTAACTTCCTGTCCTTCACATACTTATCAATCTTGTGGTAAAGTTAATTGCATTAATAGTTATTCAAGTATGTTTGTAAATATTGCATTTCTTCTATTAGTGTATACAATAATGTACAATATGATCCCCTTCATAAATCTCTGCCACTGCATGGCCTATAGGTTTGGTTTGAGCCTCGTGAACCTCCTCCCAGAGATGGCCCTGACCACAGCTGGCCGTCTATCAAATCCTTCCATTCCTGCTCCTGTTTGCATGATCCTGAGGTAGTTGGGAGGAGGATTGGCGGGAAAACAGTCCATCAGAAGGTATTATTACTTTGGGGAAAATACCATGACTCATGGATATGTCCCCAATCTTGGGTCCTGGAGATAAAGGGTGACGATATCAAGTGGACTAAGGTTAATTAGCTTAAAATAGTCATGAATATAATAAACATTTCACCTTATATGTATGTATATGTATTGACAAAAATATAGATAAATTTGAACTTAAAGGCAAGAACTTGGCATACAGCTTGTGCTAAGTTCAGTGACAGTTCTGAAGTTTTCACAAAGATTTTAGTGTTTGGAGGTAATGTTCATGTGACTGAAGGAAAAAGGGACAGAGTGGAGACAGCCGATTTGAAGATCCTAAGCTTTGGTGAGATCCTGCAAGGTAATGTTAATAAAGTCATTATCTGATTCTCCCTCAACTCTTCTAGGCAATCCAGTCCCTAGACTGCAGACCATCCTGCTCAATATGACATCAGAGATGCCTGCCCACCTGTTGAATAGGCTACCTCAGTTTCTGAGAAGCAAAGTCACTGAACACAAAAGGATCAAGTCAATTTATCCAGCGATACCAATAGACAGTCTGATCTGACAGAAGTAGACTCAAATTTCCATGTTATACATGAAATATATTTGTGTAATCTAAGAAAGTTCAACTTGATGGTGTTGTTATGTGAAAGATTTCAAATTGCTCGTGTCAACAGATAAGTGGGAAGTGAATGGAATCAATACATAGCTGAAACGGGAAATTTTAGATATTTGATCGGATCCTAATTGACAGTCAGAGATTCGTCGACCAATTCAAAGAGATATGATAAGGGTCCATGCCGCACAGCTAGATCGTAGCCAGTATCACCATTGCAATTCTTCAACTCCGGGTCAATATCCCTATGCCTCAGAAGCAGCTCCAGTGTGTTCTTAGCATGCTCGTTGGTGGCTGCCAGATGGAGAGGAGTGTGGTCTCCATCTGTACCAGCATTAATATCTGCGCCATTTTGTAACAACAGTGAGGCAACTTCGACTTTATTCCACCGACAAGCAGAATGCAATGGCGTCCATCCCAACTTTGTTTTATTCATAACATTGGCACCGCACTGCAGCAGAAACTCTGCTGTTGATACGTGTCCATTGTACGAAGCGCGATGAAGAGCTGTGTACCCATCTTCATCCTCAAAAGAGATAACTCCTTTGAACCTTCCAAATATACCTTTGACAATGTCTAGGTTACCCGTTTGGGCTGCTTTGAGGAAAACGGGGCCAAGGTCTTCGAGCGTCCCTTCTTGTAGGAACACCTTATCGACCGTCATTAGTTCTTTCTCATCTTCCTGACTCTGATTCCAAAGTTCTGAATTGATTACGGCCATCGAATCGAAAGCATCCGCGTCATAAATTTGAGTATCTAAACTCGAGTGTAGCTCTCCATTGACGGCCATTTTGTTGCATGGATTACATAAACCCCACCCGTAACAGCTACTCTATCATGGATCGATGTCACCAATTATCCCTTGCAACACAAAAATTATAATATTAATATTGACAATTACAATGAAGTTGCCAAAATATTCCTGACAATTAAAAATGAAATTTAAAAGAGAAACCTTGTCCTTGGCCAAATGGATTAAATCCATGTCCAAAAGGATTTCTTCCATGATGCTGTTCCTCGTGATCTAAAGGATCCTCCCCATTGTCAAACATTTGACGCTTTTCTGTATAATAGACATTATGTAATACAAAAGTCAAGCACAGGATCTAATTGGCCAATTATAGGGACTGATTGTGTAACCACTTCTTTGAGAATGTGTACTCAAACCGTCTGTCACTAACCTGGGTCTGTTAGAACTTCCTTGGCTGCTGCTATGTCTATAAACTTCTTTTCTGCCATCTCCTTTTCTGCTTCACTGAACTTGTCCGGGTGCCACTGGCGAGCCAGCTTACGATATGCCTTCACTATCTGTTTCTTTGTTGCTGTCCTGCACCAAACACAGACTGCACTGAACAAACAACTTAGAACATGCAGCTGGGCGTCTAACAGCCTACCTAGGAACTCCAAGGATTTTGTAATAATCTCTCTTTTGAGATTGTTTTAATAACTTTTGTGCTCTTTGTAACTTCTCCTCGACCTGCAGCATACAGAACAGGAGACACAAGTCAGGCAATGAAGGTGTTCCAAGATGGCAGCTTACATTACAAGAGGAGGCATAGTCGTTCTTCTTTTCGTTTGCCTTTTGATAATCTCTAATGGCCTCCTCAAAAAGATCTTGTTGTATGTACATCTCTGCCCTGTCACACAAGGCATCCACATCATTCTCGTCTCCTTCTAAGACCTCCCCACACCATTTAAATGTGTCCTCTACATTTGATGACTGAAACAGAAAGAGAAGACAAGAAATACAGTAACAATCTCCACAAAATGGATGGCTATTGAAGAACACAAACGATAGAGATGTGGCTACAACAGAAGTGCGGTATGGAACACTACCTTTGATGAACAGTGACACAGTTTGGACTTGATATGTCTGACAAATGATCTAACACTGGATTCAACTTGCAAGGCCGAAATGTATTTCTCACAAGCGTCCTCATAACTGCACCAAAGGAATCACTTAACATGGACCAACCTCTAAAGGGAACACATTTCCAACCTACCTGTCTTCCCTCATAAGATTTTCTCCAGAATTGAGCAACTTGTGTAATTTCTTTACCAGCTACAATATACATAACACAACACTTGTGGTTAACATTCTCCCAAGTACCCCGCCCCCTCACAACAGAGTATACCACACTAACCTTGTAGTGAGTGTGGCACTCTTTGTGGTCCTGGTCCAACTTGAGGCATTCACGGATATCCCTGCATACACACATACATCAACACATGTTGCCTAGCAACAGACACCACTATCAGGCCTGACTACTTACTTCAGTGAATCCTCTGCATTTCCCAAGTGATAGTTTAACAAGCTCAGCTTCAGGTAGCCGGCTGTGTTATCATTTATCAGTTTGGTGGTGGGTCTGACGTCCAGCACAGCACTCTGCAAGTCTCCAGTCCTCTCGTAGCACTCTGCTCTCATGAGCCGCAGACTAGAGTCCCAGGGACAGTTCTACAGCAGAGCCACATATATACGTACATCAAGATAAGGTGAATATGGAATAGGGAATTAGGTGTACAATTGATAGATCATTGCTGGTGTCCATGACAACAGGTCTTCTGTCCACTTAAGACTTGGGTTATTTGGATGGAAGGTAAATGTACATTTGGCACATCTGCACAAGAAATGCAGGTCTTCCACATATACACTCACTTCTATTGCATAAGTCAGAGGTCCAATGGCTGCTCCATAATCCTTGAGATCCATCAACTGTCTCCCTTCTTCCACTGACTGAAGGACCTTCTGAATGACGTCCAGCTGTTCAGCTGCCTGCTCGCTGTCATTCGGACTGTCCCTCTGAAGAGAGCAAGTACAAGTAATAACAGTACCTCCCAGAGCTACCAAGGACTAACTAAACGCTTGTAATCTTCCTCAGCTTCCTCCAGGTTCCCTAGCTTCAGGTTGGCATTTGCACGCTGCACCCTCGCCTACATTGGAGAAGGTCTAAATAAAGTGAACAGCTCTAGAGGAGATAAACTTACAGAATGAAAATTTTCTCTAATTTGTAGTGCCTTGTCCAGGTCTGGTAATGCTGATTTGGCTTTGCCCATAGCAAGGTATACTGCCGCCCTCTTAAAGTATGACAAGTAGTTCGAAGGATCTCCCTCTATGTAGAGGTAAGGTAATGATAAGCAAATATATTTCCAATTAAGCAACACATTGCAGAGATATAGGGTTTAATGATATTAATACAAGCGGCGCATTTAGAGGATGGGGCGTTGATGCTGAGTATATAAACCACTTTTTGAAAATCTTCGAACAGCAGAGTGGCGCAGCGGGAGCGTGTTGGGCCCATAACCCAAAGGTCGATGGATCGAAACCATCCTCTGCTAATATTTTCCTTTTTTTCTCTCTTAAAAATGATAGATAATACACAAATGGACGCGACGGAGATGCTTACCTATCGCCTTTCCGTAATGGTTCAGAGCATCTACAAGTTGTCCGCTCGCCAGTAACCTTTTCCCTTGCTCTAAATGATTGTTAACTTCTTCTGGGCTCATTAGACAGGACACTAATTAAGCAATAATTGGTAAGTACGAATTAATGGATTAGCGAAAAAGACATGCATAAGCAAACAGACTTGCTACATACACACTTCAACAAATATTATATATTTATTTGACATTTAAACATCGTAAAACAGCAATACGGCTTGTAAAGTGGATATCGTGATAATGCTGTTCACCTTAGATCCGTACAGACTTACCGTTGATGTCCAGACAGAGGAATACGACAAGATATATTCGAATTCGATCAATGACTTCCATGCTAAACTAAGAAAGTTCTTTTTTGGTGATTTCGTCCGTCAAAAGTTGTACTATATCCCTTTTATATTGATGTATAGTCTATACTTCCTGTATAAAACCTGCTGCTGTGTAGCTCGTCCATTGGTCAAAAGATAAAAAATGGCGGGAGTTTGAATTTTTCAAAAATAAACAACTACTTTTTTACTTTTAGAATCTCGTTTTAGAGTGTATAATTTGCTCAAAGAAGACACAATGCAAAGGAGAATAGTAAAACCAAGCCCAAATGAGGAGGTGAGCGCACAGTCTTTGATTAAGATGGCTCTAATTGCAAGACATGTAACTCTATTTCACGAACATCTTTAAGGCTGAAATAATTCGCAAGGAAAAGGAGAGACGAAGAATAGAACGTCTCATTCAAGTTAGGGCTCAGGCAAAGCAGCACGCAAAGGTCATAAGGACAGAGTACAAGAAGCTCTGCCTCACTGAGCAGCAGCTGCAGGAGATTAACATGAAGGTGAGTGTCTTGGCAGTAAGAGGAAGGTAGACTGTCTCCTTTAGTTTGAGGAGCAAGTTAGCACTGACTGGAGTTCTTGGAGTAATTCACTTCTGTCTGCCAGCACATACATAGCATACCCATGTGTTCTTAAATATGTGAAGTTACAACAGTGCACTTTGACCTTTATAATGCTCATATACACTTGTAAGTGGTAACACTTTAGCTGCATTTTTTGTAGAAACAATTTGAAAATGAAAAGAAGAACAAGATGGTTCTCCTTCAGAGCAAGATGAAGCACTATATAGATGACATTGGAGAAGGACATAGAAGTGCAGACACCACCATTTCCAGGACACAAGTGATTAATGAGAGGAGGCTGATTCAGAAGATGGACATGGAGTAAGTGTTAAAGAACATGTCATTCTATCAACACGACTACATATGGTGTCTTTTTATAGTATAAGAGTTGAAGATAGGTTTGACAAGGCTATGAAGGAAGTGAGAACATATAAATACACATACATATGACCTCTATGGACAAACACTAGTCTCACTGCACCATAAACTATTTAGTTGAATCTCTTATTACCTGTAAGGTAGACTTACCCACTTCCTACATGTGACAGGTTAACGAGGCTACAAGGAACAGGCAAGCAAGAGACACAGAGCACATCAAATCAAGGTCTGTGATGGTGGATGATGGATGGTGACATTGTGTGGTTGTGTGTGTTAGTGTGAAGTTTGTGTATCCCTTCAACAGACACAAAGCATTGGAGGCTGAAAAGAAGAGAGCAAAAGACATAGCATGTTTACCTCCTCCACCAAAGGATCTCATTTCAGTGAGTGCTTCTCAAAGCAGTTAAATATACGTATATACAAGTGTGTATGTACATTAAATATGTAAAAATATATAATTTCTTCATATTGCAGTTCTCTGATCCAACTAAGGGTGAGTGGTAGAGTTTGAGCTATTAACAGGCTCTTCCGACAGATGGGAGGTGGTAGTGCTGGCTCATGTGTCACATGCATGTCACATGTGTAGGTCACAGAGTGATTGTGAAGGGAGTTGAAGGCTTCTCCTCCACCCACTACAACATGCCCACTCACGTGCTGGTCAGCCGAACTGATCACGAACGCTTTGGAGTGAGTTCAGTCTCAAAATGGGGCTTTCTTATTTACATAGGTGTTCATACATCGAGATATACCTTGACTTACATACGTATATAGCCGAGCGGTTCTGAGGTTGCCAAGGAAACAGAAGAAAAGCTAGTGACTGAAAAGGAGGTGAGTAAGATGTGTTCACATGTGCAGTAGAGCATTGACAGTGAGCTCCTCTCCTTGCAGGATGTGGAGAGGAGGAAACAGGAACAGGAAGAGAAGGCCTGGCTGAGACACAAACATGCCTTAGCACAAGTCAGACTGGAAAAGGTACAAATGTACCTCATATGTACGTATGTGCAAATGAGTGTGAATATGTATGTACGTATGCAAATGAGTGTGAATATGTATGTACGTATGTGCAAATGAGTGTGAATATGTATGTACGTATGTGCAAATGAGTGTGAATATGTATTTATATATATTTATTATTTATGTACAGTATGTATGTCACATGTGTGATTGTGAGTTATTAAGAATGTGTATATTGTGCTTCAGGAGCACCAAAAGTTGAACAAAGATTTAGAAGAGATGGAGCGGCAGTACAGGTTTGCGAGACAACAGCAGATCTCACAAATGCCAGTTAGTTTTGCAGGGCAACAATTTGGTGTCTATTGTAATCAGTTCTTGTGTTGCAGCCAAACCTCTTCCAGCCAGCCCAGAGGAGAATTGACATGAAAATGGAGAAACAGAGAGAAATGGAAAGAGCTTTTGAAAAGCCAATCTTAAAGTATCAAGGTTCGTAAGAGTGGCATTAAAAACACAGGCCACAGTATTGTGTAGATGTAGTCTTCAGCTATTGTAGACTTGTTGAGAGAGTGTCACTTCTCCTTGTGTATTTAGGTCCAGAGTATATTGTGAGCTCCTTGGGCACTCCTGAGGGCTCCAATGCAACTCCTGAGGGCTCCAATGCAACTCCATCGTCTTCTACAGTCAGCAGTACTGAGTCATCTGTAGAGTCCAAAGGTCATCCGGTGAACCCTGACCCTATCACTCCGCTGCAGTTTCAGACAAGAGCCACAGAAAGTGAAGATAAAGAATGTAGAGAAGCAGATGGTACAGGTCACTCTGCTGATGATCAAAATAGCAAAGATTTAAGACTTTTAGAAATGGAATTTGACGATGATCAGCCTTGGGACCAGTCGGAAGAGCGAGAAAGGCTTTCCACTGCTACTATAGATGATGCATTGGACCCTAGTCCATCTGCCCCCACATCCTGTACAGAGAGCAGTGGAGTACCCAATGAAGCTGGCAGCACACTGGAGAAAGGCAGTCTGACTAGCCAATCCCCAGGGTCACAGCAGTCATGTGACACTTCAAGTGCCTCCTCCTCGGGGGACCAGACACTCCTCCCCAGTCCTATTGAGGTGCCTGTGGAACAGGAGGACACACCCACCTCTCCTGCAGAGGAGCAGAGAGACACTCCCACTTCTCCTGCAGAGGAGCAGTCAGATCTTGACCAGACCACCTCTTCAACAGAATCAGATTCTACCATCAGAGGAGACGATTCTGGTGTTCAGCAGCTTGTAAGTGCACTACAATCTATAGATCTCCAGGCAACCCCTGGGGGGAGGGAACTGGACCATCTTGGCAGCAGTCCTCAACTGGCCAGCCCTCCCCCACCAGCCATTTCTGAAGAACTGACACAGCAGCAGTCTGAAGGACCCACAGCACATGTAACAACCACTACTAACACAGGTACATATACAAGTGTACATGTACAAGTGTATGTATAAAGTAGTAGCTACATATGTACGTACATATGTATGTACATGATGTGTGATGCATTTGTGTGTAGCTCTTGTAACTGAACTGTTGGAGAGGTTTAGAAGACAACAAGAAGGACTCCACAGATTGGTCATTCCTGAACATTTGTCTACCTCAGAAGAGTCTTTGGAAAGTGAAGAACAGCCTGTTGAAGGTGTAGTGAGGTATGTATATTGTGCCTGTGGTTGATAGTATTCACAACACATGAATTAACCCTCTTAAATATACAAAGACTTGAAAGTGCTACAACTTTGATACTTTGACTACCATATGTGTACTACTGTATTGTAGTCATGGTAACAAGCCACCATTGGAGGACAACACATTTGGTGCAGTCACACCTCTCTCCATCCTAACTCTCTCATCGAGGTAAGCTGTACAGCAGTGGTATCATACACTCCTCAATTGGTATGTACCTGATTAATATGTGTGTAGTACCCTTTTCAGTGACGTGGGAAGGGGAGAGGAGGAGAGTGCATCACAACACAGCAAAACTGTAGACACCAGGTCAGTTACATGTATGTATGTACATATGTATGGTGTATAAACCTAACCATGTATGTTACACCTCTGTACATTGCTCCACTGAAAGATACCTACATATACATATGTACTTACTTTTGTACATATATTATGGTTCGGATGAGTGTGTTTGTTCATGTTTGTCTGTCTGTGTAGTGCCATGTACAGTTGGACCAGTTTGACTGAAGTTGATGATAATGTGTCCTTTCATAGACCACTCATGTTCACCAACCTACCTCACACCCACGGGGAGGGGGAGGGGATCGCCTCCACCCACCACCCCAACACTCAGTCGCCATCTGTGGCCCCTTCCTATGACACCCTCCAGCCACTCTCAGTTGTCCACTCTCATCAGACTCCAGCTGAGACCACAGTACCAGATGAGAGCTTACGACAGGACACTGTTCACCCTCTGCCCAGCCCGTGGACTGAACAGTATTCCCTGTCCTTTGGGAATCTGTCTTCTTCCTTTGACCCATCTCCAGCTCCTTTGCCCTCAGTGTCCAAACCATCACTGCTGGATGCTTCTGGCAGTATGGCTTCGTCTCAACCTGCTTACCAGATGGCACAACCACAACCATTTTCTAGCCCAGCCCATGACTATGGTCCACTGACCACTCCCTCCTCCTCCCATCCACCTAGCAGTGTAGCTGTGCCTGCACATTCATCTCTCTCTCACATGCTGCAACCACTTGAGATGCAAAGGCATTCACTCCACCACCCATTTAGTACAGAACAATTAAGGGAAGAATATCCAAAGATAGATGTAACCACAACTACTTCATACAGACCGCAAGCTCCACCAGTACTAAACCTCTACAATGTAGCCACTCCTCTTAAAGACTCCATTTTATCTCATGTCTCAAGTAGCAACATCCTCTCCTCTGCATCCTCACTTCCCACTGATCAAGGCTACCCTCATGTGCCTCTTTACAGCAGTTCACCATCTACTGAAGGAGAAATTAGCAAGTCAACTTTGGAGAACGATTCCAGCTCTGCATTGCAGCATTCGGACACCAAAACGAGTGGAAAGCACTCAGAAAGTAGCCTGTCAGAGCTATCCTCACTCTCCTCCATCTCCTTCTTGTCTCCCCATGGGATCATTGACTCACTGTTGACTCACAGTAGAGACCCCAACACTAGAGTACAGCCTTCGTCTTTAGCTACTACCACCCACCATTTTGAAAGGAGTACATCAATTACCCTCTCGCCAGAGGAGAGTGATGCTGTAACCACGCCTACTGTGGGTGTGTCTGGTACTACTGTTAGTGTGTCTACTATTGGCCTCACTATTGCAGAAGATACCCGTGAAAGTGAAAATCAGGAAAGGAGTCACAACCAGTCACATGATAGCAAAGCAGATCAAAGTGCTTTGTTGAGAGATGATAATGTTAGGATGACTCTGCAAGAAGCATTTTTAGCAAGAAAGAGAGAGTTTATTGAAAAGTCAAAGGAGAGACTGAATAAAGCAAAGGAGAAGGCATCTAAAGATAGCCCAAAAGGTACTCGAGGACACTTGAGAGCACATTCCAGCAAGCCAGCCAGAGTTGTTAAAGCTACCAGAGCTGATCAGTCTACTGATGTAAAGGGCAAAGGTCACACTCGATCATCTACACTGGAGAACAGAAGGTCTAGTTCAGAGAAGTCAAAGAGGTCTGTAACATTCTCCAGTCCTCTGAATATCCAACAAGGAACAGGTATTTTCAGTCCACCAGAGGTACACAAGCCACATAAAGGTCAGTGGTACGTATGTACGTAGGTGGGACTGCTCTACTGTCTTATTGCCAATGCTTTTAGTATCACTTTGGTAGCTCTCCATTTGACCTCTGATGGAATATGTGTACACATTCTTAAATGAGTGATACTAAAGCTTCAACTCAAGATGTCTGCCAAGTTACTGAGATGTGTATTTTACTTTGTTATAGCTAATAACGCAGCCGTATCTTACATATGTCGTGTTACAATATTGCATGTATGCTGGTATGTGCAGATGTGCAAATTGGTCCACCTCATCAAAAATCTGTTAAAGCCAGGACACTGAAAAGATCTGAGATGATTGCTGTTAACAAGAGGTATAACAATTATAATTAAGTTACAAAGAAGGAATGATTTATCAATTTGGTTACATTGCTCAGCCTAGAAAACACTAATGATAGTTGACCTAGACACCTTAATAGAGGAGAATGTTTTCTTATAGTAATCCTCTGTTATACACTTAGATTGTACAGTCGACTGCCGGAAGTAAAGCTGCAGAAACAGACACAGGAAAGAGCAGCGAGTTATGAGAAGAACAGAGCTAAGGCCAAGGAGTACCAAAAAGTACCTACATACGTAACTTAGCTTAGCTATCATGTAATAAGCCTTATTGATATGCAATGCTAAAGCTTCTCAATTAAATCATATGTACTGAGTGGTGACTCCATGTCCTATAGAACAGAAATAGCTATCTCTCCGTATTTATAAACTACGTATCATTTGTCTATCATTAGAAGCTTCAAGAGCTGATGAACACAATGAAGAAGAAGAAAACCCAAACTGCTGCAGTTTCAAAGTTTTCTCAAAAGTCAACTTTTCAGAAGAAACCTCCTTTTAAATAATAATTGCATAATGAACAAAAATTAATTATAAGCACTTTGTATGATACATGTTCAAGTATGGAAACAATATTGGATACAAATCAGTGTATGTGTACAAAGTCTGTTCATGATTGCAGTCTATCCTGCTGCAGCAAAGTAATAGGTTTTTGTATGAAAGTTCTGTGTGCAATGTGTGCATTCTTCTCTCAAAGCTGGTCACTTAACTGTTCATAAGCATTGCATCTCTTCCACCACTTACTGCATGGTGCAGGATTGCCAGATGGACAACACCTTCTCATGCAAGTACACACTACCAGTTTGTACAGGTAGTAAATGATCAAGATACTGCCAGGTATAAACAGGGTGACTGTGTTAAGAATTGCTTTTAATATAACATTATAAGTTGGCTCAAATATATCAGGAGTATAACTCCCTAAACTTGCTAAAATTAGAATTAACAAGTTAAGTGACTCAATGTAATTGTCTCTTCTCCTCTGAAATGGTTGAAATATTGAATGAACCATTAAAATAAGAGTCACGACACATGTCAGTATGACCTGCTTAGCAGGACCAGGTACAAAAGCCCAAACAGACCAAATCACTATTCTGTACAAGAGATATAAACCTGCAAAGAACCGCAATCTATGCTTAAACCCACCTTGTAGGACATCAAAGATTGGGTCTAGTTTGGTCAGACGAGGACAGTTGCAATTGCAGACATAGTAAAACAAGTTCTGTATCCCAGGATAGTACACCAGCGCAAGTGGGGGAATTAGAAGCAATGCTAATAGGATATACGAAGGATAAACATAGGGACTTGGATGGTGGAGTAATGTTGCATTAATATGATGTTTATATGCGGCTGCATGGTAACGACCATTCAATTTCATGTCTGGATTGGACCAGCAGTAGCAATCTACAATGATGAAAGCCAGAGTGCTAAAGACAAGTTCCACAATGTAACCATAGATGAGTATTAGTACTGAAGTGGTTCCTATAGCCACTGATCCTTCGTAAGCATGCTTCTCTCTAAAGTGACGCACAGCTCGCCTCAGTTTACTCCACCATATACACCCACACCTTGTAGGAAGATGTGAACATGATATTACACAGCAAAGGAACCCCAAATACAGGATTGCTAATAAAGCTTTAATGTAGCTGAGAAGGAGTATTGGTAGGGAATACGGATCCGGTATGTCTAGTAATGGGAACGCCAATATTTCCAAAAGTGGATTATGAAATGTTATAAAAATGAAAAAGTGAAAGCAGAAAAAATACACTGAAAGGAATCCGGATAGGATGTAGAAATCTCCATAAGGAAGGTAGCACCTCAGTACCTGATAGAAGAAGGCAATAGAGTGCCCAAATCCAAAGGCTAAGTTGATGTTGAATAACAAGATTACTGGAATAACAATCAGTATCGGAAAGGAGTCTACGATAAGGTACCAAATAACGTGTCCAGGCTCATACGGTATTAGAGTAAAAGTATTTACATCAGTAAAGTTCAAATTCAAAGCAGACGAAAGCGAACATGCATCACGGCGTGCACAGTTTTCGGATCCTAAGCAACGCGAACAGCAATAGTCTGCATCACAGTACTCATCGGAATTAGCATTCGACAGAGAATAGTTGCCAGTTCGGAGAGGCTCCGAACAAAGTGCTGGCACTAGAAGCACTACACTGCACAGCAGAGGGACAGCGAGGCCGAACATAGCTAGTACTGATCTAGATGTGTGTGTGTGTGTGTGTTTACAAACGTTTTTATAATCCAGTACTCAACGGGTGATCGGCGTCACCCACACAAGTCTAACTCGTGATCGATCGGCTCACTGAGCCAGTCACACCACATGATCAGAGCAAAAATCCCCCCATTAAGCCCAGATCACTCCACTAGATCATATGGAGATCACTCCACAGTACAAGTATACACAATTTACAGATCACTGCTTACAATGGGTATAATATTCATTGAACACTCTATACACTACAACATCAATAAAGTATACATATCCAACGACATTCTACAAACATTAATGCATTAGCTCTTAAGATGGTCGAGGTTGTCCTTTACTTTGTGCTGGCCAAGGGAGGATTTCCACACAATCCCAGAAGATCCAGTAGGTGTTGCCGTAGAGCAACCACTTGAACTGGGCAGGAGGCTTCAGAGTATTTGACTGCAGGAAGATACCAATGTCTCCTTGCTTTATACCTTCGTAGTCTTCACAGGCTCTCACTAACATTCCCTTCTTCAGGTTTGTTGAAACATAATTGACATATTCATCTGATGTAGATGTACTGTAGTCTGCTCTAGTCTTAAATATTTGTATTTTCTTTAGTTCTTTTTCCTGAGATTCCACTTTTGCTGTGAGTTCTCGCACATCCTTCAGCAGTTTCTGAACTTGATCAGTCGTCTGCTCATCACAAGCCACTGTTAAAGACTGCGACCTAGCAACTGTTGTTTTGGACGGAACTTCCACATGCTTGAGCTGTGTTCTCAATTCTTCTACTTCCGATTTCAATTTCTTCATTTCCTTTTGTTGAAATTCAGATAAAACTTTTAAGTGGTTCTGCATTGCCGATTGCTCATGTTCCTGTAGCTCACACTTTTTTACTTGTTGGCATCCATATTGTGCAAAAGGACAGTCAACTAGCCTATAGGGACACTCATCATCCGAGTCCAAGTGCTCATTCTGATACACCTCAAAAGTGCCATCAAAATCACAATGCTCACATTTTACTTTCCGCTTAACACAAACATTAGTAGCATGGTCTTCAATATCGCTTCTTGCTATCTTCTTGCCACATTCCTGGGGACAGAGCACTGGGGCGAATGGACAGTTCTTTTCAATATGGCTGCCTTCAACTTCGCTCAATTCTCCAGTCCACCCGCATCCCTTACGTTTATAGCGACATTCAACTTTCAACTGCTTAACGTGACGATCAGTCTTCTTATCGGGGTTCACTTCATATGATTCGGCGCGACATATGGGACAGGCTTGCGATCTCTCTCTAGCTTTATTTATACAAGAAGTACAGAATCCATGGCCACAACACACCGTCGTCTTTGATTCCTTCAAAACACCCTGACATATTTCACATGTCATATAGCTAGGTACTGAGTCGATAAAGTAATATTCTTTTTCCCCATAAGAATACTCTTCGCTTGAAGATGAAGACCCGTTAGCCATTTGTGGTGCTAAATACAGTAAACAGGGGAAGGCCAAGGGAAAAAGTTTATCGCAATCTTGCATAATTATTGCTGACTGTAGAAAATGGCTACCGTAAGTTATATAACTTGTTAACCTCCCGTTATTCACTTCTTGTTTATAACTAGGACGCTTCTTTGAATAAGCCCAAGACACTACAGTAAGTTTATTTAGTTAATCCAAAGTGAAGCTAACTATGGCTATCTCCTTTTATGCGTTAGGCAAGGCCATCCCTTGCAGGAGTCGGAGAGTAAGGTAAGTCGTGGACTTAAGTAGGCAGCACCGTACCCTAGCTACCTTAGTATGTGCAATTGTGTGGACATATCTACTGTCAAATTGACCAGAATCACATGACTGTCCCATTACATCTATCTCAAACTTGTTTGCAGTATTTGGACCAAAAGGACGCAATGAGGCTGTCAACAGCTAGAAATACGTTTGGATCTTTCCTCCCAAACACACTTGAAATGGAAAGGAGCATTGTTTCCAAGGTAACCAGCCTATCTTTCTACCTCATTAATGTGTCATGTGTCTGTATCGACCAATCAGATTCAGCGAATACCTCCCTTGAAGAGTTCAAACTTGTCCTTTGAGCTGCTGACTGGAGAAGCTTACGACCTCGATGTGCACCATGTGTTTGACTGCAAGTTCTCTGTCAATTTAGTTGTTGTTCTGTAGTTTATTGCTATAGTACTCTCTTTTGTAGTCGATTCAGAGTTTTCCATTGATGGTCACCGGGCAATGGAGAAGAAGTTGAAGATGAAATGAAACTACTTTTAGCAATTTTGTTTAATGTAACTTTGATATAAATGTAGCGTCACGTGATATACAAAAATGGCTGCGTAATGCTTGCTTTTACACGTGGATTGACTGATTGGATAAGGCATGCTTCCTACGCCAAATGGACCTCGCGACAATTGGATGTACAACCATATGCAGACACGTGAGTGTGCGTACTATCCAATGTCAGTGTCGTGCACTGTAGTCAGTTCCTCGTAAGGCAGACCCTTGTACCAAACGCGCATGTGATTGCTATTGTGTAAAGAACCTTTCTGGTGTGTGCAATTCATTGTTTTTGCATTCACATTTAAAGGTATGCCAGCTCCTCCGCCTCACCAGTGGGCACATGTTAGCCATGTACCACCCCACGTGATGCAATATGCCCCGCCCCCTCACATCCCCCCGCCCCCCGTGATGGGGTATCCCCTGCAGTGGGGCTTTGCTCAACCGCAAGTTCCAGCATACAATTCAAAAATGAGACCTCGATGGAAGAGATCGCAAAGAGACAAAGTGAATACAATGTTCTCTGTGAAAGTTATCTTAACCATTTTGCTGTTATTGAATACTTTATTGTGCTACATTTGTCACTTTAGCCATCCCATTCGGCCAGGCAGCAGAATGTGACATCATGTGATGTGGACCTCAACTGTGAATCTTGTGAACGGACTTACAAATCCAAAGAAACATTCGATGCTCACATGAGCAGTCACGTGAAGGTAGGCAACAAGCTCTTCACAATTTGAAACATGTCTTTTTACACATCTTTATGTATTTGGTATAACCAATTCCCACAACTAAATTGTGCTGCAGCTATTGTCAATTATCAATCATTATATTTAAAACTTATACCAATTGTTAGCAGTTGAAATGTTCAGTTCACTTGTTTAAACTCTGTTCCTTGTGTACTTGTGTGTCCTCATGTCTGCCCCTCTGTAGTGTTGCCATGCCAACTGCACCTTTGAGGCACTGCCCAGCGTGCTAAGGGAACATGAACAGGTACTACATGGCCAGTGCGGCTCTAGTGTGTTGAGTAGTGAGGGGTGGCACTTGTCTTCTTTAGATTCATAACATTCCCAAAGAGTTCTTCTTCTCTTCCCCAGAGGAGATTGCCAAGTGGAGGGAGGAACGGAGAAAGTTAGTCTGCACTGTCTGTATAATATCCACCTCTCCCCTACTCCAAACATCAAATTTCTTAGAAACTTCCCAACACGTGAGAATGTAGCAAGAAAGCTTGTGAATATGAAGAAGAGGATGGAGAGAGGAGACGTCTTGCCTCCAAAGCAATATAGGTAGATCCACTTGTGGTATCTAGCACCACTAGACCTTATACAAAGGATTTGTACCTGCACATGTAGATACAAAGGTAGAGGAGAGAGGTCAAGTAAAAGAGGGCGTGGTAGGCCTTGCTGGAGGCGTGGTCAGGGGCACCATTATGGCAGAGGAGGGAAAGGTAAGTACTCAATTACCTTATATGGTGACCCATCCTATTTGGGAAGTGATATGTAGGTGGTTCTATACTGAGGGTTATAACAGTGGTCTAATGGGATTGTATATAGAGTCAGTCGTGTCAGTTACAAACTTTTGCACATTTGCTATCGACCATGTTTGTTAACTCCTTGCTCTTGTTTGTATAGGATTTGGTAGTTACAAGGAGCCTTTCCCCGTTACCATGGTTACTCCTGAAGATGAAGAAGGGACAAATGTAATCCAAAGTGTTACAGAAGAGTCTCTAGTTGACGATGGTCTTGGAATGAGTGACAGAACCACAGCTGTGGACTTCAATGCTCTGCCAGAAGCTCTCTCTTCGGATGTCCAAGAGATGTCCCATCGCTCCTCCTCTAACAGGTCAGGGCAGACAGGCTGTTCGAAGGGAGATAAGCAGGCAAGCAAAAGGAGTTGTACATGGAAAGGATCCACCAACATCGGAATACCTAAAGGGAAACCAACCTTACTTGAGAAGGTAATTATAGTCTTTATTACAGTCTCTTGAATTGTAATGGGCTGCAAAACCTAACAGATAATGATGCTGGATATATAACTGCTATTTTTCAGTAATGGCTTCATGAAAATGAGTTTTCTCTTCTGATAGCTTCTAGCACCTGAGATTCAGAGAGAAAGGAATGCTTTATTGCAATGCATCAAGTACATTGTACAAAAGAAATTTTTTGATGTTTCGGTCCCCAGTCATTTGGAGGCTAATGAGAAAGTACAGCTGAAGTCGCCACTGGCTGCCGAAGTACAGCTGGAGTCGCCACTGGCTGCCGAGGTACAGCTGGAGTCGCCACTGGCTGCCGGAGTACAGCTGGAGTCGCCACTGGCTGCCGGAGTACAGCTGGAGTCGCCACTGGCTGCCGGAGTACAGCTGGAGTCGCCACTGGCTGCCAAAGTACAGCTGGAGTCACCACTGGCTGCCGAAGTACAGCTGGGGGGATCTAACGAGTTTTTTTAACTCAAATTAGTTGTTCACTTATTTTTAATTATTGACGAAAAAATAATTAATAAACCGTCAGTACAAAGTCAATAATGATAAACACAAAGTCATGACCATAAATAAACAATATACAAATAATTAAAAGTCATCCAATACAGTTCTGTGAATACCAAGAATATTTCTAACAATTTTACAGTCAGGCACAAGTTTGACCACTTTATCCTTGTTAATGTGTCGATAACAACAAGGTAGCTTGTACATCTGACTTGATTTCACCTGTGGTCGAAAGATTTCTACGTTCATTTCAATAGATTTTACATTTGTCTCCTTCAATGCCTCTAAAATCCCTTCTTCGCTCAAGTTTGTCACGGCTGTCAAGTCTTGCATGAGGTAAAAGTTATGATATCTGCAAAAGATGAGAATAATTTAGTGATTTCTCCAAATCATTATTTTCAGCCGTCAACAGTAACATAAGAAAGGAATGTATCTACAATTAAGTTAATCATTTATGATGAGGCTCGACGTTAAGAGTCTCTAAGACTGTGAGACTGTAATGTCGCCTATGAGGAGAGTGCATGTAGTACCTTTTAGAGTCAATGGAGGGAAACCTCAGGTTGTATGCCTTGGGCAGCGGTCGGTCAGTCTCATCAAACACTGGACTAGTCATGAAGAGCGGACAGTCTAACTCTGGACCAAGTGAAAAGGAAGTGGATTGAGCTAAAGAGTTTCTCTTTTCATTCTCCACTTTCCTTTCCTGTGCCACGTCTACAGCCATCAGAGTGCAGAGTGTAAAGGTGAGAGGTCAACACATATATGTCCCTAGGGACAGAACACAAAGGATTACATTCACCTTCAAGATATTTCTCTATTTCCCTAAAGCCCTTCTTCCTTGCGATAGCAATAGGGAGCTGCTCTCCAGAATCAGGGGCCACTTCTACGTCGTACTCCACCAGCAGTTTGACCACCTCCAGGTTCCCAGATTCCACTGCATCGTGTATTGGCCTGCAGAAAACAGACATCTCGTACACACACAATTGACAAGTGCAAAGGCCAATGGAACTGGAACCTGCCTAACCTGGAGGCCATCACGGGCCCTAAGCATCTGACTGTACAGGTGACCAAACTATCCAAGGTTTCAGAGTATATATAAACATACAAACGTATAGTGATTTTTGGGACTTGATTTAAGTGTCCTCTTCAAGCAAGTGATTGTCCTAGACAGGTGACTGGTAATGCAGGTCTCATGGACTTGTACTGAACTCACATGGTCCCGTCTCTGGCACAGGCAGATAGGTTGGCCCCAGCATCGAGGAGAAGCTTGACCAGTGACCTGTGACCGTGTGAGCATGCCTCGTGCAGCGGCGTCCATCCAGCATTGTCCCTGACAGTCACAGACATACCTTCAATGGTCAGGAAGTATCGGGCCATCGCCTGTGAAGAGAGATACGTCATACTTTAATATTTTGAGCATCTAGAGACACAGTTAGTTCTTTTAGGATTCGGACATTTCGACCCCGGGGACTTCTTCAGCGACTAAAAGATGAACCATCTCAAAGATACGTAAATTTGGTGCAGTTAGAAGAAATCCCCATCATCTAATTGTAATACTAATGACAGAAACACTCATAGCAATCAATCATTTGATCTTCGGCCCCACCATATATAAGTACATATACAAAAACGTACATATGTAGGTATATATACAGAGAAGCTCCCTTTATTCCACTCAACTTTGTAAATGTACATTTTCAACAGAATGTACTTCAACGAGATCAGAAGCTACTTGTATACATATGTACGTACCTCATAACCTCTGGCACAGGCTGTGTGAAGAGGAGTCTCTCCAGTACTCCTCTTAGTCTTCATTTTCTTCCACTGAGCTACTTCAACTGTAAAATAAAATTAAAATCAAATCCCCCACGCATTCATAAAGATTCTATATAATAGAATGGGCTGGTTAAAATGTGATAAAATGAGTCAAGAATGCAGTAGAAGCACAGAACTGCGACCACAATCTCAAGCCCTACAAGACTAACCAGGTGAGAACTCTTGGAGGAGGCCCAACTGATCTCCCGGCAGGCCATAACCATATTCATTAAGGAGCTCCTTTAAGTAAAAGAGAAAAGAGTATCACATTCAGCTTTACATGCAAATGAGTCACCTTAATGGGCCTCCAACCGACACACTCAGCCACACATGCAATTCAACCAGCTACATCGGCTACACAAGTAATAGGTTTCCCGGGTCATGCAGTGGAGTATACTTACAGATGTCCACTGTCTGTCCACTTCAGTGAAGTCACATCCCGCTAGAGAAGAACTGGAGGACTCTACACAAGTATAAGGATATATGCATTCTCACAATTTGATACACATTCCTGAGCATCTAGTAATGCTCTGAAACTATCTAATAGATATCATAGCTAGATATTCTTGTAGACCATTAGGAATTACACATGTTCATACAGTAGGTCTCCCTGCTGGAAATACACATTCATACAGTAGGTCTCCCTGCCGGAAATACACATTCATACAGTAGGTCTCCCTGCCGGAAATATTTCTCATTACAAAATGAAACTAAAAATATGTTGAAAATCTAGTACAATTTAGAAATTGATTAGACTAAAAACACATTTTCAAAGAAACATGTCATTAATTGACTCCATTATACAGAATGGCCTCTACTGCCTTATAAGGAAGTGTGTACACATGCTGGCAAACCTGGCATGGGAGACGATTCATCTCCAGACATGTTCATATTAGGGCTGTCCAAAGGTTCATCTTCTCTCTAAAAACATACAATAACAGAAGCAGTACTGACTAGATACTCATATTCATCTCCCGACTTCAACATACCCTATTTAGGTATGTAAGTGATTGATGTGTACATCCAGTACTCTCCCAAAGATATATTCATATATAGTCTATGTCTACACAAAGTCACAGGCACAGGGAACTAGTGCTGATGTATACAAGAATAGTCTACAAAATCATTTTCCTATACGAGGTAAATATGAGGGAAAGGAAATAGTTCAGAATAGACTGTTCTCCTAGACCTAATACTTTGGGAAGACTTATACAATTTTGATGAGGAAGTAGTTTCATACTGACCACTTCCCTATATAGCAATTAATACACAACATATGTTAACACATGCCATTAAGGGCTAGAGATCTCAACGTTACCTTTTCCTTGCCAACAGTGACAGAAGGTCTGTGCACTGCTTCTTCAAATTCCACAAACTGGTAGTCCTCCTGACTGCAAGGTTGGACCAACTTTTGGTTCCTTGCTTTCACCTTTAGAGTTGGGTAAGCTGAAGGGATTTTAGATTGTGTCGATACGACACTAATAAGTTTGATCTCTGAAAGACATTCACTGTGGTCTTCATCTTTGTGGTCACGATACAACTGAATTAAAGCTTTCGGATCCAATTTAATTAAATATGGACCATTTTTACTTTTAACTAGCAAAATAGCAGTGCCTTGATTGAGCGGTACTGGTTCCAAGGAGCCCTGCGCAGACTGCTTTAACAGTCTGCTACACCCAATGCAAACGAGGAGGTTGTTTATCAACACTCCATCCCTGTGGCAGATAGCTTTCAGGTCAGCATGACAACACTCGGGCTTGAACCAATCCAGATCATAACTGGAATCACTGTCATCCGATCCTGTGCTGCCGTGCACCTTGGGTGAGCCACTCCCGTAATTCTGCTCCTGTTTGACCACTGGAGATATGACAGACTTCCTGGTTGAACTTACTGGAGATGGCGTGTTCCTCAAGTTTGAACACTTTGGAGCACTGTCTTCCCTCTTGTGAGACAAAGGCATGTTGTTGGGACGCTTCCTTTGGATGGAGCTGGAGGGCGGCGGTTGGCTGGAACTCGGCTCCTGTGGGCTCACCACACCACTGTGGCCCCCAGAAGACGGAGGAGGAGTACAATGCATGGACACAGGTGAGCTGCATGATGATGCAACTTGTAAATTTGAAGACAGAGTAACTGTTACACAAGAAAGAGGTGTGGCTGAAACATGAGAAGGAGGTGTGGCAGTAGTATCAAGAGGTGTGGCAGTCACCCGGGAAGGGGGTGTGGTAGCAGCAGTACAAAGAGGTGTGGTGGTAGCAACACGAGAAGGGGGTGTGGTAGCAACACGAGAAGGGGGTGTGGTAGCAACACGAGAAGGGGGTGTGGTAGCAACACGAGAAGGGGGTGTGGCAGCAACACGAGAAGGGGGTGTGGTAGCAACACGAGAAGGGGGTGTGGCAGCAACACGAGAAGGGGGTGTGGTAGCAACACGAGAAGGGGGTGTGGTAGCAACACGAGAAGGGGGTGTGGCAGCAACACGAGAAGGGGGTGTGGCAGCAACACATGAAGGAGGTGTGGAAGTAGTATAAAGAGGTGTGGCAGCAACACATGAAGGAGGTGTGGAAGTAGTATAAAAAGGTGTGGTAGCAACACGAGAAGGGGGTGTGGTAGCAACACGAGAAGCAGGTGTGGTAGCAACACATGAAGGAGGTGTGGAAGTAGTATAATGAGGTGTGGCAGAAACACGAGAAGGGGGTATGGTAGGAACAGTAACAAGTGTGGCAGTCACCCAAGAAGGGGGTGTGGTAGCAACACGAGAAGCGGGTGTGGTAGCAACACGAGAAGCGGGTGTGGCAGCAACACGAGAAGCGGGTGTGGTAGCAACACGAGAAGCGGGTGTGGTAGCAACACGAGAAGCGGGTGTGGCAGCAACACGAGAAGCGGGTGTGGTAGCAACACGAGAATAGGACAGGGCAAGACTTTGGGATGATGAGGGTTGCAAGGCAGCATTACGCTGAACAGATGAATCTGACGTCAAGATGGCCTGAGTTGGGACTGCTTTGGATACCATTGGCAAGGAAATACCATTAGACCTTATTGGAGATGAGGCTGAGGGGAGTGAACTATTGGGGGAACTGCTTCTCTCAACTATAACAGAAGTGGTTCGCTTAAGTATTGATTTGATCGGCGGTTTGACTTCACTAGAGGTAACTGATGTGCTGATGGTCTGCTCTGAAGGAAGGATGATCTCCTTCTTCACAATCTTGTCATTGAGTAGCTCTTCCTTGGTCTTTGTCATGTTCAGTTGCATTGAAGAGGTCGTGGATGTTGGACCAGTGTTGCCAGTGGAAATGGGATAAGGGGCCGGGTAGAGGAGGTGGGAGGCCTGCCTTACTGAAATGGAGGTGTGATAGGGCAGTACTTGCATGGAGGGGAATGTACCCCGCCCCCTCATGTGAATGGACTGGCTTACAGGGTTGGGTGGAGGAGGAGGATAAGGGTAGCTTCTAAATAAGAAGGGAGAGGAAGAGAGGGGAAGAGGAAGAGAGGGAGAGGGAGAGGGAGAGGGAGAGGGAGAGGGAGAGGGAGAGGGAGAGGGAGAGGGAGAGGGAGAGAGGGAGAGGGAAGGAGAGAGGAGTGATTGTTGGCATGCAATGATTAAAAGTATAATATATATAATAAGGCCTAAATGTCCTTTGAAATGTGCACACAATATATATAAAAATTACTAACTAGTAACCCAATCTCCCAGGTGCACTCAGTGACTTGCACTTGGAGATATGCTCTCAGATTAACACGACACCTAGGAAATTTAATTACTTGGAATTAATATCAATAAAACTAACCCTTCTAAGCAATCTTGTGCCAAATTACATGTACAACACCCATGAGGCTTGTCAAATGCAATATTTGAACAAAATATAAAATTGAAACTGAAGTCAGTGCTCAGGAAGCTTTGTTAATTCTGCTCCAATCTGAAACCGAATTAAACCTAAAATGCACCCACAAATATAAACCATGCAGTTTACTAACCTAAAAAAATTAAGTAATTGCACTCTGAACTAGAAAATCCTTACAGAAAGATAATATTTGATAACTTAAAAATCACCAATTTTAAATCCTAGCTACTTAGGCAAGAGATGAAATACTAATAGATATAAGATGAAAGGCGTATTGGTACTAGTCCGAACGTGCAGCGGGCCCAAAGGAGAGACTGTGTATAACGCCATTGTGGGAAACATCTTCGTCAAATAATCCCAACCAATGGAAAGTACATGACCACGTGGTAGACCCATATGGAAATGGAACTACGTAGATATGTAACCAGATTTTGACAAATTTCACATTCTACACATCTGACAGGCACACAAAGGCCCTAAATGCGTGGGTCACACATTAATACATTTCTGTGGTACATGTACAGCCGCTTACCCTGAAGGTAAAGGAGGGCGAGAGTAAGTCGATCCGTTCCATTTCTGATTCTGTGTCAAGTGGGGCACCGTTGGAAGACCACTGGAGAGGCCCTGGGTGAACTTGGAGTAATGTTTATCATTCATTAGCGTTTCTTTCCCAAAAGAGGTTGAGAAAGGTGACGAGGAAAACGAGCTTTCTGCCTCAAAACCTATTTGTCGAGGCGTCCATGTGAAATATATTGTATGCGTCATATGACATCACGTGCCACACCTGATATTGTAGTCAAGTCTATCACTTATCTGTACATGATAGTTAGAGAATGCGTCTTAGAGAAAGACTTTGACGAGGAATTAATCATTAACAAAATACAAAATTTTATGGAATGTGGCACAAAGTGACAATTTTCAGTAAAATTAAATATGAAAGTTAATTTTGTCACATGACTGTAAAGATGGCGGCTGCCAGAAGGTTTCCTGTAGTTTTTCGTAAGTCTACTACCTCTCATGTTTATTCTCTTGCAGGTCGCTATGTTTGATATGCCACAGTTAGTTATTTCTGCGAAATAAATTTAAATGCTTAGTTGAAATTGTGAATTCTTTCTTTCCTCAGTTTGTCTTGCGCTGACCACTATTAGCGGTCTAAACGTATTGGATCTGTTTGACATCAAAAGAGAAGTAGGACACACCTTTCCTTCACTTAACGTACCTTTGATTTGTCTTATTTGTAGCTCCTGTGTTTCTACCCATTTCATTGTTGTTTCAAATTATTTGTTTAATAATTATTCTGTGTTCCGTTCAGGCGTCAAGTGATTCCAAGTTGCATGTTCTTCACGAATGGGAAGAAGTTGGGGAAACTTACAACAACAATGGCCTGTATCCAGCGGCACAATCCTCTGATGTCATGCTGCAAACACTTGGGATCATGCGGGTAGGTGGGGTCTGGAGATATGAGGGTGGGTGGGGTCTGGAGATATGAGGGTGGGTGGGGTCTGGAGATATGAGGGTGGGTGGGGTCTGGAGATATGAGAGTGGGTGGGGTCTGGAGATATGAGGGTAGGTGGGGTCTGGAGATGTGAGAGTGGGTGGGGTCTGGAGATGTGAGGGTGGGTGGGGTCTGGAGATATGAGAGTGGGTGGGGTCTGGAGATCAAAGTTGCCATCTTTATGGGTGTATGGTCATTCCTGTAGAAATCCTTGTGGCAGGGTGTGTCTATTGGTAATGTGTTTAAGAGGCACAGAGCTGTAACAATGTTTGTCCTGGATGGACTCTCTGAAGGAGTAGCCATTAATCTTGATAGCAGACAAACTATCCCAGTGGACCAGGTTTGTTGAAAATCCAGCCATATGTCTTATTCTGTGGCTGCTCCACTTTCTTCTTCTCCTTCAGACCGGTCTCAATGGTGACTTTGTCACTGATATCACTTTGATGTATGGAGGTGGCAATGGAGCAGATAGTGAAGTAGAAAGAATGTTTAATGGAAAGCCTCACACAGCTCTCCTTTCTGCTAATACAAAGGTTAATTTAGAAACATATATATTAAATTATACAGTTTACAGTTTATACTTGTAAGTATTCATTGGTGTGATGTAGCCATTTTGTTTCCATAGTTATTGGCAATTTGCCTTCAAGATTTTTTATTAACTTCCCATACATTTGGTGTAGGTGCTGAAGACTGATGATGTGTCCTCCACAGCTGCAAAATATGCCACAATGAAGGTTGGTCTATAGAGTGTATTTTAAAATGCTGCACCAATTCCTCTGTATAACTTTGTATATCTTTGTATACCTACCTTACTATTCTTGTATTGTGTATTAGAGTGCAGATATACAATCAATGAAATCTCTCCTGAATGAGAAATATTGCCCTGGTATGTGCATACATATATATGTGTGATTAATGTGAAGTCGTGATCAGTAATTCTGTCCTGTGTATTTATATTAGATGTGTTTTGTATAAAAAGTGACCACTTCATCCTGAGCAGTGACCAGAATCTGCAGTTTAGTTTAACAAATTTAGTAAGTTAATGTACAGTACTGTATGTGAGCTTCTGTTGGAAATTGTAATTTTAATATGATGTAGGCCGATCTTAATCTTTTGAAAGAAATTCTGATGTCACTCCAGTTTGTGGATGAAGTAAGTCTAATTCTGTTGCTGTTGTGTACAAGTAGTCATGTTGTAACTGCTTTCTGTTGAACTATGTATGTAGATTTCTCCTCAAGTATCAGCTGACGGATCTCCAGACATCTATATCTTCGCCTTCTCATGTGTGAAGGTTAAATCTCCCCACACACCTCACACACCCCTATCACACCTCACCTCACCTCACCTCACACACCCCTATCACACCTCACCTCACCTCACCTCACACACCCCTATCACACCTCACCTCACCTCACCTCACACACCCCCATCACACCTCACCTCACCTCACCTCACACACCCCTATCACACCTCACCTCACCTCACCTCACCTCACCTCACACACCCCCATCACACCTCACCTCACCTCACCTCACACACCCCCATCACACCTCACCTCACCTCACCTCACACACCCCTATCACACCTCACCTCACCTCACCTCACACACCCCCATCACACCTCACCTCACCTCACCTCACCTCACCTCACACACCCCCATCACACCTCACCTCACCTCACCTCACACACCCCCATCACACCTCACCTCACCTCACCTCACCTCACACACCCCCATCATACCTCACCTCACCTCACCTCACCTCAGATACCTTCCCTCACCTCATCTTGTACGCCTCACACACTTCACTCATAAATTGATGATAGGATCTAGTCACTGAATATGGAGATGGTTCACCTCAGATTAAAGCGGGAATCAAATCTTTGACGGCTGTCATTAGAAATGTATGTATGCATGTGTAAACTCAATAGTATTGTGAGCCTATCCATTCCTTTGTGTATACACATTTCCATGGTAACCAGGTAACCAACAAACTAAAGGAGTTATACAACAATGCTGTGTTGGTTCAGGCACTGACACTGTACTGGAAACAGTAAGTCTGTGTAATAATAACATTTGATGATGCAATAGTTAACCTAAGTTATGCAATAGTCTATTAAAATCTAATTTTTACAATTTTGCCGTATTCAACGTATGTACATAGAAATGACGCTGAACACAAAATTAAAGTTGCAAGTGAGGAAGCCATAAAGTCACTTAATCTTAAGGTAATTTAGCCTAAGAGTTATAAGCAGAGTGTACTTGTCATACTCACTCAAGTTTACTTGTTGTTGTAAAGGTTGAATGGACATTCCCTGATCTTGAAGACCATTTGGTAGGCTATTAGAACTTGTTAAATTGAAATTAATAGGTTATATATTTAATAAAGTACATTTTAAGTTTTTGTCACTATAGAATTCTGATCAGAGAAAAATGTTTTGTGAAAAGTTGATCACTCATGCTAATATAATGTTTGTGAAGGTACAGCATGGAACTGGTACTGTAAGCTTTTGGATACAATTTGAAAGTATATTCCATTCCTCGTAGGAGACATGTGATGGCCTACACAAGAGAGTCAGAAGATCACGTCTGCAAGAAGATGGCGATTCAGGTCAAGTACTGAACGTAACAAACTTAAAGAACAAAGCTTTTGACAGAAGTGAAAACTTTCCAGCAATGACGGCCATCTTCACCTTCATAGGTGTGACAATGTTTCTATCTCTGTTTGCCATTTTGTACTGGCTCTTGACTTTGGATCCGGCTAAAGATACCATTATTTATAGGCTTGTTCCCTCTAGACAGAAAACAGATTAAAATAAGGACTCTGAAACTCTTACATATACGTACTCTATATCATGCATGCATAGGATAGTGTTAGTTGTATGCTGTTTGGTGTAGTGATTGCTGACTGCAGTGTTATTTTTAGTGCTAAGTTTCCGTAATCAGGTAACAACATGAAAAAAGGTAAGAAAATGTGTCTATGTACTAAACTACTGAAGACACTAGTTGCTGATGAAGATCTTTGGGTCTAACCCAGTGGAGAAATGCCAACCAAAAACATTTATTCCAAACTTTTAGCCATTTTTGTTGTTCCTAGTCATGATTGTGGTTTTAATCATTAATTATTCATGCATATATATTATTGGCCATTGAGTTCACTCAACATTGCTAATCCCACCACATCACATAACCCCCGGTTGTATATGAACATGGACTCACAAAATATCAAGAAGACAAAGATTCCCAGACTCACTGACGATATGTGAAATTCCTGTCTGACCATGTGGAGATGTAATATGGTGTATTGATATATATATTATCAGAACCATATATAAGTATAATAATATAGATTGTTATATATATACGAGTATAAGTAATGGTTCAGCAAATCTAACTGATAAATTAAAGCATTTTTGAGTCACACTTTGTTGACAGGAGGAGGAAAGTATGGTCCCTCCAGTGCCTCCTTAGTTGGGCTGGTGGAGCAAAAGAAGAAAGCTCCTGCATGTATCCTCATCCAAAGCTGTTTAGTTCCCTATATAGTTGCTTTTAATTTATTACAGAGTTATATAATAGGCATAGCATGTATATACATATATAGGAAAAGGGTGTATTAGATTATTCATGTACAGAAAGATATTGTTCACCTACCCTATCATGACAGAGTTCTTCTGTGAAAACAAGGTACTTTTACATGATTAGGATGTGAGAACAGAACAGTTACAATGGACATAAAGGAGGGCAAACTGGTTTAACTGTGTCTTCTGAGAATAGGGTTTTGATCTTCTATGGATGCATTGTCAAACTTATCTTTAGGAGCTAGATACATTTTCCAATAAGTGTTAAATAATACCTTATACCAAAGTATATAGATATATTATAGTATGTCATATATAAACAATGAATACAGTATATATGTAAATATAAGAGCATCTAAATTAATCAATATTCAATTATTCATAATAAGTAAATAATTGTTGATATAAGCAAAAAATCACTGGAAACATAATGCGCCAAACCATAAATAATTATTGCTTTATAGCAACAATAGGGTTATACGAGTAACTAAGTAATGGTTCAGCAAATCTAACTGATAAAGCATTTTTGAGTCACACTAGTACTTTGTTGACAGGAGGAGGAAAGTATGGCCCCTCCAGTGCCTCCTTAGTTGGACCATACAGCCGTGCATACAAGACAAATGTTCCATCTGGTGCAGGAAGCCAGTTGCTCTCCTTGTCCTTCCCAGGAGAATCCTTCTGGATGTAGAGCATCAGAGATCTATCTTCTCCCCATTTCAGACCAGCTGTACGATCCCCTATGGAATATCTGTCAATAGGATTATCAACCAAGAAGATGTCATCAGCGTGATACATTGTGATGGACCAGAAGCTCTGCACGGGAGGAGTTTGATTGGCAGAGAAGAATAATGTGTACTGTTGACCATTTGCACCAGAATAAGTATCTCCATGGATGTCTTTGGTGGTTGTTGGATAATAGGCTTCAGCTGGATCCAATCCATACAGAGCAAATCTAGCAGCTGCAGCCCTGACGATGTACTGTTTGGTAGCAATATGATAAGCAGCCTCCATTGCAGCCCTGGTACCAAATGGAGGTGGATTCACGGCCGCACTCCACCTGTTCCTTTTACTTCCACCTAGATCCTGGTTGTCATTTATTATTTTATCTCCTTCATCAATACCTTCTTGCACTGCCTTCAGAAAATCTGGATCCATTGTTGAGGTGTCAAAAGGCTGGCCAGGAATGACTCCAATGCGAGCAAACTTTTCATAATATTTCTTTTCAGAAGGCACCTGTTGAAAGAACTGTGTAAAATAATTTGCATAACTAAAGAATTCTGGTTTCTTCAGCTTTGAGGAGTCAACTGGAATGAAGTCAGGCAGTGGAGGGCTTGAGGTTTGAAGTTTATACTGATTTTGTACCTTCCAGGCGTTTGGAAGATCATCAGGACCACTGACTCCTGTTCGAATGAGGAAAAACACAAAACTGCTCTCAGTCTTGATCCATTTCTTGATGTTCCTTGGCACCTTTCCATCCCAGGTAGGTCCACCAATCAAAAATTTTCCAGGATCACTTCCAGTTGTCCTTGATCCCCAAATGGCTGCATTGTAAGTGTACCCATCTACAATTTGCATGCTATAATACCTCTTGTCAGTGACAGCTGGAACTGAGAATATTGCTGGTCCCTTTCGCAAGTCCAAAAAGCACTTTGAATACAGTGTATCGTTATTGGGTGCTACTACAAGCTTATCATTTGGTCCAAAAAGCTTTCTGTCGTGTACTAATTCATTGATTTTAAATACCTCCCTCACTACAACACCGTCATACAAGGTTCTGTAGTTTTCAACAGCAGGATACATGAAGATATAGGCTTCACGTGCTATTGAAGAGACATCAGCTGGTTCTATTTTTGTTTTGGTCGTCATACTTTAAGTTGCTACACTTCTCAATGCCTCAAAAGTAACGGAACAAGATAAACCTTATTCACTGAGGGCTGTGCTTTTATACACAGCTCTATAATAGGAATCTATGAATATCCTTAAATTCAATGAATGTAATTATATAAAAAGCTTGATGTAATACACTAATTACTATCTCAGTCCTAAATAAGGCTATGCATGCAGTGTAAGAGCTATATATAGCTAAAAGGGACCAGGTCATATAATGTCCGTCCAGTTGAATTGTATATAACTATTTTCCTCTCATAACCATATCCTTCTTCTATATAAATTAACTTAATGCCATGGATTGACAGTAGTAATAGAATCTGAAGGAGGTGCCAATGGACTCCTCCCCTCTGTCATCCCATCTCCCACGCTTTCCTAATCACTAGTCTAAGATTGCCCACCAGCTTCCTCATCTCATCTCTCATGTTTTCCTAACTGTAGGGGAGCTAAATTCCTAGCCTCTATAGGTAAAGAAAACACTTAGTATAGTGTAACTAGATTTATTTATAATATTGACATTATGTATTATACACACACACATATATATATATCAAATTGATTTGGAAGCTGAATGTGGTACCAATAGGCTCCTCCCTCATCTCATTTCCTCTATATATCAGTTGGTACAACATTTATTTTGCTACCCAAATAGGTTTACTTATAATATCTGGGTTACCAGTTGCAGAGCTCATATATATATGCTGTAACATTTCAGTGAGGGCTAATATATTGCAGATGTCAGTATATATGGTGGCAAATCCTAGTTATATTCCTATATACATAGTACCTGGGATTTCACTATTAACAGCAATGAGGACATCTATTATATAGAAGCAAGCAGACCAGCTAGTTATATGCAGTCTTCATATCAACTACTACTTGTGGGGAAAATAAAGGTGTAATAGATTTAATTCTTAATTCTTAATTTATATATACCAATATAGAATGAGCTAGTTACTAGGAGTTTTTGTTAGGTGTATAAATAATAGTGATGCATGAATTATCAGTCAGGTAGTAATCCAACATTTTTTAAACAATGCATGCATATGGCTTCAGCTTGCACATGGATTCCTATGTAATATGCTATGTACATGCAGCCATTGAGTATATATAAATGCCATTTTCATAGTATTATACTTATTACACATATAAATGGCCCAGTGGAGCAAAAGAAGAAAGCTCCTGCATGTATCCTCATCCAAAGCTGTTTAGTTCCCTATATAGTTGCTTTTAATTTATTACAGAGTTATATAATAGGCATAGCATGTATATACATATATAGGAAAAGGGTGTATTAGATTATTCATGTACAGAAAGATATTGTTCACCTACCCTATCATGACAGAGTTCTTCTGTGAAAACAAGGTACTTTTACACGATTAGGATGTGAGAACAGAACAGTTACAATGGACATAAAGGAGGGCAAACTGGTTTAACTGTGTCTTCTGAGAATAGGGTTTTGATCTTCTATGGATGCATTGTCAAACGTATCTTTAGGAGCTAGATGGTATGCATACATTTTCCAATAAGTGTTTAGAGAAGAGATTCTGCAACATGGAAATATATGGCTTTTGACACTCTCAGACATGCAGATAGCAATCCCATTGATATTCTTGTTGGCAACAATGGTACATATATGTAGGAATACTCAAAGTGATATATAATCAAGCAACAAGTAATCATAATCAGTCTCAAACATCATGGAAGAGCTAGGGAAAACAGCTATAGAAGCAATAAGAGTTGAGGGAGGCATTAATTGCTTTGGCAATTATAGCTCTGCACTAGTAGTGGTGGTCATATAAGCGGGAACTACGAGGCATTAATTGTATAATCTTTACTATAACAGAACATAGAGGGCAACAAAATAGGACTATATCATATCATTGTTATATATCACTAATACTGGGTCCTTATGCCTTTAATTATATATATATGCCTTTAAATTTTGCAATCATAAGCCACATGTAAATAATACCTTATACCAAAGTATATAGATGTATTATAAGAGTGTCTAAATTAATCAATATTCAATTATTCATAATAAGTAAATAATTGTTGATATAAGCAAAAAATCACTGGAAACATAATGCGCCAAACCATAAATAATTATTGCTTTATAGCAACAATAGGGTTATACGAGTAACTAAGTAATGGTTCAGCAAATCTAACTGATAAAGCATTTTTGAGTCACACTAGTACTTTGTTGACAGGAGGAGGAAAGTATGGCCCCTCCAGTGCCTCCTTAGTTGGACCATACAGCCGTGCATACAAGACAAATGTTCCATCTGGTGCAGGAAGCCAGTTGCTCTCCTTGTCCTTCCCAGGAGAATCCTTCTGGATGTAGAGCATCAGAGATCTATCTTCTCCCCATTTCAGACCAGCTGTACGATCCCCTATGGAATATCTGTCAATAGGATTATCCACCAAGAAGAGGTCATCAGCGTGATACATTGTGATGGACCAGAAGCTCTGCACGGGAGGAACTTTATCGGCAGAGAAGAATAATGTGTACTGTTGACCATTTGCACCAGAATAAGTATCTCCATTGATGTCCACAATAGTAAATGGATAATAAGCCTCAGCTGGATCCAATCCATACAGACCTTTTCTAGCAGCTGCAGCCCTGATTATGTACTGCTTAGTTGCAATATGATAAGCAGCCTCCATTGCAGCCCTGGTACCAAACGGAGGTGGATTCACGGAGGCATTCCAACTGTTCTTCTGTATTGCACCTAGATCCTTGTTTTCTTCTATTATTTTATCTCCTTCACCAATACCTTCTTGCACTGCCTTCAGAAAATCTGGATCCATTGTTGAGGTGTCAAAAGGCTGGCCAGGAATGACTCCAATGCGAGCAAACTTTTCATAATATTTCTTTTCAGAAGGCACCTGTTGAAAGAACTGTGTAAAATAATTTGCATAACTAAAGAATTCTGGTTTCTTCAGCTTTGAGGAGTCAACTGGAATGAAGTCAGGCAGTGGAGGGCTTGAGGTTTGAAGTTTGTACTGATTTTGTACCTTCCAGGCGTTTGGAAGATCATCAGGACCACTGACTCCTGTTCGAATGAAGAAAAACACAAAACTGCTCTCAGTCTTGACCCAGTTACTGATGTTCCTTGGCACCTTTCCATCCCAGGTAGGTCCACCAATCAGAAATTTTCCAGGATCACTTCCAGTTGTCCTTGATCCCCAAATGGCTGCATTGTAAGTGTACCCGTCTACAACTTGTATGCTATAATACCTTTTGTCAGTGACAGCTGGAACTGAGAATATTGCTGGTCCCTTTCGCAAGTCCAAAAAGCACTTTGAATACAGTGTATCGTTATTGGGAGCTACTACCCAGGTATCATTTGGTGCAGATAGTTGCCTTGCATGCACTAGTTCATTGAATTTCAATGTCTTATCCACTTGTGTTCCTTCATACAAGGTTCTGTAGTTTTCAACAGCAGGATACATGAAGATATAGGCTTCACGTGCTATTGAGGAGACATCAGCTGGTTCTATTTTTGTTTTGGTCGTCATACTTTAAGTTGCTACACTTCTCAATGCCTCAAAAGTAGCAGAACAAGATAAACCTAATTCACCGAAGGCTGTGCTTTTATACACAGCCAATAGGAATCTATGAATACCTTTAAATTCAATGAATGTAATTATATAAAAAGCTTGATGTAATACACTTTAATTACTATCTCAGTCCTAAATAAGGCTATGCATGCAGTGTAAGAGCTATATAGAGCTAAAAGGGACCAGGTCATATAATGTCCATCCAGTTGAATTGTATATAACTATTTTCCTCTCATAACCATATCTATTAACTAATTAAAAATTAAATAAATAAATTAGGGTTATAAATAATTAGAGTAATAAATAATTGCCATTGATTGACAGCAGTAATAGAATCTGAAGGAGGTGCCAATGGACTCCTCCCCTCTGTCACCCCATCTCCCACGCTTTCCTAATCACTAGTCTAAGATTGCCCACCAGCTTCCTCATCTCATCTCTCATGTTTTCCTAACTGTAGGGGAGCTAAATTCCTAGCCTCTATAGGTAAAGAAAACACTTAGTATAGTGTAACTAGATTTATTTATAATATTGACATTATGTATTATACACACACACATATATATATATCAAGTTGATTTGGAAGCTGAATGTGGTACCAATAGGCTCCTCCCTCATCTCATTTCCTCTATATATCAGTTGTTACAACATTTATTTTGCTAGGTTTACTTATAACATCTGGGTTACCAGTTGCAGAGCTCATATATATATGCTGTAACATTTCAGTGAGGGCTAATATATTGCAGATGTCAGTATATATGGTGGCAAATCCTAGTTTTGTGTATTACTATATATAGTACCTGGGATTTCACTATTAACAGCAATGAGGACATCTATTATATAGAAGCAAGCAGACCAGCTAGTTATATGCAGTCTTCATATTTATAGGCCTAAATTAACTACTACTTGTGCAACCAAAACTATATACAATACACACTGGTTGCACTATCTTATACTGTACCCTGCTTGCTTGTGTCATATCCCTACTATATAGTATATTAAAGACATTGACGTCAATCTTCTATGCCGGGAACTCATGAATGCTTATCAGACATAGTATGAGACTTAAAGAATTCTGATAATGCAAATATTTCCCCCATATTTCCTAATATCTTGAATACAATGTAAATTATCCAACATAACTAATGAGCTATAATATATTAAAGATATCAACTTCTAATTTTGCCATGGCGTCATGTCTCTATTTAATTAGACATCTTGATGCCTCAAAAAGGAATGGAGCAGAATGAAATTTGTATCAGGAAATGATGTGTGTACACCATTAAGTATAGCAATAAAATTCAAATTCCAAGCAAAACATCATGTATAAATGCTATTAATATCATGATATTAGGTGCATGTTGAGTAACTATGACACATAAGGAGTTAACAGTTTAAATTCCTAGTCTTAAATAAAATATACAAAATGAAAATATGACTATTTATAACAACCTTTCCCCTTAACCACTCAGTGGTTTCAGGTTCACAGTAATGTTCTCCCCACAGCTAATCACACCCACTATAGGGTGAAACCCTCCCAGAGGAATCACAGTTTCTGATTCCCCTACCCTTTCACCATTCATTGTAAAATACACTATACAGCGAGGACGATCCTTCTTATCTTCTGGGGGCGTGGCCACATTATGTGTATGTGGGGCTTTCCGAAGGGGAAACCTTACATCCATCACACTAGAGTGTCCCTCTGCTGATGAGGTGATGTCTGCAGCGGAGCACCTCTCACCTGTTCCATCATCTTCCTCAGAGTCGTAAGGATCCACAAACTCCACTCCGCAGCCCATGGTATCTCCCTTGTCACATGTAGGACCCATAGGCTGACCTGACCCCGATTCACAGTACAGGTTCCCATCATCACCATGGTAACCCACAGCCCCTTCAGCCCAACCTGGATACTGACAGATCGGGTAGTTCCACTTTGCAACTCCAATTGCTACAGCCTTTCTCTCGCCACCACTGTTAATAGTAAGCTCAAAGTAGTGGTTCTTGTGCGTGACTCTTTGTTTTGCAATGGCTACCCCACAGTCATCCCTCAACGGTTCATTTCCGTCATACTTGAGCGACCGGCCCCTGTTATAAAAACACACTCCGTTACACCTCATCCAGATATCTGACAGACTGTGGCCATATTCAACTAAATTATCCACTTGGTCATTCATACTTCTTCTGCTGTGTCCAATGTAGCGAACACTTTCCCCGTCACTCTGCATTGCTACGACTGGATAGAACCCTTGCACTGGTCTCTTCATTCTCCTAGGCTCACCAACGACCTCGCCATTCCTCGTGAACCAAACTCTAGCGTATCCTACTCCAGATCCGGAATGAAATTCCACTCCTACTCCCATGGTGTCCCCAGTGTTACATTTGGGCCCCTTTCCTCGGGGTACGGATGACTCGTGAAAAAAGTCGCCATCTTCTGCATTATAGCCTATGCTGTTTTCTCCCCATCCAGGTTGAGATGTAGCGTTATATGTCGATCCAGCGACTCCCACGCCAATGGTTCTCTTGCGTCCCTCCTTGATAATTTCTAGTTCAAAGTAGTTAAACAAAGGCGACATTGGTTCAAACATAAAAACGGTTCCTATGGTGGTCCCTTTTGATTGAGAATATCTGAAACAAGTAGATCCACTACGTTCGTCAGTAAAAGCAGTCACATTGTTTGACAATCGTCCTCCATAAACGCGATACAAGTCAAAACTTTCAGCTGACATTTTCAGTGCCTCGCTACTAACGAAACAGTTACGCGTCGAAGCGTGTCTATTGCAGCGCTTAGCTTCCACGAATTGAGAAATGGCATGCCAGACAAAGATACTACCGATAGAAGTGCGCCCCATTGCAAGAGATGCCTACATCTTTATGTATCCTGCAGTAGACAACTACAAGACCTTGTATGACGGTGTGGAAGTGAATAAGACAATGAAGATCAATGAGTTAGTACATGCTAGAAAACTGGCTGGACCAAATGATAAAGCAGTAGTAGCGCCCAATAACGATACACTGTATTCAACAAGTTGGCTGGATCTACGAGAGGATTTCATTATTTTGTCAGTTCCAGCTGTCACTGACAACAGGTATTATAGCATACAAGTTGTAGACGGGTACACTTACAATGCAGCCATTTGGGGATCAAGGACGACCGGAAGTGATCCTGGAAAATTTTTGATTGGTGGACCTACCTGGGATGGAAAGGTGCCAAGGAACATCAAGAAATGGATCAAGACTGAGAGCAGTTTTGTCTTCCTTCTTATTCGAACAGGAGTCAATGGTCGTACAGATCTTCCAAATGTGTGGAAAATTCAAGATCAGTACAAACTTCAAACCTCAAGCCCTCCACTGCCTGACTTCATTCCAGTTGACCTCTCAAAGCTGAAGAAACCAGAATTCTTTAGTTATGCAAATTATTTTACACAGTTCTTTCAACAGGTGCCTTCTGAAAAGAAATATTATGAAAAGTTTGCTCGCATTGGAGTCATTCCTGGCCAGCCTTTTGACACCTCAACAATGGATCCAGACTTTCTGAAGGCAGTGCAAGAAGGTATTGATGAAGGAGATGCAATCATATCACTTGCAGACAGTAGTGGTGGAAATGAAAGGAACAGGTGGAGTGCGGCCGTGAATCCACCTCCGTTTGGTACCAGGGCTGCAATGGAGGCTGCTTATCCTGTCCCAGCTGAACAGTACATTGTCAGGGCTGCAGCTGCTAGAAAAGGTCTGTATGGATTGGATCCAGCTGAAGCCTATTATCCAACAACCACCAAAGACATCCATGGAGATGCTTATTCTGGTGCAAATGGTCAACAGTACACATTATTCTTCTCTGCCAATCAAGTTCCTCCCGTGCAGAGCTTCTGGTCCATCACAATGTATCACGCTGATGACCTCTTCTTGGTGGATAATCCTATTGACAGATATTCCATAGGGGATCGTACAGCTGGTCTGAAATGGGGAGAGGATGGATCTCTGATGCTCTACATCCAGAAGGATTCTCCTGGGAAGGACAAGGAGAGCAACTGGCTTCCTGCACCAGATGGAACATTTGTCTTGTATGCACGGCTGTATGGCCCAACTAAGGAGGCACTGGAGGGACCATACTTTCCTCCTCCTGTCAACAAAGTGTGACTTTACAATTTTGTGTCATGAATTATTTTATGTTGAACTTTGTAGCCACCCATTTATCAGCATAAGTATGCATATGTATGGAAGAATACATGTTTTAAGGCAGATTTGAGTGACTGCTACTGTCACCTGATAATACGTATATAAATACCATATATGAATGAACAAAGTCTTTAATTGGTTTAGTGAACTTCCTCAATATCTTCAAATCACCTAAATTGTCCAGCTGCTGTATGAGTTAAGCAGTTGGTCCATTTGTGGTACAACCATCAATCAATCAATTTATTCGGGTCAGGAAGTCTACTACTCTAGGTCAGGCAGTCAAAGGTATCTTCAGTTCATAGCAACATGGGTGCATGCCTCACCTGATGGTTCAACAGCATGATAGGTTGTGTGCACACTTCTGAAGTACAGAGGATACTAGGTATGATGCAAAGTTCTTAATTAACAAGCTTCTCGCCTAAAATTTTGGTTACACGTCACGCGATCGTCATCACATGAAAATGGAGGCGATATAGCGGTCTGGACACGCGAAACTAGGATACCACAAGGAGGCGCTGATAAACACAAGGAGGTAATAATGGGTTTGATACTTTTGCGAATGCTTTGTCTGTCTCGATGTGTTTTTTATGAGAATAGAATATGTCTCGTTCTTTTTATTCAGTAAGGAAAAGTTTGCCAAGTCGTGGAGCTGTGCTACGTGACACTGAACAGTATCGCATAGGACTAGGAAGAGGTCTTTGACTAAACTTTAGTGAAAAGAAAAAACCTATTAAAGGAAGATACGAAACAACTTTTCAGTAAGTCGTAGTTAAACAGCACTAAAGTACTAAAGTGATTAAGTGGACGGTTGGCCACACCAACCGTCGGATGTCTGATGCGACGGTTGAGTTGTGTAGGCCCGTCAGTAGTGGTCAGGTAGACTATTCCAGCCCTACCTAGTTGGGAGGCGCAGGCTTATTCCAAAGAAGCAGTTGTAGCGTTTACGGCAATGTTCACTGCTCTTCTTGCAAGGGCCCACTAATGCACGATGGCGTCTATAGACTGGCCTGTATAGCAGTGTTTTGAAGAAATTGCAGCATCTGAAATGTAGTACAGGAACAATTTTAATAGTTAATAATGCAATGCAATGCAATGCATACGTAGCAGCTGTCCATATTATAGGACTAGGAGGAGTAGCACATGTGGTTCACTTGGCACTCCATGGGAACTACTCTTGAGGTTCGTACCTCAGTCTGATGACATTCCACCTTGTGATGGATAGTTTATTTCCAGGCACCTCAGAAATGTGATCCCTTCTGTTGGAGTATTAAGTGGCTTTGCATGGTACAGCCTCACTCTGGATGCTGTGGGGTTAGGTAGTGCAAAGTAGGTTCCTTGTGATTGCCAGTTTGGTTGGATTTGAGATTCCTTTTGAACAGCACTGTTAGTGATCAGAGGAAGGGAGTTTATGTCCCTGTTTAGTAACATGTGTAGACCTTGCAGGTAGTCACATCTGTGGTTATTTAATTGATTATGGCAGACATTCAAAAGGATGTGAATTGTCCATCTGGACTCACAGTGTGGTCCCTTGAGAATACTGATGAACTGGATTTAAATGTACATCGTTTTTATATGTTGTTACTTTGTACTTCAGTATTTAGTTTCGGTATGTAACAGTTGTCAATTTAAGGGTTAGTCACTGAATGCTTGTTCTTGTGAAGGTGTACCTCCTACATATGTAGTTGAAGGTGTACCTCCTTGTAGCTTCTAATAAGGAGTTTTCCCATGACCAGAAGTCATCTTATGTAGTGACTAGTCTGTCACTGGACCCCTGTAATCCCCTTCCTTTATGTGCTAGTGTGACCAGCCAACAACCATTATAGAAATGATATTCATGGTCACTACTGTTTACATTAGCAGCCCCCTTGGTGGCAATACAATGGGTAAGGTTATAATAGTTTGTGATCTCTTGCTGACCCTACTTCCTCCCCTGGGTAAACCCCAGAAGAGATCCCATGCCCCTCCCCCTAGGCAAACCTGAAGAGATCCCATGCCCCTCCCCCTAGGCAAACCTGAAGAGATCCCATGCCCCTCCCCCTAGGCAAACTTGAAGAGATCCCATGCCCCTCCCCCTAGGCAAACTTGAAGAGATCCCATGCCCCTCCCCCTAGGCAAACTTGAAGAGATCCCATGCCCCTCCCCCTAGGCAAACTTGAAGAGATCCCATGCCCCTCCCCCTAGGCAAACTTGAAGAGCTCCCATGCCCCTCCCCCTAGGCAAACTTGAAGAGATCCCATGCCCCTCCCCCTAGGCAAACTTGAAGAGATCCCATGCCCCTCCCCCTAGGCCAACTTGAAGAGCTCCCATGCCCCTCCCCCTAGGCAAACTTGAAGAGCTCCCATGCCCCTCCCCCTAGGCAAACCTGAAGAGATCCCATGCCCCTCCCCCTAGGCAAACTTGAAGAGATCCCATGCCCCTCCCCCTAGGTAAACCTGAAGAGATCCCATGCCCCTCCCCCTAGGCCAACTTGAAGAGCTCCCATGCCCCTCCCCCTAGGCAAACTTGAAGAGCTCCCATGCCCCTCCCCCTAGGCCAACTTGAAGAGATCCCATGCCCCTCCCCCTAGGCAAACTTGAAGAGCTCCCATGCCCCTCCCCCTGGCACATCTGTTAGTTAGAGGAGAAAGCACAGTACATACATGTTCGGATAGAGAGGGTTTCTATTTATAGAGAAACATTCCTGACCAATCGAGTGCTTCCTTTTCTGTCAGACAGTGTGTCCATGCATGCAGTGTACTATTTGTTGACACGTCATGTTTATCTAGTGAAATCAGTGAAGTTCATTGTTCACAGCACCAGAATGGTTTGGTACGTCAAAGGATGATCCTGTCTGAATGGAGCTGAAGAGCTGTCATGTAAAAGTGTCACATGAACCTTGTAGAACATGAACAGCAAATGAGTAGTGGCTCTGGATTGTCTGTTCTGTCATTCCATTCTCATGTGACTGGTAGGTGTGTAGTGACTGGTGGGTTGGAGGTCCTGCAGTGCATTGTTCAGGAGGCCTTCTGTGTCTGCTGCTCCTGGGAAGATGTGATAGATATGCTAAACCACAATCGTATTGTAGACAACCTGGAGCCTTGTATGATGTCTTCAATTAGTAGCTAGAGAAGAAAATTTACATATCTACTATTGTAGGAGTGAACTTATTTGCATAACTTTGTCTGTAAATCATCTTTGGTTAATAGTGCTCCAATTAATAGGTACTAATGCATTAACCGGCCACTGAAATGATGCTTTACATTATTAATTACAATACAGCTAAAATTCTCTTCAAAACAATAACCGATGTCGTTAAGTGGCAGTTTTTGTCTTAAATTATCACAAAGTTGATTAATCTTTACATACTTGGTGATCAAATTCTAATAATGTAAACTTGATTGGCTTATTAGACCTGTTCTCTTGACCTTTGACCCTCTAATATACATGCATAGACTCGTTGGGTAATCTAGAGTACATCTCTGTTACAGGTTTCAGGTTTGACCAATCTTGTGGGATTGATCAAATAACCCTTTTATTCCCAGACCTCTTTGGTATCTAGTTTCACTCTTACAATAGGCAAGGGTAACTTATTGAGAGCACCTCATCAGTAGTATCGCAGTCACACCTCTGAATGCCTCGCATTGCTGGCATGCCAGGACACTATTGTCTGTTGTTGTACGTCTCCAAGGAGTTAAGACACCCTATACAGCCTTGGGACAGTCACAAGACTGGAGAACTACATACGTACATGATCTGTGGCTCTTTGATGAATTTTTCCATCTTGGATGACTGGGAGGCAATCACTGGTTGCCAATTTAATAGGATTTCAGTCCCCCAGTCAAGATTAGACTTAGGTAGGTCACTTGGCTGGTTTGGGGTAATACTTTTCAGTGATTATTTTTGTTTATCATAGGTACATGCTGCTGTTCAGTGTATCTCACACTGTACATTCTTGTGGGTTGCATGTGTAATGTTGAAATGGACCATTTTTATGGTCAAATAGAGATGTTCTACAATCATTGTATTTGGTAGAGTTTCAATGACTACGTACTACTTCCACTACTACTAATGTGTATAGATCTTTCATTGTAAGTGACTTTAGTTAGTCTTTTAAGCATCTTCACTTAACCTGAAACCTGAAAGTGATATGAAGCCATACATGATAGTAGATTGAAAATGTAGGTATATAGTTATTGATTACCCATTTATAATACAGAAAATTGATTATTTTCACTTTCTGATATGGACCTGTCATGCCGTAAAAGTTTCCCCCCGCCAAATTAGTTCCCCGGCCTAAAACGGCAGCGTAGTGCCTGCTGAATCGGTTCCGCTTTGCCGAATTTGGCCCCCCATTCATTACGCCATTAAAATTAAAGGTGTGACGACTATACAAGGCGTAATTGTCATTTCTTCGAACGAAATCAATTGCGAAGCCGACGTTTCTTAGAACGAAATCGATTGCGAAGCCGAGATGAGCGAGGAGAACAGTGGCGATAGCGTTCTAGAGGAAGTGGAAGTCTGTGCCCGAACAGTTTGTACAGATTGTTCACGACAACAACCACTGGGTCTGCACATCCAATCGTAAGTGCCAAAGTGGGGAAGTTGAAATCTTCGATAGCTTAATGCAGACAAAAGTCTCCACCACAGTCCGTAGGCAGCTTGCGACCATACTGCACACCCTAAGGCCGAGAATGACAATAACAAAGGTGTGCGTACAGCAGCAAACTGTGGATCAGATTGTGGACTTTTCGCCATTGCATTTGTCTTCTATATATAATATTCTATATTTGTCTTTGCTATATTTCACTATTTACATGTTCTTAATTATCCTTACCTTGTACACACACATACACTGTAAGTACCTAGTTTGAGAGGGGGAACCAAAATAGACAAGGGGGTCCAATTTGGTTGCTGTTTTGGTTCCAGGGGGGCCTATTTTGGGGGGGCCAAATTCGGTATGACAGACCCTTCTCTTTCCATACAGTGCTACACATGAATGTAACCAAGAGATGCTCAATGTAGGAAAGATCAAATCTGAGAATGTCTTCTGCAGTGTGCTGGTCCTTGTAACCCTGGTCGTTGCAGTGGTCGACAGTGAGTGGGGAGTGGTCGCGTAGTTCTGTAGGACAAGTAGAGAATGATTACACAACCTCCACCTAGTATATACATGTTACATCACCAGTCCATTTGAAGACACCTCACCAGTTTATCTTATACTATATAACATAATTATATTTATCTTAATATTATATTTATATTAATTCATCATTGCTGATGAAGACCTTCAGGTTGAAACGTTCAAATTTGATAAAAGTGTGTTGCTGAGACTCATTTGAATCCCTTTACTAATATGATCGCAATAAATAATCCGTATCATCATTTCACCATAATTATAATGAGTATCTCAACTTTAATGAGACTCAGAAACAACCCTATTCCACAAGCATTTCAACCTGAAGGTCTTCATCAGCATAATGAATAATATCTGTATCTTGGATGGTGGGGACCTTGAACTTGGGACCAATAGCGTGTCCCTAATGCTCTCACTGTATTGTTCTTGTACATATGTGGGGTTGTGTCACTGCTGGTCTCCTTACTAGTTAGTGTTGTTGTCGGTTGGGCTGCACCAATGAGTTGTATGCCTGTGTCTCTCCCGCCTAGCATGCTCGGACAGATACAACAGCTGTTCCAGCAACTGCGAGGTGTGCATTGAAGTGCAGAACAACAAGGATAACGTCAACTTCACAGACGGGACAAGAGTGGTAATGGAGTGTGTATGGCCAAGAGAGTCACACTCGTTTGTTGAGTGGAAATTTGCGAATGTGGCCATTAGACAGGCGACTTCCACTTATTTCCTGGTCAATTCCATGAGAGATGAATTAGGCATAAGCAGGATTTCATTTGATGCTAAGCCTGGTATAACTGGGAGATATGAGTGCTTTGTTTCTGTTCAAGGAACAGTTGCAAGCCTAAAGGTTACGTCAGTAAATATTTACTACTTCTGTAAGTGATGCACCTAAAATTTCTGTAGACCTTTTCATGTGACTGATCATGTGACTGGTCATGTGATAGTAGTCATAGTAGTCCTTGCATCATTTGCTTCTCTGCACAGATCCCGTCAGCATTTTAGAACCTTTGAATCAGCAGTCCTCATCCAATACAGATGTAACTACAGTGATGAAGGGGAATTCCCTAACTTTAAACTGTACTCCCCAAAACTATGACATAAGATCCTGGACTGACCTTTATCTTGATCTAATACCTGACAGTGAAGATGGTAGAGTGAGCATTTTGCAGGAGGGCCAGTCCTATAAACTCCACATTGATTCTGTGACTCACAAAGACAGTAAGGAGTACTATTGTTTTGCGTGGAGATATTGGCCACTGGTCTACATTTCTGATAATGTGATTGATTCTGAATACCTTCTACGTCCTGTTAAAGTAAAGGGTAAGTCAGGCTATTGTATAATTAATAGTTCATAATGTGATTGATTCTGAATACCTTCTACGTCCTGTTAAAGTAAAGGGTAAGTCAGGCTATTGTATAATTAATAGTTCGTAATGTGACGAGTTAAATGTCCATTTCACAGTCAGTGTACTTTGCTCTGTTATACTTATTAGGTAAGCCAGAGATCTACTGCGATAGCCAGCTTCGTTCTGTGGCCTCGCAGATACGCGACGTCAGCCTGAGTTGCCAGGTACTGGCGGATCCTCCCCCTGACATTTCATGGAGCGGAGGAGAGGATGGACGGACCTCATTCACTACCCTGTCTGAGCCAAACGGATTGTTCAATGTGATAAAGGGTGTGACAAACACCTGGAGCAGTACCCTGTACTTCTCTGGTCACATTATGAAGAGCGATTCAGGGGTGTACACCATTGTAGCTACAAATGATTATGGGACAACCATGGAATCTATTAGACTGAATGTTTCCAGTAAGTACGTACATACGTACATGTACACCTGTCTTTGTTCATTCATAAACTAATTTCAATACCAGCTTTCTGCCCCTGTACGTACGTGATGTGTATTCTTAGCTGCACTCCAGCACTTGCCAACTCTAGATGCACATGCTACACTGGTAATATCATGTATTGTTACTATTTATAGATTCATCACTGGTTGTGTCATGTATTGCTACTATTTATAGATTCATCTGGCCCCCCTCTGCATCCAAAGGTTGAGCTAGTAACATCAACGTCTGTCAATGTTTCCTGGGTGCCGCCAGTGAATGTAGAAGGTTTAGAAATTACCTATTTCCAGGTACGTACATACGTAGTGTGTACTTTATTAGATATAGTCACATCCTCAGTCTCTCACTCGTGGTGACACTACCCTATACGTATTATTATTATTCCTATCACCTCTTTGCTTTACTTATTATTCTGTTCCTTACAATCCGTCTTTCTTTAGTCTTTGTCTCATCAAATGTTTCCTTTTTTACTTGATTAGGTGGTGTATGTTTGTGAGAAACAGACAGTACACTTAATGAACACATCCCAGCTTCCAGCCAACCAGACTTCCATCATACTTGACTTGCTGCCTGCTTGTCGATACAGCTTTGAGATTCAAGCATTCAGTGCTGCAGGTCGCAGCGGCGACACTGATACACTGTATATCACTACAGGGAATGCATGTACGTACGTACGTAGGTACATATAGCCTTGTGGCTTGTCTCTGGATGTAGTCTCTCTTACCATTCAACATACGTATGTCCCCTCTGCTAGCTGTCTGGCTGACATTCCTCTCTTCTTTCATGCCATGCAGTGCCCAGAGCTCCATCTTCAGTTACCATTTCTCTCTCTACCATTACACCTGTGTCAGCAGAGGTGAAGTGGGATCCACTGGTTGGCATCTTTACTGGTGGGCATGCCATCCTGGAGTACATCATTAGTATCCACCCCACTGAGATAGGGAATGGAGTGTTTGAGTCTCTCTCAGTTCCTCCAGATGTGAACAAGGTGACACTCGAGGGCCTTAGCCCTGAGACCACTTTCATAGCTGCTGTACTGGGAAGGAGCGTTCTCGGAAGTGGTTTGAAGAGGGAAAGTGAAGAATTCACTACTAAAATTCTTAGTACGTATGTACAGTGTCATTGTATATCATGTCAATGTACTGCATAATGTACATATCTTAGAGTTACCAGGTGCTCCAGTTGATCTGAGGACAACAGTAGTGTCTTCCAATAGCGTTCAGCTGTGTTGGATAGAGGATCCAGACACGTATCTAGTGTCTGCATACCACATCTTTATTTACTCTGAGAGAAGCAGTGCCAACCGGACCATTCAGGAGAGATACATGTTGGACGATCATACTTGTGTGAAGGTATGTAGATAACAGTACCCATGGCATAACATTAGTATAATTTCATTTAGCATATTACATTTTAAAGGGGCTGCCTACTTATATTGTCTTCATTCTTACTTCTGGTTATTATGCTCGTCTGATTGATATACAGTATACATATATACGTATGTATGTATATATGTATATAATATGGGCATACGCAATTATTATAACACTTAATTTATATGTAAATACATCTATATGGCGGCGTTCGGGAAGCTTGTATGTTTTTCTATTGTTTTTGTAATTTTAAATACTTAAGCATGAAGAATCATTGGGATTACAATATATAAGCCCAACAAAGCGGCCAAGTAATTCGGACTGAACTGTTATGATATTTTAGGTGCTTGAATTGCAATCAGAGATCTGCTACACGTTTGCTGTCATGGTAACTAATGATGTAGGCAGTAGTGAGCTGAGTAAGAATTCTTCTAAAGGTTGCACCAGCTCTCCCATCATTGAGGGTACGTGCATACACATGCTGTGATTTGAGGTATAGCTGTATAACTGCAATGATATTGATCTTGTTCAGGTGTAGTTTTATCAGATAAACCAGAATTTCTTGCACCAATAATTATCATTGCTGTATTGGTACCACTTATGGTAGTGCTGGTATTGCTGTGTGTAGCATGGCATTGTTGTTGCCGTGGACAGCAAAATAGCTACAAGACTGCAGATGAATATAATCGTCAGGTATCTTCAGAATCTGCTGCAAATGGTGAAGCGGTCTGCTTGAATACTGGAAATGGTGTTACTGTTGCACTCTTGACTTCTCCAAAGCATCTTTCGGAAAACAAGTCTCCTCCCACTCAATCTCAACCAGCCATCAGTGCTCCCGAGGAATGGAAACCAACTGGCAGTAGCAACCTTCCTCCCATCACGGCTGACTCAGGTATACCTCGGTTATCTGTATCGCAAGACTATGGAGAAGGAGAACCTGTTCAGTGGATAAATGGGCCAGCCCATGACTCCAACAGTACCTCACAAATAGCAGAATGGGTTAAATCGGTGGAGCAAGCAGTGAGTCATTTATCTGAGGAGTTTCATATTGAACTCTTGGAGCATTGAATATACGCTGCCATTGACTGTGTTACCAGCACACACAACAGACATGTACATCTGCATTGTTTTAATCCGTGTGTAATTGTATTTGCAGGACTCCGGGTATGAATACAGTGAGAATGTGTCACAGATGGAGAGCCAATCGTCTGTCAACGATGTCTCCATGGGCTTCAAGTACACAGAGAATATTGGCTATCAAACTGTACAAGAAAAGAGTACTATTCCTGACATCCGCCCTTCAAAATCTGGTGTTACGTTATTAACTGATCCGTCAAATAGAGAAAGAGAAATGGTTATATTACCACCACGGAGGTAGCACTGGCAAGGACTGTTAAAATTTAATTGCCAGTTCTCTTCTTGTTATACGATTGTCATGGTAATATATTCATATTATATATATATTTGTTGACCAACCTTGTTCTGTAATTTATCATTTCTGTATTCCATGTTGAAATTGAGTTGGTTAATGTATTCACATAATTTACATTTTATATACACCTTAAATTGGTCAATCTAATTTCTCAAAACTTTGTATAAATTATAGCTACAGAACTTGCTTGCCATTGTTTTTGCTATTTCTTATTGTAATTACAAAGTTAAGCAAAAATGTGTACATTGCAGTCATTTCTCAACACAACATTTCAAAGACAATGTTCTCAGCTCCATATCTGTCCATTTGATACAGTTAAATCTCTACATAAATGCACATGTATATACAATTGTGTAATACTATATTTAAATGGCCCACTGTAAGAAAGATAAAATTAGGTGCAAGTTATGGTCGTTGAAGAATTTTCCCTATTTAAATTTTCTTGTTTTTATTTTCGCTGTACTCAGCCCATCTGTGAAAACCAAAAAATTTTGAAAAACGCGAAAATTTCCTGCTATACGGGTTATTGACTTTGAGATGCTACGTACATAGCCTAATTGCTATGATTAGAAATCTATATGCAATAATTATGACAAATAGTGTTTTTGATGCTAACAAAGTAGTCTTACACCAACTTAGCTTTATTGTCCATTTTATATATATAACATATATAGTGATCAATTTGGAATTTGGTAGTCAAATTTGTAATATCCAGATATACTCTTTATATCTCACCTCGTAATCTTCTGTACTTCCATGATATTGATATTAAGATGCAATTTGAAAGTGGTCATGTTTTTCAAGAGAGAGAATGTTGTTCACCAAACAGTATTGGTCCAGTTGGATTGGCTGTCTCACAGCTATTCAAATCTGTTGATCGTTGATCCTGAAGGCTGGAGGACAGTGACTGACCTGCCTCCCACACCTCTAAACCTTTGTGCAGAGTATAGTAATTTGGGAGAGATTGAGCCCATTTTAATGTTGCCTTTAAAAACTATAACATCTGATGCAATATCTTTATACAAGCCTAACACTGGGAATATACACAGTACTTCTGAGAATTTCATTTTTCATTAGAATCCAATTTGAAATTAATTTGCTTAAGTATACATAATCCTACTTCTACTAGGTATGTATGTATATAGGGTAGATTTAAGAATGAGAGAATAGACTTTTTGTATAGATCAGCTCATTCTGTTTTGCACGTTAAGGTATCACCACTCTAGAATGATGATAAATACTCATTTGGTATGCACTTGTTTAATGGAGAGGAGGAATTGGTGAAGCATCTGGAACAAGAGAGACCAGTAATTGGAGTAGACTCGGGTAAGATGCTACATTCTGTTAAATGTTTGTGGCTACAACGAACAGAAGTTAAAACATGACACCAAGTTACACTATTTCTTGTATATAAGATGTGTTTGGCAGCTGATAATAGTTACTTTATTCTTTAATATAATGCCTAGCACTATAATTAATATGTAATGATCTATATTTTACAGGAGCAATGGTCACTTTAAGGCACCCTTACAGTAGAGATGTACCAGAGCCTCATGGATGCATGAAGGTTATCCACCATGCTATTGACATAGGTAAGGACGATGAGTTTAGCTTTTATAATGAGTTGTTTCACATATGAGATATATAAGGGGTTGCAAAGGCTTTCCCTAAGTGATACGTCTATAAAGAGTGTTTTAGTCATACTTTGATTTTTGTAATGGACTATATAAATTATGAATCTCACCTTATATCACTCCAGACCCCTTTATCATCCTTCCTTAAGTGAATAGTATAGTAGAGATGAAATTACATGACATTCCTTGGGACACATCCATATATGGCAATGTTACACTCTGCACGGTCAAATGATATAGATTTTGTATTTTGCAGAAATAATGGTCAGATGGCCAATTTGTCAATAATTGCTTTGGTTCAATGGCAATTACTTTGCTTCTATTCTGAAAAGTTCTTACTGAACTGTGGCCATTGCAACAAATATCATGCCCTGTCATAGGACAATAAGTTGCTTTGCACTAGACCTGCCATTGTTCTTTGGTATTCCCCATAACTGTTCATAACAATAACCTGGACTAGAACATTCTAACAAAGTTCTCTAAGTAATAGTCAATTACAAATTATCTGAAATGAATACCAACTGACATGCCCTACTTTAAACTAAAAGGTACAGGCCCCGGGGCTTTACTTTAAACTAAAATTGGAACTGAACTGTGATCTATAGGATACAGAAAAACCTGTTAAGCATGTACTACACACCTCCCCTAACTGAAGTACATTAGCTGAGAGCTACTAGTTATTAGGGACCGGACTGGTAGACATGCATAATCTGGTGGTCCCATTGATCCAGGACCTTTACAGTTGTTATACTCATGCAAATTTTCCCTTGATCCAACACTTTTTTCATTATCTTTTCCCACCTGAATGGGTTAAGCCAATAATAATTGCACTCAGTCCTTGTTTCTTAATTAGACATGTTGCTAGGTAACTGATATTTGACTTCCATAATAATTCTATTAATGGATGAATATACAGCAAATCAAGTATAGACTGCATAATAAGACATCTACTTGTTCAATCAAAATTTAATGTTAGTTTGTATAAACGTTAAGTACAAATTACATTTTGAATAGTCTTACAAGTAAAAAGTATTTTATACGAGGTAAAAATGCTGATTAATAGTACGTATGCTAAACATCTTAAAGAAAAAGAACATTATAGACTTCATTAAAGAGTTTGTCTGATTCTCTAAACAAGATGACCTACTAATGAGTGTAGTTTAGGCATGGACAACCGCCTCAAACTAGGTAATTGCAATTTGAGCAACAGCCATTTTAGATTCCACAAATTGATTGAGCAATAGCGGAAAAGATAATCAGTGATTCTTGTTCAATAAATATCCCTTTGACGTTGTCTTGTGTTGTGCATGAAACATGTCGATTCATGCACTTGCAAGAGCTTGTGAAATAAAAGATAACTGCTTAAAATAATCAGAGGTTCATTAGGTTTGTTTATTAATTAAGCACTTCTATTCATGGGGTCACTGGACATTTTATGATTTGCTTCACTGGATAGCCATGATTGATTTCTAGTCGAAATTCAATAACAATAACAACTTGCTGAATAGGCCGGGTCATGTTCTGCATGTTGTCTATTGTGTTCAAAGAGGACCTCGAAAACAATCAGCAAAATTTTAGTTTCACGATTTTCCGCCAAGTTCACGATGTTTCCCGCCGACAATTTCTAATAAATAGGCAAGGAAATTTTCAGTCTTTGGCCTCCGGGCTATCAACTCTGGAGGTCTACTTTGGTGTGGATCGATGCGCCAACCATTCTTGGAGTACGAGTAATGGTACATGCCTATCCGAAGGGTCATCGGTGTTCGTATAGTGGGGTGGTCTCTCTACCTATGGGTTAGTGCCTGGAGATGTATCTCACTATTAATCTTGCTTGTGTGTTAAATTGGCACTTGCGGATTCTTGCTATACAACCCGTACCTGGAGGTGTTGGTGTGGTCCAGTGCCACTACGTAGTCGGTCAGGAAGCTATTGTAGGCTGCCACATCAGGTTGGTTTGGAAGCATTTGCATTTGCATTTGGAATTTTACATGCGCATGTGCTCAATCTTTATGTCCGTATATGTACGTCTATATATATGCTGGTAATTATGTATTATCTATTCTTTCTTGTAGTTCATCGATGGGTCCCTACTCTAAAGCGACCTGGCCGATCCCAATGAGCTAAAGTCTGTGTACAGTACTCTCAAGCTGCGTTGTGTGCACATGATGATTCTCATTGGTGGGAGTTTGTGGTCCGCCAGGGTCGGGCTTGTTCTGTCCGTAGCGTGAGGCAGTGCAGGACTAGTAACTGGTCACAGGTCGGTCAGGTACGCCGGACCGTTCCCGAGCAGCTTCTCTTACGACGCAAGTAGTGGAAGTGTCAAACAGAGTTGAGAAACCGGAGGCCATTTGGGGCACGAAATACTTCTACCTCCTCGTGGTGTGCCCTGGGGTCACCTTTACAGTCAGTAAAGTGATGCAAAAAGAAGTACTGCAGCAACACTCAAAAGGAGAAGAAACAGCATGGTCTTATGAAGAACTTGTTTAAGAACTACATTGTTTGAACTTTTTTAATTTAAAATCATGTATGTATATTTCAAGCAAAAATGATCAATTTGAAGTGGTTATAATAATTTTCGATAATGATGAATTCATAAGATTAGATAATAAGATGTACATTCAAATATAACCGAGCTCATCTATGTAAGCATTTAGTATACTCTTGTAAATTATTGCATAACAAGTATTACAAAAATCCAAAGGGTGTCCCAAGTCCCGTACACAGACATATATCATAAATGTCATTCGTGTTGTAAATTAAGGAAGGAAAAAGAGGAAAGTATACAAATGAAAAAGGAAAAAAGGAAAAAAGAAAGAGAGTAAATGTAAGATGTATTCTGTACATGTACTCCAGAGAATAAGAAGAGAGGGGTAGTGTACCAAATCCCTTGCAAGGACCGCAACAGGACTTGGGGAGCACACATGGAGAGATGGTCCTAACAATGGTACTGCTCTTCATGCCTATGAAACCCAGCACAAGTTTGACTGGGAAAGTAAGAGTACTACACCTAATTACTTGCCGAGAAGTATCATGGAAGCCATATGGATTAAGACTGGTGATGTGGTGGTGAACTTACAAAATATCTTATATATATCTATAATTCTTCTAGTCTAGAAAAACTGGCAATAATCTAAAGAATTTGGAGTCATTATCAGTGGGTAGTTAAATGGGTTTGAGAGCTTCCTCCACTATGATATATAGAATGTGTAGGATCATTATTCACATCCAATCGATCAATGTACCTCTTAATGTCAATAAACAAATCTTTTACGTGCATACATTAAAAGCATTTAGCTAACAAAAACTGATAAATGTGTACAAGTTCAGTTTAAAATATTGGTTCACTCTCTCTGTTCTTCTGCTTTCATTTTTGCTTCAACCTTTTCCCAATCAATGGAAATCTGTCAGAAATAAGAGGACATTAATTAAATATAAAGATGTGGGTGTGTATACAGACACACACACTGCCTGATGATCTAACACTAGTGCTTAGCAAGAATACCACCAGCAGGCTACATACGTAGTTCCCCTTAACCAACCTGTGATGAGTATTGCTTGAATCTTTTGAGTGTCTCATCACAGCTAATGCTCTGCAAGTGTCTGCTCCTGCAAGCCAGGACTGTGTCAACATGTGTTTTGTGTTTGACAGCCAACTCCAGAGCTCTGTACATTTACAGCAGAGGAATACAGTGACACCATAGACCTGGCCACATGTAAGCAAGGCCCCCAATTGTGAGTAAGGCCCCTGGCTCACCTTTCCCAGTTGTGTAGACACATATTGAGTTGTATTGCTCTGTAGATCATGTTGGATTGGAGATAAATGGCCTCTGCCTGTTCTGGCTTCTTGCAGAATAGAGCCAGTTCTGCATTCCTTCTCTCTGATGAGGAGAGTCCTTTAATTTGCTGTAAATGCTCAACTTTATGTATCTACATAAAGTCCATACTTGTTTCTTAGAGAGGAACATACGTACATCCTCAAGTGACAAAGGGAGACTCTGCTTCGCATGCATAAGTGTGGACTTCAATTTTGCTTATTTATATTCATTATACTCCCCAGGAGATACAGGATAAATCCAGAGTCACATACAACAAAGTGCAAACCTCATTAATGGCAGCATAGGCAGCTTCAGCTATGTTGAGGTCTCTGGCCTCCGCTGCCATTCCAGACAAAACTGCCCACATAGCAGGGTCCTTCACAAAGCGACACAATCGAAGACCGCTCTCCAAAGACCCACTTTTGTAATTATGTAACAGAACTGGGAATGGGGACACACTAAGATTGGGATATACAATACAGGACTCAGTATACTAGATATATACAGTATACTAGACATATACAGTATACTAGACATATATAGTATACTAGACATAATAGACATGCATAATCTAAAGCAGCATGTCCAACACGTTACAGCACAGGTGCAGATGCAATGGTTACATACGTACCATGTAGAGATCACTGCTCCATCAGAACGCCTTAGAGTACAAAGGTTATTTGTATAACTGACTATTAGAGGATTCTTCATAAATTCACTGTAAAAAAATAAAAATCAACATATTCATTCTTTTGAGGCTATCAGAAATTACCTTCCACTTTTCTGTAATGTTGTTTTTGGTAACAGATCCTGATCAGTGTAGACTACTGCAGGGTGGTACCACACAGTAAAGGTGCCATCTTGCATGCCGGCCAACATATTGGCCTTGTCGTTCCAGCAGAGCGTGCTCACCATTGAACCTAACAGAAGAACCGGCTGAGACAATGAGCATCAGAAGTGCAGGTACGTATATCCTTCAAAGGGTTCATCTTCGATCTCTTTTGAGCATCTAAAATGTAGTTTTTGGTTTGAACCTCATGTTGGATATTTCAATCCTGAGGTGCCTCCTCAAAAGAGATCAACAGATAAATCCTTTCAAAGATAAGTTAGGAGAAACCCATCTCCTATTATGCAGGTACACCTCCACACACCTAGATGTACTATTCTCCATCCCGAGTGAGCTGGTTTCATGGGAGCAAGATAGAGATCATTGTTCTTATCAATGAAAGCCAGCTGCCGCTCTGAGAGAGAACCCTTTTGGCTGAGGGCGACGTCAACTATCTCGTGTGAGTGCTTAAAGGGATGGTTGTCCCCCATCTCCTTGCCACTGGTAGTACTGAACAGGCGAATCACTGCAGAGACAAGCACACACAACTGTAGAACATACGTACGTACACATCCCACTATAAGCTATACTTTATGTACATGTCTACCCTAAGTCAATTATACGTAGATCAAGTGAAATGGGTATTCATATAAATTCATGTACTTCAACAACACTTTAATTAACAATACAGATAAAATTAGGCTGAATAAGTATAGGGTCGCAATAGTAAAGCTAGCCAATATGATGGCAGTTGACAAGTGGAGCTAGCAAGGGCAGTGCTCTAGTGAGGCAAGTGCAGGTTGTACAAGAAATGGTTAGCCCAACCTCTCTCCTCTTTTTGGTCTCTTATAACAAGCACATCGTTACTGATTGAGACCAGCTGTGCATTCAAGGAGTCAGCAGAGATACTGCTATGCTTTAAGCTGCACACTACCCTACCCTGGGGAGGTGGGGTGGATATATGTCATGTCACATGACTCTCTCCTAATATGGTTGTCACTGACCTCGTAGGAGTATACTTGGATTCCAGAGCTGCTATCAGCCAAGAGGAAGTATCTGAAGGATGGATACACACAAATGTGGATGGTATGGAGGGGTGGATGAGTGCCTCTAGTACCTTTCTGTCTGCTTGATGAGGTATACTGAAGTGTTCCTTAAATCAATTGTCACAGGAGTACTCCAACTTTGACAGCTAAAGACACACCCACCATGCAATAATATGTACATACACCATATGATACCACACCCACCATGCACTAATGCACCATGCAATGCCACACCCACTGCACCACACTATATACGTATACTGTACATACCCACCACTATACCTCTCTATGCTAGAGATTACTAAATCTGGATCAGCAGGTCTAACCATGACATGTGAACTATTATTTATGTACTTTCTTTTTGTAGTGTTGCTTACGTACTTGAATATGTACATTTGTGTAGCTGTTATGATAACCAGATGATTCCAAGTTAGGGAGGCTGTGACAATCTTGTCATTAAACTCCAAGTGTTCCTTTGAGCCACTGGCTATATTGAACACATCTACTGTGCAATTGCCATTAATGATGACCTCTAGATTGGCCCACTCTAGTTTCCTGTAGACATCAGGAAATAAGGATATTCTGGTCCTCATTTCACAGTAGCCAAATGCTCCTAAAGTGTCAGGTGACCATTGGCCAGGTTTCACTTCTCACATGTCCGTACATACATAATTACAGTGAAACCTGGTTGTGGTAAACTGACAAGTTGAAACTAGTTGAATGCTCTGCTCCCAATAGTAGACAGAAGGTCTATACTATGCATGACACTTTCAGTCAGGCACACTCCAGAGTACGTACCTGTCTACAAGATCAGCAAATAAGACACTTCCAGCTCCGCAGGCAGCCGCCACTTGTGTCCCATCACTGGTCCAAGACAGGTCCAACACAGTTCCTAGCAACGGCTCCTTCTCCATACTGTAGGACCACTACATGAGTAGACAAGTGGGTGGGTGGGTGGATAGATGGGTGGAGGAAAGGAAGGATGGGTGAAGGATGGGTGGAGGGATGGATGTACTTACTCCAGTTTTATCACATAATCTAATGGAATCAAACATTCCTACAGCAAACAGTCCACCTACGTACACAGAGAAACACCACAGGGCTATCATGAGTGATAGTGCATCAACAGTATCCCTTACCGTCGGGTGACCAGGCAAGGCTGGCTACGGGAGACTCTTGAGTTTGAGAAGAATACAGGTTTCGACCAAAGCTATCCCAAACCTTCATGTGTATGCATACACAGTTGTAAATACACAACCACTCAATACACACACACCTGTGCGTGTATGTACGTATGTAAGTACCTTGTATTTCTTATCTTCTCCACCGGAAATGATGTAGTTGTTCCTTGGTGACCAGTCAACAACTACAATCAGACCATCGTGAGCCTTCCACTGCCGAAGGGAGGCAGACACAAAAGTGACAGACAGGCAGACAGAGACAGCCCCTATTCTACCCTGCTCACTTGAGTGGGCTTGACTGACGGCTGCAGAGGTTTTATGATGAGGTGTCTCCCATTGACATGCAGCACCTGATTTGACTCAGGCGACCAGGCTACGCTGTACACTGAAGCACCTAGTGCAGTGCAAGAGAACACATATAATGAGCAGTACCAACTCAACCAAGTTTTGATGTTCAGAACATATGACACAGAGCAGGAAGAGTGGAGCATCACTGTGCACTCACCAAGTTGAGAGAGAGAAGACCTCATCATGCCAGTCCTGGACCAAATCTTCACATTACCATCTTCACCAGCTAAACATAAAGCATTACTCATTTAGATACACACACGCACAATAAAGGGAACTTGACCACTAGTGGTTAACTTTGTGAGTGTGAGGGTATGGCAGCCTAACCAGTTGCTATTGCAGTGCCATCATGACTCCACCTGATGGCCAGAACTGCTCCAGTATGGCCTTCCACCGTCTTTTCAACTTTACCACTACTGGACATCAAAATGAATCGACCTACCAATGGAAAGTGGATATACGTAATACTGCAGTCAAAGGTACATGCCAGCCAAGTGATGGAACTGACAGTAAAGGACCGAACCTGTTGATATAGGGTAGGAAATTCACACCCACCTCTTATGTCAGACACACCTCTCATGTCAGACACACCTCTTATGCCACAACCACCTCTTATGCCACACCCACCTCTCATGCCACACCCACCTCTCATGCCACACCCACCTCTCATGTCAGACACACCTCTCATGCCACACCCACCTCTCATGCCACACCCACCTCTCATGTTAGACACACCTCTTATGCCACACCCACCTCTCATGCCACACCCACCTCTCATGCCACACCCACCTCTCAGAGAAAATCTACTCGGTCTGTGGCATCTGTACATGTCAGGAACAGCACACCAAGTACACATACCAAGTAATAAGGTTATATGGTGCATATATGGACCAGTGGAAGAAGGAGGAAAAGTTGCATTGTGTCCTCCTCCAAAGCTCTATAGGCCTGCTGTAGTCTAGGAAATATTTAGTTTTAGATTATTCATGACAATGGAATGAACCTTCATAAACAATACACATACATATGCATATACCTTCGGCCACATGAATCAAAATGGAACAAAACAGTAGCATATGTGCTGACAGCTGAGAGAGGTTAATCATTGTGCCACTCAATGCAGGATAGTGACAGAGCTCACCATTAGAGGTTGCAAGGGCACAGACTTCAGCCATACTGGCCTTTCTGGTCCTGGTCTGCTGAGGACACCAGTGCATCTTTGTTACATATGTTTCCTTTGGCAGCTGAGTCACCTGTGAAAGTGATTTAAATAGAATTACAACAAATGAGGTGAAATTGAGGAATTTCAAGCACTCATTGACCTCTCAATAGGCTGAGGATGGCCTCCATTCAGAGCCCTAATAGTGGCAACTTATAGAGCTTGCTGAAATATTGCATAACACTTTCACATCAGACGTCCATTAACAGCACATGAAGGTGACATACATGCAACCACTTTGATTACATAGGCTGCTAGACACAGTAGCAGCTATACATGCTAAGTGATAGCTACTAAATAGCCATGTCAGCAAGTCACTATTACCACATCATATGATTAGGCAGAGAGGGCATTGAGGCTCATGGAATAACATTAAAATCATTTGGGGACTACCTTGATTATTTCTTCAGTTGTATTAGACCACTTTAGAATCTTTTGATCGTCACTAGCCAAAGAATCACATTATTATAGAAAAGCATGGCACGGTGTAGCAGATGAGTAGGTGGATGGGTACACTACTCTAGAGGCAAATTGTACCTACGTACCTGATGGAAAATAGTTCTGTATTGTTAACCCATCCAACACAGGAAACAACATCTTCATCTGGTCAAGTTAAGGGTATAGACACGTTAGAAGTTAAACCAATTAACCTTTGACCTTTGATCACTCCAAGTTCAATTAATCAACCAATTAAACAAGAGTGCCTGACATTCAAACAATTATGATAAGGTTATTGTACAACCTACAGAACCTGTTTCACCTTTAACATATGTTACACATAATTGAAAACAAATCAATCATCGTGGAACTATCAACATGTTTGACTACACAAACTGAATATTGATGGAGCTGAGTGGCCCCAAATAGATCAACTCAGGCATGTGACAGCACGGGAGAGCACTCATGTTAAGAAAATGTGCAGTCTGCCTTGTCCCCCTAATTGCTACACTCGAGTTTACCCGCTCACTTAGCACTAACAGTCTATGCTACACATATGGAAGTATAGTCACCAAGTGAAGTTTGCCTTGAACAAGTTGAAAGACAAAGAACAAAGTAAAATCTAAACGAAAGGAAAGGATACGTTGCTTTGCATCGACTTTCGAAACCAACAACTTCATTCTTCAATTATTGTTGGGACTTCCCCTACAAAACATTGGTAACCATGGTAATCACATGACTAAATTGCACCATCGATACCTACAATTGCATCATGACTCGGTAATCGTCACATGACTAAAATCAATTAGATCATTGCAATATTAAACTATATAACAAAATTTAACTTGTTACGTCTAGTCAGCACGAAGTTACTCGAAAGATCGTATTCGTTACGTAAGCATTCAGATATTAACCGAGACTTACCGTACAAAACTCTACCATTCTTCATTCTTAACAAGTCATATGATGGTGTATGGCGCTGGCAAGTCGGTCGCTGTGACGGATGCTGCTAGTTCACCGAAATCTCCAAAGAACTCTACTTGGCTTCGCGTGACAGTCTGTCCCGATTTCCTCTCGAGATCGTGCACTAAGGAAGATTGCTCGTTGGCTCATCCTCCTGAGGGCATCAGCGTAGAAGGTGGCGTTGTGGTGATCTGCCACGATTTCTTAAGAGATCGCTGCTCCTGGGAAAACTGCAAATACTACCATCCGTCGCAGAAGCTGAAGGAGAAGATGGTCGAACAGCTGGGAAATCACTTGATTAAGCTCAACAAACTAAACGTAAGTGTATAAATGGGTTTGCTTCTCGTAACTTTAAAATTGAGGTTTGTTTACATTTTTGCAGCCCGTGAGTCCTCCAATGGCCTCGCTGATCTCTTTGGCCGGACCGCACTCTCCCGTACCGGCATCCTCGCCGCAGTTACAGATTCAGCAGACTCCTCTGACGCCCTCTGCTAATCTTGCTCCGGCTTACGCCTCATACTACTATCAGATTCCCAGTCCGATACACCCCGGCTGCTTTAGTCCGCGTTACCGAACGGACAAGACGGATCGACTGGAGGTTTGCAGAGATTTTCTCGGTGGGCATTGTACGAGACCTCAGGAAGAATGTAGATTCGCTCATCCAGGTTAGTAATTCAATCAGATCCCTTGGAAATATTTTAAATAACTTTTTGCAATACCTTGATCTTTGAATTTGTGTATACCAAGTTTGTCAAATATTCAATTTTTCGTGTACATATTAGTATTTATATCTTACTGATTGATGTTATCTGTGAAGAGTATGCAGTGTTGTGATAAGGTAGCCTGTGATTTGCCCAAACCAGCCCATCCTTGGGTTGTGGGGAAGTTCTGTGCAACCCCACTGTAGTACTCATCCTGTGGTAGGTAATTGGTTGGCCCACTATAGGTAGGCCCCTGTTAATTAGGCAGCCCATGGTCTCCAAGTCTTATCACCTTTCTTAAAGTATAGAGACGGGATTGTGCAATACTCACAAATTTCTTTGATCCTACTGTAATTCCTTAGATAGTCCAAGACAGTTCAAGTGTTATGTACTTAAAATGCATTATTATTTTCATCACTGAATTCTCTGTTAAGTCAATTTTTAGTTGACCATAAGATGATTCTGTAGATGTATTACTGTTATTGTAATAATAATAATAGTGCTGTAATGTATATTTAGTCATACTTTATTAGACTGACAGCATGATCACCTTGAAGCATTGTGCAATGTTACTATTTATAGAATGTTGTAATCCCTCGAGACCAATATGTTATATTAATGGTTGTAAGTATTATGCAATGAAAATAGATAGTCATGCTCCATATGTACATATATTTCACTACAATAATATAAACCTGGTGAGGAGGGTGAGGTGGGAAATGGCAAATGCAATTAATTGTCAACCATTAACTTGGCCTTCGTGCCATCATTTAATTACCATAGGAATAGATAAACACAATGTAGTTGGTTCTGTATTTAACCAATTGTTTTTTTTTTTGATTTTCAGGTGATCATATTATATATGATGAGAGCGATGGAACCGTTATAGTGTGCATGGATTACATGAAAGGCTCTTGTACCCGCCCACGATGCAAGTACCTCCATCCACTGACACATCTCCAAGAAATTGTTAGATCAAGACAATCCACAAAATATTCCTCATTTCCGGTTTGTATGCCAGTATATCCCAGTGTTCCAGCGTATCAAGTTGGATATGCTCCACAGGTGTACCAGGGGATGTCCCCAATGGCCTACCCCAGGGGAAGTCCCTACTATTCCTATCCTGCCTCACCGCTGCCCTCACCATTTTACAGCACATCGGTGTCCAGCTATGGAGGAAGTCCACTTTGGCAGGTTAGTGGGAGTGGTCAGATGTGTGTGACTGTCTAACTGATTAGTAACACAATTTGTGATTAACACTCAGACATTCACAGAGACCCCTGGGAACCTGGATCATCTGGAGTTGATCCCTACTGTCCCCCACTCCACTTTCAAAGTTTTATTTCTTCCCAATTTCTCCCTATATACGTATATTATGATTCTGTTTTATAATAATTCCTTTTGCATTATGCTAACTGTACGTTATTGTCTACTTTACTGCCTCATGTCACCCACAAGTCTCCTCTTAATATGGAGCACAGACAGCACTTGATAACACAAGTCTGTCTACAAAGGGATTTTCCTTCCAGCCCCTACTTTAACTATAACCCCTTTCTTGCTAACACCTGAAGTGTCAGTCCTTTGACACTCAGTAAACTTGAATTATCAACAGTGTTAACACATTTCAATTGGTGCTGTTTAAGGTGACATTAGGAATACTAGTGTAGTGTAATACTCACTCCTTTTGTTGTTGTGATAGGCATTAATTGTATGTTGTTTATGCAGGCTCAGCCAATGCAATATGTCAGTGACTTAGAGGTGGCCCCTTCCAGCTCCCTCACCTGCATGCCAGCAGCAGAACAAGGTTAGCAAGAGGAACTGTGTGCTTATTATAAAATATAAAATAATTCTCACATTACTGACTGTGGTGTTTGTGTCAATTGGTGCTCCTATCTTTTAACTGATATATGTGCCTTTCTTTCAGGGGAAGACACTGAACAATTGCATCCTTGTTCAAGTATAAGTGACTTGGATTCAGCCACATTGATGGAGCGAACAACAGAATAGCCAACACGAGTTACTTAACAAACCAGTTCCATGTTTTTGAGGAATCTTTGGGTTAACTTGTAACAATCACCCTTTTCATATTTGTTAGATTCGTTTGTCCTGTTTCTGTAATTGAACAAGTTTTTCATGCGTTTTGCATTATATGTCACTCATGCATACACACACAAACACCAGACATTACTACATTACATTGCTCACATGCACACTTCCTATGTATCAAGTGTTTGTGGAAAACTTTTAAACCACTTATAAACATTTTTCTAAATTTGATTTCAATTATGTATGTTAGATTCGTTTGTCCTGTTTCTGTAATTGAACAAGTTTTTCATGCGTTTTGCACTATATGTCACTCATGCATACACACACAAACACCAGACATTACTACATTACATTGCTCACATGCACACTTCCTATGTATCAAGTGTTTGTGGAAAACTTTTAAACCACTTATAAACATTTTTCTAAATTTGATTTCAATTATGTATGTTAGATTCGTTTGTCCTGTTTCTGTAATTGAACAAGTTTTTCATGCGTTTTGCACTATATGTCACTCATGCATACACACAAACACCAGACATTACTACATTACGTTGCTCACATGCACACTTCCTATGTATCAAGTGTTTGTGGAAAACTTTAAAACCACTTATAAAGAAACATTTTTCTAAATTTGATTTCAATTATGTATATTGTTATTTGAAATTGAAAGTATAAAGGAATTTATCTTCTTTTTACATTGACCAGTGCAAGCATTCAAATAAGATTATTTCCCTCAGTAAACTGCAGTTGTAGAATTTTTTTGGTATTTGTTATTCATAATATAAAGTATGTATGCTTGATGCAGATTCTAGCTTATTTGCATTAAAAACAATGATACAATTATTTATACCATATACTTCAATTAATGTGTTTTCACTGAGTTTTTAAATTGGTGTGCAGTTTATCTCGTATAAATGTCAGACTGAATGTATCCGGGGCACATTTCCTGACCAAATCTGTAATATTGGATTTGTGTCCTAAAATCTAAATCAAACAAAGGAAATAGCCAATCAGCACCGTAACAATGCACACAGACACATATTTACAGGTAGACTGTCTCAATGAGGTTTCATACAATGGAGGGAAGTGGTTTAGACTGGTTTGGGTCAGTTCAAGCTGCCAGAGAGACAGGTGGCTGTGACCTTTGATTGGTATACCATTTGACTAGTCTCATCCTAACAGGTGTACATTTACAGTTAGCCAAAACCAACCATAGTATGGTATATATACTCATATGTGTACATTCTCTTTAATACATTAAATATTATGTGTAGGTATATATAGCACACATGAATAATCTAACATATTTTTCAACATGCTACATCTATTTTAGAGGCCTATAGGGAACTAAAACTAGTGAGGCCTTTGGACATACAAGAAATTTCATGTAATGAAAATATTTTCAACTCACCTTCTTTAAACTATTCTGTGTTTGTTGTAAACAGGACATGACATTTTTTGATCTGTCATAGTCGCCCTATAATATATGAAGTGCAGATCATTATATACTGTATCTTATGAACCTAATATTTTGAACAAGAAGACTGGCAAATCTCCCTTCACCTGACACAGTGACAGCATAAGTGATGCTTCACAGAAGAGGTTGCTTAGAGAAGAATCATCAACTCAGCAGAAAGGTCCCTGAGTTATCAGAATTAGTTAATCTGTACACTGTGCAGTTCCTTAGATTCTATTATATCTATGGTATGGCTCAAACCACATTTCTTATCTTTCTTGTCATATGTCCAAATTGTGTCCCATTATAGCTCAATTTTCAGTAATTTACACATTAGAAGTTAAGATCACCATTTATATCATGCAGTGTGCATTATTTTTATCATTGGTGCTCTTGCATGCATGCGGCATCATTCACAATCAAAGACAACCAATCTTATGGTATTATGATTACAGATCCGCATTGGTCATGTTAAATGTGCCAACTCAGTTACATCTGAGCTTGCACAATTAGTCAGCAGCTCTTTGTATTAACCCTTTTAGACCCCACACTCCTTTGCTGTCAACTCTCCCAAATTTTTGTCACCAAAGTTAAGGGATGGCCTATACTGTTCAAAGGTATGCTAGCCATCCAACCTGTATATAGATATCACTATTTAATCTAACAAATGACCTACGTACTACACCTCCAAGAGCAGGAAGTGCCCTCAGTTATATAACAAGCAAGTACCCACATGTCCATACCTGAACAATTCTATTTAGGAGTTCCTTATCCTCAGCATTGCTACTGTCAGCTGCCAGCTCTTTAAGACAGCCTTTAACTCTCTGGAGAACTGTCACAGTTTCCTTCTCAATATCCACCTAGAAACAATGTACAATGCATGATACTCTAATACCCTCATCACTTGAAAGGCACTGACTGTGAGAAAGCCATGCATGCTCTATTCCATGTACTTGTAAGTAAAATAGTGTTCTCTAATTTGTGGCTGATACCTTCTGAGGCACGTACCTCGCTTAGGGTCACACACACACACACATAAACTAGCTCCACGGTGAAGCACAAGAAGATGTATCGTGAAAGAGAAGGCAATGCCTTTTGGTGACTTCTAAAGTTATGAAATCATTTTACACAAGTGCTCAACTTGAATGTCATATTGCAATACTTGATCTGAAATTAAAGCATTGTTGGTATGGAAAGTGTACTACTGTTTGGTTGCCAATACACATCAACAATGGCCAACTACAGACACTACGTCAGCAGGACTCACATAGAAAACAAGTTATTAAAAAATCAAATTAAATTGATGAAATGATGTGTTACTTTATTGAACAAAGTTCCTCTTTATTATACAGAGAGGCAGGTAGCTGCGGTATCAACTGTACACATGCTGTTCTATTAAATAGACTAAGGACTGCTAGTCATGATTAAGACTTCCTGGAATGCAATATTTCTTACAAATGTGCTGAATGCAACCATAACACCAAATACCATGAATGTCTATTACTAACTCCTACTTTGTAGAGTATGTAATAAAGCCTAATTGTGATGCAACTTGTTACTTATTAAAGTAACATTCTATGTATAGGTATGATGTAATGACATGTGACCGCAACAATTGAAATTAATAGGGAAATTGAGAAGTCTCTCAAAGCAGCTTGCATGATAATGGATAATAAATTACCTAACCACAAATAACAAAGTCTACAAGCATCAGACAACTTTAAAAGGTTACTTAAGATTAGAATATAGTCTCCTTTACATTGACATCACATGAAGTGTTACATCGTAATACATAATAATAGATCCTTCTACTACACAACAGCAGCAATAGCCAATCCACAGGTGTCACTTTGAAACCCTAAAAAGGAAAAGCTTTACCCACAAACTCAAGTGCCACCACATTAAAATATATGACTACAGAAACTGTATCACTTTGAAGTACTTACTTACATATCTGTTTCTACTACACAAGATTATAATTAGAATAGGTAGGTATTTCTGTCAAGGGATACTACACAAGATTATAATTAAAATAGGTAGGTATTTCTGTCAAGGGATACTACTCTACCAAGTTGCTACCCTCATTTCTATCTATCAGTTTTCCACTGTCCCATCTTACCATTTTATCAAGATCTTCACTGATTCTTCCAATCCTCCATCCCTTCACTCTCAAAATGGTGTTTCTCTTCTTTGCTATTGAGACAACTGAAGGCTTGGATTGCTCTAGGTACATAAGCAGACGAAAAGACACTCGTAGTATCATAGTATGGTGCACCCTAAAGAACTGCTGAAATATGCTATTGCTGAGGGGCTCATTAAAACCATTCTCAATGATGCAATAAACAACCCTATCATTTCATCCTACAAGGTGTGTCCTAAGAAAAGGACTAATGAGAGAGCTGGCCAGCATGCTGAGAGACCAGATGACATCTCCTGACTGTGAGTCCAGGTGCCACCCCCTCACAGCTCCCTACCATCACACCACTGAGACTGACTTGCACATTAATATGAATGTGTGTGTACAGCTGATATAGAGCTCCCAGTGACGTATCTTGATTATACAATTTGTAGACCGACTGTATGGCTAATGCAGTGCTCATATTACTGTAACCTACCTTTAGTTCTGAAGTCGGAATATCTCCAAAAGTGACAATGTGCAGCTTTTGAGTTTATTTTTTGACCGGCCAGCACAGGAGGTCTCTTTAGTTCTGCCAAGCACCGAAGTTGCGTCTCAAAATCTACAAACATCACGTACGTACATATGTGGTGTCTCAAGGACTTGCTATTCTTGTACGTATACGTACATATGTGGTGTCTCAAGGACTAGCTATTCTTGTACGTATACGTACATATGTGGTGTCTCAAGGACTTGCTATTCTTGTACGTATATGTATTTGAACTGTATAGTGTTTAGGCAACTTCTTAAGCACTAACTGAGATTTGCAACTAACTGCAATTCACTGCAACACAATGTCGTCATATACTAAACAATTTTTTTTTCTTATATTTACACAAATTTCTATAAATGATGCCACTATAATGTATATATGTACGTATACGATATACTGTGACTTGATGTTACAGTTAAGGGGAACAGTATCCGTCAACATACGTAAGTACGTAGCTTATCCATTGGCAAGCTAAGACGCTGTGAGCATGTACAGTTAGCATACCCAAGTACCTGTATCATCCTTAAACAACCTTCTGGTGGCTAGATTGGGCTTTGTTCTGTCATTATCCACTACAGAATCTGGTAGCTTCTCCTCTGATGAGGGATGCGAGGAGTGATCCGGAGACGAGGGCATATCCTCGAGATCACACTCTAATGAGTTGGCCCCAGTGTCATCTGAAATGCTGTTGGCATAGTGATCCACAGATAAGGGCCTACAAATGACAATCACATGTTGATCACATGACAGGCACATGACTAGACACTGTGTTATAAAATACACAAACAGGTGACATAACCATGGGAGATCAGGAAGCAATACAAAAACACTTGCACACATGCTACGTATTAATACTTTAGGTAACCAAACTTGGGTGACATATAAGCTAATAACATTAATCATGAACCAATCTCAATGATTATTAAATTACAGGCATCACTGGATAAGGGACACTCAAGGGGGTTTCCCAAACTAACGTGTGATTCTGCTTTCTGGGTTTCTTTCTTGGTGAACTAAAGTCACTTGTGGTAGTACCTCCTGAAGCCGAGGGCTGTGAAAGGTGATCGCCTGTCTTTAGCGACTCCTTTGGAAGATGAAGTGATCCGGTTGAGCTGTAAATGCAGTGTTGAGGCAAACAATTTGAATAACAATACAATTTGAGGAAAAAAGAAAAAAGTGCAATTATGTACATATATTGATAGTGTGTATATCTTACTAGTCCGAGTTCCTCTTTCTTTGCAGTATGCCTGGTTTGGAAGGTGTGCTGGTGGGAGAGGTGACTGTATGGGCCTGGCTGGTAGAGTTGGTGCGAGGTGGGTGATGTAGATTCAAAGAGTGAGAGCTGCAGAAACTGCTTGTCACACTAGATGATGGAGTTGATTGATGGAGCATACCAGATTGCTAGACAGGGAAGGTAAGATTGTAAAGGGAGTGAGAAATTTCACTGAAGTGGCATGAAATATACAGCACTGTAGCTAGAGGAAATTAGAGTGAAGACAGAGCACAGAACTACATAATATCTTGATAGGTTTCGTAGCTCTCAAGCAGCTGTTAGTCTTAAATGACACATACAGAGTTAAGGACTTAGAGAAGAAAGAAGTCAAAGACTTCCATGGTCACTAATGAAGGGTGGAATTCCCAGAAACGGCTAAAACAGCTTTCCCTTTAGGTATAGGAAATCGTCTATTCTACTTGTATATTCTTTAGCCTTTTATGCATGCAAAGCTCTCACTAGGTTTAGCTCCCTATAGGCCTTTTACTCAATCGATGTAGTATGCAGGAAAATGGCGTTTAGATTATTCATAAACATGTACATTGAATACGTATAGTAAAAACCACTAATGAAAAGGTAATTATCAACAATTTCAAAAGACTATTTATGTCTAGTGACTCACATTGAAGTGCTGTGAAGCACCACTGGTTACTGCATTGTATCCCTTTGTAGTGTCACTGTTTAGCTGAGGACTACCGTGAGAGGTGAGAGGTCGACCTAGAGTAGGGCTTCCTGCAGTGGCTGCAATAGAGTGTGTCGTCCTCTTCAGCTGTCCTCCCTTGTCAGTGCTCTGGACAGCGGGAGAGGTGTTGGCCAACAGGACCTTCTGAGCCTCCTGAGCTAGTATGTTGAATGTTGGTGCAGTGTGAACGTTCTGGTCGCCGGCCTTCACTGAGTGGCTGATAATGGGTCCTGGAGCTCCAGTCACTGCCATCGGTACAGGACGTAACTGATCAGACGTATTGGTCGGCACATCTAACAGAATAAGTCGGCACAGTCATGCAAGACAAAACAATTGCATGCAAAGGGTAACGTTGTAAAGTTCCAATCAATTCCCATTACAGTTCTATGAAGCTTAAAATTTCCTTCAAAATCAATTGAAATGTCAACTTATCAAGAATTATTGCAAATTAACAGTTTTAAATGATGCAACTATAATCTTAATAATTCTTTTGAAGCTTGCTCAGAATTCATTGCAAAGTTTCAACTTAAAATATAAATACATTTCTGTCTGTATAGTGTATGGTCACTTGTAGCCCATCTATATCTCTATACAGTCTAACACAGACTCTTGTCTATCAAGGGTGTAACTGATAGCTGGCAACAGCTTAATTATATTCACAACAACAGCATACGAGCACTGAGAGCTCTTTTACCTTCTTGCACAAGTATCACTCACCTGAGGTCTGTGCCACAGTCTTTCTAACCACTTCTGTTGGACTCTGCCCATCACTGCCACTACACACAGAAACCCCAACTGGTGAACAGTATACTAACACACAGGACACTATTATCACGCAATTACATTAACCCAGCCACCCTATGTACGTACGTATGATCAACCGCTTAATTTAAATGCTATCATTTATATCTGCCAAATTCAAAATTCTACACTAAACAATTCCACTTGAGCATCCAAAGAAAATGTCAACGTCACCAAACCAAACCATTTAACCACTCCTCTCATTAGCCTAATTATATTCATAGGCAATGAGGAATGTGGTACTTGGATACCACATACGTACTCACACATACGTACATGCACACTGACCTAAAGTCTTCCATTCCATCAACACTGTTCCCTTTGGGATGGTCGGAAAGATTGGCTGACGTCTTGCTTGGAACAGACGCTAGGAACTGGTTGGGATCAACTGCACACAATCAGACAGTCACACAAATAACAGTTGAGAGCAGATAACATGCACAAACACACATACATTATACATTGGTTCACCAATAACAATGCACAAATGAGGTCACGTCTCCTGGCTAGTTTATTGATTGTCACTCTAACTACAATACTAGTGTTATACTTAAGGACTGCCTGCTGTCTCCTCTGAGACTGGTCAACATGATCCTCATAAAGGTACATACGTACATGTGCTGCTGCACTGCTGTACCAGGTGAATATCCAAAAGTTTACAAATTACGCTATAACATTTATATACAGAGGTATTTATGTTCGGTAACATTAACCTGCTACTAGTTACCACTTTCGGTTAAAGTTAACAAAATAGTACAGTTAACGGTTAGGAAGTGGAGCTCACTAGAAGCTCTACAATGCCCTAAATACATGTAACTTACAGTTCAGGTGTGTCGAGACTTTTGCTAAATTGTGCAGCTCATTAAAAGGTCTTTCCTTTCCTGGCCCCACTCCATCAGACGTAGTGGTCCTGCTACCACTGCTGCAGCCAGGGTCTGTCTCTAAGGAAGCCTTTGCTGGACGATGCTTCACTAATGTCTTGGGCTTGCCATCCGATGGACATTCACTGTCACTGTAGCTTGAGGGTGGGACCACTCTACTGCTGGATATATCCATCTTATTGGTGGGTGTGTCCATCTTATTGGTGGGTATGTCCATCTTATTGGTGGGTGTGTCCATCCTACTGGTGGGTGTGTCCATCTTGCTGGTGGGTATGTCCATCTTGCTGGTGAGTGTGTCCATCTTGCTGGTTGGTGTGTCCATCTTGTTGGTGGGTGTGTCCATCTTGTTGGTGGGTGTGTCCATCCTACTGGTGGGTGTGTCCATCTTGCTGGTGGGTGTGTCCATCCTGCTGGCGGACATATCATTGGGCAGACTTGTAGATCTGGATGAACCGGTCTTGCCTCTTGATTGGACAAGGGAGGGATGAGACTGGTTTGGTACTGAGGTTGATGTCACTTTGGACAGAGGTTTAGCTCCAGATGCCAGAGGATGGTGGGGGGGGTACATGATAAAGTGCGGGGGAGCAGGGGACCTGGACAGGCTTGTGGAATACATTCTGCCCCCAGCTGGGAGAATCATGGCCGACTGGGCAGGGTTGGGGAGGGGTCCTTGGATGCTGGTGCTGGGCACAAGGGAGGGCTGGAGGGAGGAGTTGGGCTCACCCAAGTTCAGAGCTACCAGAGAGGAAGACATGGATACTTCAAGTGATAACAAAACCACAATTGTTTAACCATACATCATATGAGAGGGGAATACACAAAACGAATCAGACACTACAATTTCAACACAAGATCTGTGTTCATCACAACAATGCTCCAGTCACATTTCAAACTATATATCTTCATACTGACGGAACATTACACAACAACTGCACAATTTGTTGCAAGTTTAAGAGAGACACAATGTCAGAACCGGATTGACTGCTGGTTCTCAAGTATGTATATGTATACCCCGTAAACCTAAGACTTTATCAGGTTTGTCTAGAATATTCAATTTAGAATCATCAATGTTCAGTAAGTGTATGTACATATGAGTGTTGCCACACTTTATCTGCCTACCCAATGACTGCAACACTCAACTGGTACGTAAATACCCTTAGAGCAGCATATATAATCATTCACATTATGACAACCTTGATACCACTGGGACAAGCACACGGTAGCACAGGTGTGGTTGGCTAGGATTCACTCACGTATGTTAAACATTGGCGGTCCCAGATCCTGGCTTGTCTGCAGTGGTTTGTGGGGGAATATCGGCTGAATTGAGAGAGACGGTGAGTATCCAGGAGAGAGGATGGGATAAGACTCTGGGCCCTGCTGCCCAGACATGCTGGGTCCGGTTCCTGGACCAGCAATGGCATGATTGTGTGGACTGGAAGGGCTCTGTAAAGTGACACACAAACACTAAATGATATACAACATGACATACGTATATACAAAATTTCATATCAACAATATACAAAAGATATATATACATATGTAGGCTTTTAAGAGCTGATATACAAGTCAATGTGTATATAATATGTTTTATGTAGAATTGCAGTTTGTTTGTTTTTTTATGAAAGCAACACGCAAAACAGTTACACAATCAAGGGGAACCAGTCCCTGGAAGTTACTTTAAAAGTTCACATGCACACACTCGAGTATTTCAATAAACTCCTCTAAAACTACTTCCATTATTACCTGTTTCAAAAAGCAAGGAAAGTCACTTGTAAACAGACAGAAATTCAAGGTCTTATACTGTGACCTTTAGACCCTATACTTTTGTGATGTTAACAAAAAGTGATGGAGAAGGATCTCTTGGATAAACAGACAAGATGGTACGTATCTCCTGAATGTTGCCGTGGTCTTGATAAAAATAAGGCGTACCTTGCTTTGCAAGCACTGGCTTGGCATCTTGTGAAATAGCAATTTAATCATTTCAAGTCTAAATCCTTTATATTTTTAATCTTTTAGAATTTCGTTTACTTATGTTACGATTTTTTTGAAACTATTACTAACTTTACAAGAAAGCTTTGAGCAAGATTTCTACTTACTATACAAAGACGCAGAGGCAATTAATACGCAAACACTGCCTACTAAACTGATACTTATTAATACAGCATACAAAACGTACCTTCGCGCTTCTTTCTGACATGGATATTCAAAATGACAGCTTTACTACAAATATAAAGATAGACACATTATAAAGAACAAAATATTGCTTCATACTTGACCTTTACAACGGAAAACAAGCTTCTTACAATACATTTGACTAGTGTTCGATCGAATGTACTTTGATTATTACACTGAGCACTTGTCGATTGCCTTAACTACAGGGTAAACTGTATCTATACTATAATCTAATCGACTGATCTAAAAGGCCTTAAAGACGGCAGTGCTCAATTTTGTGGCGACAGAAACAAGACGAACAAAAAGTCTTCAAAGGTTTCCTTACCTCGAGAAATGCAACTTTAGGATAAAATTTAACTGGAGTTAGATAATAACGACAATAATCTGTAAACCAAAGTTCACGCTTTGTAAATGACCAATGAATCTCTGGCTGGATGTCCTTTGGCTCAAGCACTGAGGTACCGACGTTGTGAAGCCATTCAATTGCAGTACGTTATTTTCCGTAAAATTCCGTATTAAACTCGAGTACCGCGAAATGTTGCTAAGACGACAGGAGAGATTGCGTAATCAATAGCAGAAAACAGTATGCGTCCTCTAAGAGGGGAAATTCCCCTTGAAACGTAAACTTCTAATATGGACATTCTCCAACCAGAGATTGTAGAAATCGACGGCAGACGATATCGAAAGCTACCAGTTGATTTACCTTCGATAGATTCAGGAGCGTTTCGCCATGGAGATGCAGAAGACTTATTTCCAGGTGGGCCCATCAGCCTTCTAAGTAATGTATCCAAACGTGATTGAAATAATTGAGTCATATATAAGTCGGTCAATTTGATCGTGGAAACGTGCTTCAAGTGATCGATAAATTACATAATAAAGGTCTTCTAAAAAGACAGATTACAGTGTCCAGGAAGTAATTAACAGTTCCGAGTAATTTCTTCCTCTATTACTGAAAGATATATTATGTGCATATGATATATAACTAAACTCAACTTATCCCAAAGCAGCATTGTAAAGTCTTTGAATTCAGTCCATTTCACCAATATCTTCTTAGTGACGACTACCTAATGGATAAGCTCCAGAGTATGTGGCACTTTCCCTATGCCTTAAACTCAGATTGTGAGATCATACAAGGACGAACTTTACCAAAAGCCTTTACACAATCACTAACTTTATAACTATATCTAGCTTTAAGTTTCTCTGTATCTACTCCTTATGTCAGTTTCTATTGTCATATTTTGGTGACTATTCTTGACAGAAAATGAAGAAGATGAGACTGGATTCTTGGGGGATACTGACATCATTCCAATAGAGAGAGGAGGATATAAGGTCAACCTGTTTGTTCCTTTCTCGTTTAATGGAATAATTGTCGGGAAAATGGGCAAAACTAAGGCCAATATTGAGAAGAGGACAAGTTGCAGCATCGCCATTCCAAAGAGAGGGCAGAAAGGACCAGTCGGTCAGTTGTGTGATCAAACACAGGGTACCACTGTAATGGGGTACCACTGTAATTGGGTACCACTGTAATGGGGTACCACTGTAATGGGGCACCACTGTAATGGGGTACCACTGTAATGGGGTACCACTGTAATGGGGTACCACTGTAATGGGGTACCACTGTAATGGGGTACCACTGTAATGGGGTACCACTGTAATGGGGTACCACTGTAATGGGGTACCACTGTAATGGGGTACCACTGTAATGGGGTACCACTGTAATGGGGTACCACTGTAATGGGGTACCACTGTAATGGGGTACCACTGTAATGGGGTACCACTGTAATGGGGCACCACTGTAATGGGGCACCACTGTAATGGGGCACCACTGTAATGGGGTACCACTGTAATGGGGTACCACTGTAATGGGGCACCACTATAATGGGGTACCACTGTAATGGGGCACCACTGTAATGGGGCACCACTATAATGGGGTACCACTTCTGTAGAAATCACTGGAAGATCAAAGGAGGATGTCTTAAAGGCTAAAACACAAATTGAAATCATTTGTGAAGGAGCTAGGAAGAATGTCAAGGAGACACATTTTGTTGCTATTGTTTTGAATAACTCTGATGTGATGACTAATGTAGCTACTTTCACAGAAATGTGTCTCAAGAGGTACCAAGTTAGTTCACATGCTACATCCGTCCATCCATCCAGCCGTCCATCCATCCATCCATCCAGCCGTCCATCCATCCATCCATCCATCCATCCAGCCGTCCATCTGTCCATCCATCCATCCATCCATCCATCCATCCATCCATCCATCCATCCATCCATCCATCCATCCATCCATCCATCCATCCACCCACCCACCCATCCATCCATCCACCATCCATTCTTCCATGCAGTTTGCAGAGGGTATTTGTCCGCAAGTGTTCCAAAACCCAGTAAAGCTCCATTTAACCTTAGGAATGCTAAAATTGCTATGTGACAAAGATATTGTAAGTCATTTGTATTATTCATGTCACACTATAAGCAAGATGTAGTAATTTACTAATAGTAGCTAATTTGTTGTGAATATTGTGTAATCTATCCAGGAGGATGCCTGTAAAGTGCTGAAAAAAAGTAGAAATGTTGTTCAATCCTTTCTCAAAGATCAAAAACTAATTCTTCAGCTAAAAGGACTTGATATTATGACTGATGATCCAAAAATGGCACATGTGTTGTACATCAAGGCATCATGTGTTGATGGATCCAATAGGTTGTTAAAGGGACTTATATAACCAGTATTTATTATTCTACATAACCTCTACAAGTATCAATACATCAAAGTAACTGAGATAATCTTATATCGCTTGTATCTTGTTGAAGGTAATTATTATAGTGTAACATTCTCTTTTGATCTTTCATGTACATAGATTACAGACTGTGGCGGACGGTATTGTAGAAGAATTTGTGAAGGCAGGCATGATGGAGAGAGATTTTGGACGCCAGAATGTAAAGATTCATGCAACATTGATAAACAGCAAGTGGAAGGACCAAACGGACAGTGATAACAAACCTAAACAGTCCCACAGAAGTGCAGTAGATGTCAGTGGAATATTGAATGTAGGCACCTTCAGAACTCACTTCCCAGATATAGTCACACTACATAAAGCTGATCTCTTCTTTCAGGATTTCAAAGATTTTGATTTTGGTACAGTTGAAGTGAAGAATTTGCATATATTAACAAGGACAGAATTTGATGAAACTGGTAGTTACAAAACATTAGCAAAAATTTCTTTTTTTGATTGATTTTTGCAAGCTGTATCGATATGTATAATTATCATATCATAAAATTATATCGATACATTCTTTAATCATCCACACCTTTATATTTAGTGCGGATATAGTATGTATACCAGCTATGTATAGTTGAGGAAGGAGGTCTAAATCTAGAACTAATCGGCAGAGAACCCTAATTATTTCCTTAAACCTCACCACCTTCCCAGAGAAGACTTTATTCACTGATGATCAGTGACCAGATATGATTCGAAGACGATTTTTTTACGTACTATTATGTTGTTCAGTGGGCAGTTTACTTTTAATAACCAGGTTACACCGAAATAAACAGACAACGACGGAGTTGAATGACGACGGCGGTGAGTTTCTAGTACTAAGTTCAGCGTATGGTGATTGAACTGTGTAGTGTTGTACTGTATCTTATGTATGCAACGTACACTACTCTATTATGAGGCTGTGTGGTCGTCTCTGTACGATAGTGTCGCTACGAGATTAAAGCAAAACCGTACGAATATCTGTCGTCTGTCTCTAAGAAGAATGGACTGGTTCTAATTTCTTCCTATGATACACATGTATCCATTATGTTGAATAGTGGGATTTGAATATGTCTGGATCATTGAATTAATGTTTGTACTAACTGAATGCCAACGCCCCAGAGCGTGCTAATCATTGTATGAATAGCAGCTATAGTAATTATTAACTACAATTTCAATTAATACATACTACGTAGATTCTTATTGTGGTTCTATTCAAACCTTTGCATACGGAAATGTGATATTCCTTTTTAACTGTTAGCATTTCTTAAATTCATGTCATACCATTTTTAAATCATCTAAATTCCTTTACAGCTTAATTAAAGAAGTTGTTCACAATATAGAGACATAGTCTGCATAAGTGATTTGTGATTATACACAAATATTTTCTTATCTGTCACTTGTGTTTGGTTTAAACTTCAAATCATGACTGCTATTTGACTAGAGACACTGTAGAAATTGTGAGACAAGCCATTACTTATGTTTTAGTAGTCAATATTATTATACTATATTGTAATTAATTTATTCATAAACTTTCTGTATAGTGCTTTTAGTTTCAGAGGTTGGCCTACCAAAAAAGGTAGTTCCATCACACTTAATGGAAGATGAGAACAGTGCCTTCAATGATTATTCACTGAATCTTCAAAGAGACTCTCAATATGACCAATCACAATCTAGTGCTCCTGGAGATATAAATACACAGACCAAAAATCTAACCAGTTCCTTATTAAGAGGCAGTACAGCACAGAGCAGAGACCCCAGACTTTCAGATGTGGATATAAAAAGGAAGGTTCAACTGCCAGTGGATGAAATTACTTTCCCTGGGCTAAAAGACACTGTCCTACCTGAAGGGTGGGAGGATGGTACCTCACAAGCCATTCTACACCAGGTATAGTAGCAAAACTGTTGATCTAATGCTATTTCCAGAGTTGCAGTCTGTAGCTTGAAAATGTCCTAAAATTTCCAAAGGCCTCAACATTGCTAAGACAATAATATCATGTAATTAATTCACACGTAGCAACGTATCAATCTAATTACTGCTGTTGCACTCCTCATCAAGTTTGATTTGTTATTTGAGTAGATAGATAGGTAGCTCTGAGAGTAGTCATATATACTTGAAAGGTGATCTGTAATGGGGTATGCTTCATTTCTGTCACTCCAGATGGCTAGGTCCTGAGGTCAGGTATTCCATCAGTTCGTATACCATTTACTCTTATGTAACTTAATAATTATTATATATACGTCCATTATACAGGTGATTACTTGAATTACTTGCAATGCTTTCTGTAGAGGCAATCAGCAGTGATTGATCAGTTTTGCAGAAGGCATCCAGAGCTAGCTAAGAAGCCAATCAACTATGGCCATTTACTTTATGATGACACTCATAAACTCATCTACTGCTATGTACCCAAAGGTAAGATTAACTAAATGTAACTGGAGCAATGGGGTACCCTTAAGGCATCACAGTCTGTTCATATGTAGGGATATAATATGTTTATGATGTACATAAATAGGGCAAAAACAGATGTCTGTGTTTTTTTTAATGAATTTTGTCTTCTTGGATGACTGGGAGGTGACTATAGTTGCAAATAATAGGACTTACCTCTTCCAACCAAGATTACAGTTTGGTCACTTGGTTGGTAAGGTATAATATCTCCTAGTGATTATATATCATATCATGTTATAGTCTTTGCACAGCTCAGTACAAGTAGCTCCCTTCCTACATATGTATAGTTACCATTCCTTGTAATGTACACATGTCATAGCTGTAACACATCCCAGAAACAAGATTGTATCAGCGTCCAAAATTCCATAGTTGGTGTTTCTGATAATGCATGCAATATTATATGTGTACATACATCTGTAAATACTTCATGGTTTAGGTCTCTATGTTAATAGATGTATGCGAACATGGATACAATTTATATATGGGTGTGTATCTTTTCTTACATATAGTTGGTTGTACTAATCTAAAGCACATGTTTGAAGTTTTAAAAGGTGTCTTTAAAGCCAATGAGTCTGTACCTCACTACAAAATCCATGGTAACCATCTGAAGATTATGATGTATATGCTTTCTGCATCTGAAAAGAAGAGAAGACTCAATGAATACTACAAGTTTATGATATTAAGAGACCCAACTGAACGGGTCCTGTCTAGTTTTATAGATAAGGTAATTCATGCTCTTGAACTGTATAGTACTATATAGCCGGAGATTTTGGTAGGAAGATTATATGGCAGATTGCTCAAATTATGGTATTTGGCTGATTTTACTAACAAGACAGTGTTTGGACTTGCTTGTAATATTTTACACAGAAAAATTGTCTACATATACCATAAATAATGTAAACACTCCTTGCCATTTTAAGGAATATTAATGTATCCATTTGTATATGTGAAATACATATGTATATAACCTTTACCTACTTTATATTTCTGTTGTGTAGCTGGAGATTCCCCTAAGCTCAGATAAAGCCATGTTTAGCAACATAAAGAAAAATATATTTGACCAAATCAAAGCGCATGACTTTTTCAATAAGACCCCTTATCAGGTGTTCAAGATGCCAGATAGTGGAAAAGCTGCCTTTTATCTTCCGTTTGATGAGTATTTAAAGTACCTGACTTGGTACCCCCAATCGTGAGTAGCAAAACATCTATCTGTACTTACTTTAAATCTCAGCTTTTTCCATTTATAACAGGAAAATTGATGAGCATTTCAAGTCTACAATTGAACTATGCAATCCTTGTGCTATGCAGTTTGACTTTTTTGGAAACTTTCGTAACTTGACCAAAGATATTGAAAATGTCCTTCAGGCAGTTGATCTTCCTTCCTGGATGCTATCAACCACTAAAGAACATTCTAAAGTAGACACGTCAGAACTGATGCAAGTATATTTTGGAGATATGACTGTTGAAGATAGAAGGAGACTTAAACAAAAGATTTACAATGCTACAGGACACCCTTTTCTATCAATCCCGCAGGAAGGGTAAGGAGTGGTTGTCACTAGCTAGGACCACTAGTCTTAATTCTAGATGTTCACCAAGTTGAGGAGATATTTTTGGGAGTTGGTCACAGATAGTCATTTTTGATAAAAGTTACAAGAAAATGATAGATGTAATCGTTTGAGTGATTTTGTAATCCTACGCATAAATGTTGTCAATGGAAAATTGTTATTACATGTATTTGGATGTTCATAGATATATATTTCAATACATGTACATAAATATGTGGTAATATATTATGTTTGTTATCTTTTGCAGAGTGTCCAAGGAATTACTGCAGGATGCATTAAATATTTATTCCTTAGATTATGAACTATATCACAGTTTATTTCCATCCCTACAGAACACTAGGGACTACTTTTTAAATAACAAGATTCGCCCTTTTGACAGCTAAATCCTGACCAGCACCATTTTGTATTCAATCATACTGTGTAATATATTGAGTTAGTGTAGTGTACACGTACCTTAGTGTATTGGTAAATGAGTGCATGACATCGTATCATCAGATGCAAACCGAGATGTATACCGATCCCACCTATTGAGACACAGTACTAGTATATAGTGATAGTTGACCAATAATAGACTGGCTCGCCAGACCCTAAATAGATTTCAGCCATTTTATGAAGCCTCCGAGGACAATCGTATACTTTATTTAGGAGGTGTGTTCCACTGTACGTATTAAGTGTTTATAAAAGGACATTCCAGTATGAGCATTATATGACCACCGCTGATTGGTCATAATAGCTATAGTTATCCACAGATGGCCGTAGCGTTAGGAAATACTACGCCGAAGAGTCCTTCGTCTTCCCAACCGCAGAAAAGTAAGCCATAATATTCAATGATACACACTTTGTACAAATATCTTGATCCGTACTCACTAACTTTGTACCGTTAGAGTAGCTCCGCAGTCTGTCTTTCCACTACTAATTAACGGCCCTACATATAACTATCATTTCATATCTACTGTAGCCTTCAGTTGGAGTAGTAGCGGTCGGACCTATGTTCCTAAGGGCGACACTTGGAATGCGCTGAAGAGACAGTATGCCCATCTAGCAGGTACGAAACCATTCCCTTAAATCCTAGCTGGTCGTCTTTTAGAACTTAATGAAGCTAATTTTTTCAGTTTCGTTAAGTATAAAATAATTAAGAGCCGAGCTAAACATTCTCATTTTCTTCTTGTTCTAAATTAGGATCAAGAAATTGCAATAACGCGGTGCTTTGCATACCTACAAATACCATTAAGGAGATAAAGGAATCACCAGAGAAGGAAAAGGTGTTTGAAGAGGCACTTGAATTCCTCCAGCAATGTATGAAGTATGTAACTTATATGTAGACGGTTATTCGTGGTACATCGACCAGAGTTATATTATTTGTTCACTAAAGTTAGTCGGTATTCCAAATATGCAGACAAACATGTAAAAAAGTAATTCTCTTTGTATATACACACTAGTACTAGTAATGACGTCATCACTATCTGTGGTATGTCTGCACTGGAATACCTATTAGGTGAACAGTTACCCAATACATATCTGCCACTATAACCTATCACCATATCTCCATGTCCAATTGTTTATATTAGATTATCTACAAATATAGCACATTGCATATCAGGGTTGAATTATTTTGTTTGCCTTATATAGAGAATCAGTAGAGATTACTAAATGTGCCAGAGCTTCCTTTGTTATTATTCCTGCAAAAGGATTGCATGCCAATGAGCTTATTGCTGTCATGAGGCCCATCTGTGTGAGTTGGCTGTTCCATGAACACTTTTGTCAGTTGCCGAATTAATGACCATTTTCTATAAATTATATGTCAAGTAAGCAATCAGTGCTTATATTATCATCATGTGATTCTGGATTGCCCCCACCCACTCATGTGCCTTAGCTAATGGACCTAACCAAGGTCCACTTAATAAGTGCCCAGTGCTATTGTGATACACTTCAGAATTGTATAGCATAGCCTTGTGGGACCCCATTAAACCAGGAGCAACAGGAAGGGAACGGGGAACGGGAAATCATGGTTCTGAGGGGTGAGATCATGTAAGACAAGCAAGGGGATATGCAACATATCACAACTCTTAGCAGAAGGGACAGTAGAAAGAAGGGAAAAGATAAGCGTAAAGCCAGGGCAAACAAACCAAGTACAACAGAGGAAAACCCTCAGAACCATGATTCCCCCTTCCCTTCCTGTCGTTCCTGGTTTTACAGGGCCCCTAGTCTTACTGTATTAAGCTAAGAGACATTTACTTTATAGCAGCCTACTCTGATTTTGAAGTGCACACTGCTTAGATTTTATTTTTAATTATAACATGACCTCAAACTAACAAAGTTAAGGTACTAATGGTCATTGCTTTATTAAATAAGTGACTGCTAAGTTCAAGCACACAATGTGCATTAGTAACTAAATACTGTATTTATGATGCCATTTAATACAGAAAATTCTGGCAGATAACATCCGCATATTCTGTTATGGGGAGAGTCTAAAAGATCGATCAAAATGGTGGAAAAGAAACCGAGTTGTCAGAGAACAAGTTCTTCAGTTTGAGGAAGTCAAGGCTAGCCATCAGGTACAGGTCTATATACATAGATCTCTTGCACTGATGTATTCTGCAAGGTAGATAGGTACAGACAGATCTGTATTGTCCAAACTTTCTGGTTTCATTCATTGCTTGCGTGTGAGACCAATATTCATTCATGTATCTGCCTTATAATTTACCCCTGATTAACTGAAACTTGATTTATTCATAACTACATAGCATTCGCATTACTTATACTTACAATGCTATTGAGGAATGAAGTATTTAACAAATATACAAGCTAACCCATTTCTTAATATGTCCAAGCTCTATATGTTAAATACAGATTTCAATCAATGATATACGTACATAGGTGGAGTTTCATAGAAAGTCAAGCAACTTGATATTATCCATTGGTACCAAATGTGATTTACCGGCGTACCTTAAGGGCACCTTGCCATATTCTGTTGCTGATCATCAGGATTGGATGCAGAGCAGAGAAGTATGCAATAGCCAAAGACCTGAAACAGTTCAAATAGTAGTTAGGTTTAGGAGGGCATATGCTTGCATGGAGCATTGCTGTGGCAATCAAAGCTCATGGGTAGAACACTGATGGCTGGTTTTGATTTCTTGTTATTTGCACACATTTAGTACAATGATTTTGAATCAGTGTGGCTGTAATGATCCCTAATTGGATCACAGTTTGAGGTCAGATATTGTATTATTCACAGTGTATGATCAGTAGCTACTGATACACTTCTAAATGGGAAGTAAGTTGTATGATTTATTGCAAGCCATATCCATTCGTATTTATTATACACATGTGGGGCTATATATAAAAATGATTGTACTTCTATGTAGAATTTGGAAAATATAATTATCCGTTGCGAGGAATTTCACACCTTGATGACATGGACAGAAGAGTCACTTGTAGAAGATGACAGCGTGTCTAATCAACTTCAAGTGAAGAATTTAAAAGAAAAAGAAGTTAAAGCAAGGGTGGAGTGTTCAGAAGCCTATGCAAGCATTACAGGGGACATTGAGATATTTCAAAAGTGAGTTAACTTTGTAACCATTCAGCTTCTAAAGGCTGTATAAGACATACGTAGGCATACCTGGGTCTACTTCAAGCATATTTATTTAATAGAAAGGGTTTTATGTATGGGAAGTTATTTTATGTGACCCAATATTACTAGAAACAGTTGTATCCAGTGGAGAAGAGACAACTTTAGCCTTGTGCAATATGTTATTTTGTGTGTATGTCTACCCCCTATTAACCCTTCAACAGTAACCATGGGACTCCTTATCCAGGTCTCTGAAGTACTATACACATTTTCACTTTTGTACTTCACTTCTCAACAACAGTAATGGAGGGTATATGATTGCTATTCTTTAGTCGGCTGAGGTCTGGAAGGATCAAAGATTATGAGACAATACATCATCTATGCAAGCAGCAATTGGATAGCCTGAAGAATAGGATGGATCACTATACAGCAAAAAGCCAAACTTATAAGCAGTGGTTGGATAAAATGATTGTTTTGACATACTTTATTGATCAGATCTGGAAGGTAGGCATCTAGTCTTTTATGCACTCTGTCACTATGTCACTCTGTCACTGTCACTAGTGTGCACACTGTCACTTGTATGCACTCTGTCACTATGTCACTCTGTCACTGTCACTAGTGTGCACACTGTCACTTGCATGCACTCTGTCAATTGTACCAGCGCATGTAGGGTTATATACTTGTAGAACGTTAAAATTAGCAATTTCCTATTGCTTTAGATCATATATGTACCTCGAAGGAGATTAATTTGTAATTGTGTATTTTCCTACTATTTTACTGCTTTGCTCTTAGAGCAAGGAAAGGCTGGAAAATGCTTTCTTTATATTGGTCGTTGGTGAGTCGGAAAGAATGTGCTTGTCAATACTGAAGGAGACTGCGACTAAACTAAAGGAAGACATTCAGAAGGTTGTGTCTGTTGTTGTGAGTGAAGTGATAATCCAGTAACTCTATTTAAACTCCTAAGTTGCATTGAGATACTCTTTACAGTATGATACTATTCTATTTTTGTATGTATTCAGATGAAGGAGATAGATAATTTAAAAGATTTAGCTCAAGATCTCAGAGGTCGAGAAGTACGTAAGTACATACGGAATGTTTATGCTTTGATTTTAGGCATGAGCATTCCACTGTAAGTGATAACCAAACCACAACTACTAACTCTACATACACCAACACAGAAGAAGCATACTTGTCTTACTGGTCTTTCATCTGATTGTCTTTTCATGAGATTCTCTATTTTTTATTTAGAATGCCACTGTAGTTGTCAGGGAGCTAGAGCCCTTTGTAGAGTGGTGCTTAATGAAGAAGGTCCTGTGTGAAGATCTGGTATCACTTCTTGAGAAGGATATGCAGACACACTTGTACTTCTATCAAGTGGACTGCTGGTGCTATGATGTGAACAAGAGTATCCACCAAATCTTTGAGCCTCCACCACAAGACGTCCCTCAGCAAAGCTACGGTAGCCTTATGGATGTAATGGAAGATACTCTCAGAAGAAAGCCTGGATTAAATCCAAACCTGTTGGAAGGACATGTAGTAATCATAGGGTTTCTCGAAAAGACATGGCAAGAATCACAGCAGAAACTTGAAAAGGTAATTAAGATTTTTTCTGCTGTCAAGTGTATTTTTAAACTTTTCTGTATCATATACGTAAATCCACTAAATATATTATTGAATATTACTGGTTACATTGGATTTAACTTTAGGCAAATAGTAAAGTCAATCAAGTTCAACATTTCTTGAGGATATTTGAAGAGATGATTAGGAAGGAGGAATCGTATATTGCAGACTTGGAACTGATTGTCAAGGTCTGTAATCTGACTTACTTTTAAGTGTGCATGGATAAGACATTGCATTAACAGATTGGATCCTTTTCTGAAAGTATACGAATCTTTCAAAGCTTATTAACAATCAATCACTCACAATCAATCATGAATCTTACGGGAATAGTCTAGACAGGAAAGTATTAAAGCAATATCTGTGTGATTGGGATTTAAATTGTTGGTCCATTATTAAGTTTATCTTTACATTGTAGTTTTATCTGTACTAGGTATTATGTAGTTCATATTATATGTCTGTGTACAGCATTACTTGGTACCTGCCAGCCAAGGAGACCACTCAGTTCCTGCTATCATTAGGAGCAAGCACAAACACATTTTTGGAAACATTCAGACACTTGCAAAGTTCCACACAGAGTATGTTGACGTGAAAGATGATTTGTAATATAGTAAATGTATTTCCTCCATCTGTTAGAAAATTATTGCCTCAATTAGCTGCAACTAGAGGTCGAACTTGGATGTTAATGAAAGCATTTGAAGCCTCTGTGAGTTAGCACTTTGTTACAACTCTTGCTATACTAGCCACATGTGATGTTCGTATACTTATATGTATATATATGTGTACCCACACATGAAGATGGAAGAGGCAAAGGAAATCTACTTTGAATACTGCCAGAATAGGAGAGATTATGCTAAAATTATTGGTACCAACAAAGCTGAGCAATCTTATTTTTGGGTGAGTGATTGTAAAATGTTATCTCCATCACAGCATCTTTGAATATTCCTGCTTCCTTACAGGATAGACAAGCAAGTCTGGGACATCCAGACCTCTTACCAGCCATGTTAGCACAACCCTGTACCAGACTGATCCAATACAAAGTGTTTATTGAAAGTATGAAGAAGCATGCCCCCTCACAGAAGTATAAACACAATCTTTCTGTAAGTAATACTAGAGTAATTTTATAATTTAGTCTGTTCCCAAATTTTATTGAGATTAAGTTTGGCTAAATTGTAGGAAGACTTTAGGTGCAAAGTCTTCAGAAGTTTCAAAGTTTGTTTATGTCTTTTGTACTGTTTACAGGCAATCTGTTCCCTTTTGGACAAAACAGTTAGTGATATCAATGCTAGAGTGAGGCAAAAGTATGGAACTCCTATTCATAGTGTGAGGGATGTGTGCATGCTTCAATATTATGAATTCAATGCATTTTATATCCAGTGGTGTAAGGTATACGTACTTCTCATGAATTTGTTTGTACCTTTAGTGCGATATGAAGGTGCAGCGACCAGGGGGAGGCTTAAAACTGAGATCCAAGCTCAGAAAGGTGTTCCTCTATTCCAACTATCTAGTTATCTATCCTCTCCAATGTAAGGATCAAGTAGTTAGACCAATGTCCCCCGAATACTGGGAAGACTGTCCGCCTAAAGCCATTATACCTGTAGGTAAAACTACCAGCGCAGGATTAGGAACTTTTGAGTACTTCGAAATTACATCTTCTATCCTCTTGCTGCTGTTTGCTATGTTTATTTAGTTATCGAAAATGGCCATTCCTGAATTTCCCAAGGGAAGTAAGCTTCACATGACCCTGTCCAATTTTGAAACAAAAGCGGGTGTATACAATTTTGAAGTGAGTAATATTTTTGTATTTTCCTCAACTGTAATCATTAAGAGCATCTCTTCCCTTCAGATACCATCTGAGGATGAATGTAAAATTTGGAAGGATGAGCTCTCAAAGCTTCTGTGTGACCAAGCAAATATTATTAAAAGTTTGCAATCCCATCCATCCATCCATCCATCCATCCACCTACCCACCCATCCATCCATCCATCCATCCACCCATCCATCCACCCGTCCATCCACCCATCCATCCACCCGTCCATCCATCCATCCATCCATCCACCTACCCACCCATCCATCCATCCATCCACCTACCCACCCACCCATGCATCCATCCATCCATCCACCCATCCATCCACCCGTCCATCCATCCATCCATCCATCCACCTACCCACCCATCCATCCACCTACCCATCCACCTATTCATATACTCATCGGTTTTATTTTTCTATTGTAGAAGACCAAGTTGTTCCAAGTAATGCAAGTGAGTTATTGAGTTCATTATCAATGCTTAAACTGATAATTTCTGTCATCTCTTTGTCGTGTACAGTGGCAAATGAAATTGTTCACACCAATGATAAAGACTTGTTAGATGCTTCAGAGGAGGCTCTAGTGCCTTCATCAGTGACTCCTTCTAGCAAGAAAAAAGGTAAAATAAAAAAGGTTAAAAAGTTCTTTTCCCACAAAATGAAGAAAAAGAAGAAGCAGAAAGTCTTGAGTACAGGGGAGGTTATAGGTAGCCCACCTCCAGGAATAGAGGGACATGAGCTACCTGATGAAACACTTTCCTTTGACAATGTCTCTTATGATCATGAGGTATGCCTATTTTTTAAATAACTTGGTATACATTCTCTTAATAAGACTTCACTCAACAGTCTCTGTGAGTTTGTTCTACTTGTGTGCTAGATTGATGTAAAAGAGCTTTCAGAAGATTCCTTTGATAGTTCTGGAGATGAAATGCCATTTAAGGACTTACAAGTGGTAAGTGGTTATTTCATAATGTAACATATTCACTGTATGTTTCAGCTAATTACACTCTGAACAAAACCTCATCTTAACAGATAAACATACAAGGTCACTTTGTTTCAAGCATATTGCTTGATCAAAACCATGAATGGATTTATGCGTGACATTTATTTATGTGCTATAGAGTCAGTTGTACAAGGTTATTCAATGTGCAGCCGGTGGAGAAGGCCAATTGTCTGTACCAGAAGACGAAATTGTAGAATTGCTTTCAATTGAAGGAGAATGGTCTTGGGTTAAAAGATTATCGAATAGCGACCAAGGCTGGATCCTCAATAGCTCACTAGCACCTCTCTAATTCATACAACTCCTTTTTCTATACTTGTATAGTTTTATAGTTTAGCTCCCGCTCAGCTTTAGAGTCGGCCATTTTGAACCCAATTGTGAGTGTATTATTGACGTTTATTCAGAGTACTGCGACTGTAGATAATAACGAACCACAAGTGTTTCTGAAGTACAGACAATAACCAGTTCGACCTGAAGCTAACTGATAACTTACCTGGCGCAGGTCACCTGTGATCATCAAGGCAGGTGGCTCAGGTGGAGGCCACGGCATTGCACTTCGCCTGGTTGAAGCTTGCGATTCCCCCAAACGTGGGGAACTCGGGCGTACAATTTTTGGTAGTGGGGGACTGCGTTCGCGCAAACCCCCGACATGAAATAAATGCCCAACTTAGAAAGATGAAGTAGTTTAGGTACTGAAGTGTACGCCTCCTTTTCTTGAAGATGATTATGTGACGGTTTGGTGGAAATTACATCATTTGTGTTTCTACCAGTCATGCTTCAATTTGCACACATCCTTTCTGCAATGCGTGGGTATATATATAAATAGAATTACCTAAATTGCTGGCTAAAGACTTGGATAAGTATATAAACTGTAGATTCTGTAGTTAAAGACCAGACTGAAAGTATTATATGTAAGTAATGCTAGTTATTAAGTCCTGTCCACGTATCAAATATTAATAGTTGTGTATATATATCAAAGTAAAAGTGAGTTAGGCACATTGTATATAGCAGTTTGATAAACTGTATCTTATTTTGAAAAGTTATTTAATATTTAAATGCTATACCACAAGCTCATGGAGAGGTTTACAGTGTTGGCTACAGCAGTTTTGAGTGTACATCTCCACTGTATGTGGTCAGTGCAAGGACTCCCGGATGGGCCACCCAATCATGCCTGTGATAACCTCCTACCTTCAAGTCTGCATGGAATGAACCCAAGAAATACAGAGAGTCCTTACAAGCTCACTGTCTATGGGCTGGAGAATGGGACATATAGGTCAGAAGGTAGATATACAGGTATGTATAAGGCATTTATGTATGTGTTCTTTGTTCAATGGAAATCCGTAATTACACTATATACAGTAACATTGGTAGCCACTAATGGAACAAATTTCAAGGGTTTCTTAATAGTAACAAGAAAATTAAATAATAAAGGCAGTGGTCGCTTTATTCCTTTAGATGGTCAGCAGACAACTTGTGAAGTGAGTTATTTGACAATGTACTTCCTTTTTCTTAAATGTATATACACACATTACAAAATAATTTCAATTTTTAATTTAATATACACTACATAATTAAAAATTGTATGAGCATACATGTTATGTAATACACAGGATGAGAATGGGATAACACAGGAGGAAGCTCTATCTAAAATGAATTTGACCTTCAGATGGGTTGCTCCAGAAGAAGGAACCGGTACAATTCAGTTTAGATTTGCAGTAGTACAGTCACTGAAGGTATTTTGGGCGGACCAACAGGGACCAATCATACAAGGTATATAGTAAACCAAATATGGAGCGATCTAGCAAAACGTTGTTGCATTTTACAGTTGTGTTATCTTGTTCCGTTGTAGAGTTTGGGTTTGTTAGTGTTGAACCCACTTCCGTGGACTCTACCTCTATGAAACCCACCTCCGTGGACTCTACCTCCGTTATCACTCCATCTAGTACACCTAAAAATGTTCCTGGCACAAACGAAGCCTCTTTAAAAACTGGTAATTAAGTCCATATATCTTTTATATATGCCGTATGCTGCATACATACATATACATTGTTACATATCATTTGTATACAATACAGTTATAATACTTATGCTACTGTGTGCATCTATTTTATAGAACTTGAATGTTATGAGATCCATATAATACATATGGTCTCTGAATTGATTAGCTAATGTATACACATCTCTGGTCATGGACTCTTATTTACTTCATATACAGGTTGGAAGTGTCTTGTGCTGGTTATAGCATTTCTAGGATCCTGTGCACTTGCATAACAGAAGTGCTGCCACGTGCTAACATTTAGCGTTTGACCTTTGATCTATGTGTTCAATATGTATATACATTTGGTATGTATGAGTAATAATAATCAATTGCAAACCACAATCATTACCAAATATCTTGAAGAGAGAAAAACAGGAACAAGCAATTGCTGAAAAATCGAACCCAGGACAGCTGGTTATGACTACAAGTGCTCCTCCACACTGTACCTTACACACATCTATTCTACCTTTAAACTAGTGGATGGACCCACTGGTGCACCGTACAATAGATACTCGATGTCAGTGCATACACTGTACCATGGCTACTTCAATGCCAACACACCATACAATGGCTACTTGAATGTTCAGTCATATTCCTATATATAGTGTATATAGAAACTTAAAGCCTATGTGCAATAATGATGAGAATGTGTATATGAAAGTTCATGAGAGCGAAGAATTAATAGCCAAAAAGGAATGAAAGAATGATTCTGTGTAAGAAAAACTCACGTTTCGTCTCGTTTGCTGCAACGGCACGAGAGGAGATAGGACACAAACATTCTTATAGCTCCATTATATAGGAGGATTGTTTAAATCTAGCACTGACAAATTGTAGGCATACTGTATACATAATTATCCAATATTTACAAAACTAGTGTTCCTCAGCAGAAAGTGAATATTTGTATTATTATATTATGCAAATAAATATTTCTATATAGTATATATATAATAGAGACTGAGATGCACCATTTAAAACAAAGTTCACATTGATAGTAAAATGTTACAAATCTGAATTAGCTGTATATGCTGCTTTTTCTTCCAAAAGTGCCCATTCTGCCTCTTCCAGTCATGTACATCACAACAAAGTAACTACCACTGACGGCAGCTCCCAGGGAGGCAGCGATGGCAAGTGAACGCACTCCAGCTACAGAAACACACATCCACACAGGTAATACATAAATATCCGGCCACTACTGTGAAAACCAGGCTTACCAGTTGACTTGAAGATGGCTCCAGTTAGAGTTGCAGCTGCCATCTTGTTGACAACACTGTCCTCCTTCTTTGTTACCTTGCACAGTACATGCTCCCAGCTTGCATACAACACAGCTGAAATGAGAGCAACACTACTAAATAGGCCCTCAAATAATACAATGTTCAATGACTTTAACGTAAACTGATCATTTGGTGTAATGGTTACACTATGTGGAGCAGTCTCCTATATAAGGTTACACTATGTGGGGCAGTCTCCTATATAAGGCTACACTATGTGGGGCAGTCTCCTATATAAGGTTACACTATGTGGAGCAGTCTCCTATATAAGGTTACACTATGTGAGGCAGTCTCCTATATAAGGTTACACTATGTGGGGCAGTCTCCTATATAAGGTTACACTATGTGGGGCAGTCTCCTATATAAGGTTACACTATGTGGGGCAGTCTCCTATATAAGGTTACACTATGTGGAGCAGTCTCCTATATAAGGTTACACTATGTGGGGCAGTCTCCTATATAAGGTTACACTATGTGGGGCAGTCTCCTATATAAGGTTACACTATGTCGAGCAGTCTCCTATATAAGGTTACACTATGTGGGGCAGTCTCCTATATAAGGTTACACTATGTGGGGCAGTCTCCTATATAAGGTTACACTATGTGGGGCAGTCTCCTATATAAGGTTACACTATGTGAGTACATACCTAGCACTCCGAGGGTATTCCCAAGGAATGGTCCTCTTTTAGTGCAGCCATTGAGGATGGTATTCCAGTACAGCTTCCGACTCATTCCCCCAGCCTTCCTCACACCCTCCACAAATCCCCAAACTCCTCCCACACTGAGCCCCCCTAAATAAGAGGTACCAACTGCATCAAATAACTTGGTACCGTATGAGTTTTGTTGCTGCTCAATTGGAAAGATGAACTCAGGATTCTAAAATAAGAGAGAGTAAAAGTGGAACATCAGACTGAACAGCAAAGATAGTGACTTGCGGTGGAGTGTCTTTCTTGATTGTTTGACAAGATACAGAGGACACACATGTTTATCAATAAACAGTAAATATTTATAAACATTTACTGAATAAGGATATAATTTATTCCAATACAAGACACCTAGCGATACTGACAGCCAAACATGATACTCATACACTGGACACCTAGTATTATACTGAATAAGAGTACTGTACTGCGTGACTCACAGCTGGTAAGTACTTCGGATCGATGTCGTAAGGTGATAGACTTGTATTACGCCCAAAACTAGGCACGTCTGTGTGGAGAAGGTCAATAAAAAGTCATCTCTGAAAGCCCACGTGGTTTCAACACGTGTCAAATAAACACATACAAGATGTTAATACTACGCACTCTCTATATCTGTTTGGTGACATAAATTTGCGACCTCATGACAAACTTACCAGAAGTACGGCCCGAACTGGGATAGCTGGTATCAAAACTTGAAGAACTGCCACTGTAGGACGCCATTTTTATAGATTTACGCAATAGCCCGAAGTCCTAGAAAAACTGTCTATCATTATCAATAATGGCAGCGAAGGAAGAACGTAAGTCGAAACTTGTTCTTGTGATAATGGAATTATGTGTTTGCCACTCTTTACAATGGGATGGATTCATGTGGTTCTTTTCACGTAGTGTACAAGCCCGGCCCGCGTACATGGGAGGTCCTAGCGAAGCAGTATGCATATTTCGGTGGTAAGTACAAAAGGTGGTTACACCCGGTGATGTTATGTAAATTGTACGCCATTCATAACTATGAATGCGTACCATTCGTCTAGCGAGGCCAATTAGTGCTAATTTAACCAATCATAGCCAATAAACGATGGTTATATTCCGTTGACATGTCGTACCACATGGAGACGGAAACCGCATCCCTTTGAGTCATTAGCGTACTTTTGTTTGCATGTGGCTTGCATTCTTATACTTTAGTATATGTAAATGGGTTATTTTGACTTTGACGCATAGTTTGGTTTTGTAATCGAATTATGTCTTGCTGTGGTAGTCTCAGTATTTTGGTTAGACTGCAGTTTCAGTAAAGAATGAGTCATGTAGCTCTACTGGACAGTATTATAAGGTAGATTCTTATAATTATAATTGAACTGACATTGAAAGACAAACCTGAAGTGTGCAAGTGTTCAGTAGATAGCTCATTAACCTTTTGGGTACATGTAGAGTGAATCACACGGAGTGGACACCTCTGAACCAAGACCATTTTGATTTCTCTGAGAAACAAGCCATATTACAATTGTAATGCCAGCTATGAGGATATCCATATAAATGTGTAATGTAATGAGAATATCTTTTATCTTTTGACTCTTTGAGTGTCTAAAAACGCAGTTTGGCTTGCTAAATCTTTGGTCAAACATTTCAACCCTAAGGGTCTTCATCAGCAACTGATTGATAGGATGTTCAGTGGTCCTTTTATAGACACCTTTTCCCACCTTATTCAGGATAATGAGGATATTGGTTAATTTTGACATGTAGTGTAAGTTGCTGTAATTGTGATTAGTTAAACAGCTTCAATAAATCATTGTTTCTAAAGACTTCACACAGGGTTGAAGCATTAATTAAACTGGTACTCCTCAACCCAGTGATTTTTTTCAATTGTTTATAGATAGGATGTCTAAATATAGTAGTATTTATATTAATTAAGCATCCATTGATATCATATTAGAGTGACATATATACAAGTATACTTTACTGACCATATGTGTACATATATATTGTATATGTTGTATTAGCATGGCAAGTATCACTGTTCATAAACTAGTGTGTAGACAATGACACTATAAGTCTGCTGTATTTGTCTGTGCTCCGCTTCTTTGTACTTGTGCTAACAGATCAGCACCTTATTGAGAACACACTATCCTAATAAGTGATTTTACTGGCTTCTGTTACTTAATGCAACTTGTAGTCATATGGTTTTTGTTCTAACTGCATTTCAGTTTAGCTTTCAACTGCTCTTGTACATTATGAAATTTGTGACCTAGTGTATGTATAGTAGCATTCCATTGTGTAACTTTAAGTGTAGATGATGTGTATCATGTAGGTGACATGTTTGTGTATCATATAGGTGACATGTTTGTGTATCACGTAGGTGACATGTTTGTGTATCACGTAGGTGACATGTTTGTGTATCACGTAGGTGACATGTTTGTGTATCATGTAGGTGACCACGGATGTCCTCATTTGATTGTGTGTATTGCAGAGTCAATTGCTAAGTTCATCAAGGGAAAAGAATTTCAAATTGCTTTTGAAGAAAACTTGAGATTTCTCCAATATTGTTCAAGGTAGAAGTTGTACACATCAAATGGCATTGGTTACTATGGTAACTGCGATAGCCTATCTACATTTTAATATTTGTATTCTATATTTACTGATGACTGTCTTACTTGCATTCAAGTCCTAAGGAGAAGATTGCATATTGTTTTCTATATCCCTTGATTGCAGTCAGAGAAGTTCTACCGAAGAAACATATGTACTTTTAAAGGCAAAAACACTAAACAAGACACAAGTGGAATATGTGCTGGAACTTGTAGCAGTGAGTTGTCATATCTGCTTAGCAACGGAGATCAGTTGAAAATTGGGTGTTTTCCTCTTCATGACATTTGACTGTAATTACTTGTGGTTTGATTATCACTTATAGTTAGTTATGAGAAATGGCTGAATGGCAGTACAGAAGCTAATGTCACCCGGTAAATAGTAGCCTGTACCTAATCACTTCTCAAATGGGGCTCACTTGGCCATGTCTGGAGGCCTACCCGTTTACTCTTAGCTTGGGTAACTCTCACTCCCTGGTATTACACCCGTTATCTCTAATTTAGTGATAGTCTGGATTATCAGCTACTGTTCATTTTCAACCTCACCTGGTGTTTTAGAGCTTCTGCAAGTACACACATATTTATCAATTATGTATATCAAAAGATAGAAAAATTAGTAACATTAGTAATTAAAGGAAGTGTATCACCTTCACAACACTTAAGGAGGGTGTGTCACCTCAAAAAGGTGTGTCACCTCAAAAAGGGTGTGTCACCTCAAAAAGGTGTGTCACCTCAAAAAGGGTGTGTCACCTCAAAAAGGTGTCACCTCAAAAAGGTGTGTCACCTCAAAAAGGTGTGTCACCTCAAAAAGGGTGTGTTGCCTCAAAAAGGGTGTGTCACCTCAAAAAGGGTGTGTCACTTCATAGGGAGTTTATGTAAAAAATGTTCCATTTTTTAATGGTTGTACTGTATACATTCTGCAGGGAGTGTTTGGAGAAAAGTGTCATTTTATTTTGCTTTTGAAAGATAGTGTAATACCAACATCTCCAATAAATGTAAGTACTATATAAACTTGTATGTCCATTCCTCACCTGTGTACTTGTTTATTTACTGTTTACCCCTCTATTTCCTCACCTGTTTACTTGTTTACTTAGTGTTTACCCCTCTATTTCCTCACCTGTTTACTTGTTTATTTACTGTTTACCCCTCTATTTCCTCACCTGTTTACTTGTTTATTTACTGTTTACCCCTCTATTTCCTCACCTGTTTACTTGTTTATTTACTGTTTACCCCTCTATTTCCTCACCTGTTTACTTGTTTATTTACTGTTTACCTCTCTATTTCCTCACCTGTTTACTTGTTTACTTTATCCTTTACAGATTCATAGGATCTCTAAAGCTGGTGAATTCAAGGGTTTGGTAGATCGCAAGTACATAAGTAGGGAGTATGATGGGAAGATGGCATATTCCGTCAGTCAACACAAAGAATGGATAAGCCAGAGAAAGGTTACATTAGAACATTAGATCAAAGACTGTGACTATATATATAAACTACACTTCTTTCTAAAATTTAGCAACTTGAGGTTGTTTTTCACGAATCTAAGGAGATAACTGAAAAGGTTAAGGCACTCCTGGTAAAACTAGAACCTTGTAGTGATGACCTATCTGCTAAAGCCTTTAAAGCACTCCAAACAGATCAGAGTCAAATAAGAAAAGAAATGATGAAGAAATTCAAAGAAATGTCTACAAAAATCGATAAAGTAATCAAGTATGTTCAGAATATGTGACTCTCTTCATTTATATATTGAACATTTGTACTAGATTTGGCACTTGTAACATTAGTAAGCCTATCATGCACAGTCTCTATAATGCTATATACAGTACTTATAGAGTCCTTTATTTGTGTTGTCTGTGTGACAGAGCAATACCAAAGTCTTTGAGTGTATTAAGCGATGGATGGACCATCACTCAAATGGCTTCAAATTGTAATAAGAGCCTGGAAGATTCTAAAATGGCATTTACTTCCAAATGGCAGAGATACAAAATGTGGATGGACTGGAAAGCTGCCTCTTTTTCATTTGTAGCACAGCTCAATAAGGTAAGCCATCTTATTTTAGTGAAAGTGGAAGTCATCTTATTCCTTTTTAGTGTGAACTTACCTATACATTGTTAATGAAACCCAATTGTTATGAAAACCTGTTCTTTATTCAAATTTCACACTTATTAATGTGGCTGTTTAAATGGCACCTCAAAGTGGTAATTTGGTAGCTTATATTAGATTATATACTGTTGGACTGTAATGGATTTTTTAACTATAAAAGCTAAAGCTCACTAAAGCTTGTCAAATTTTAGCTGTCCCATTGCATCATGTTGAATTTGATTAATTCCAATCTGTCCTCCAATTTCACTGAGAATATTAGTGATATAATTACTATTCTTGGACCAGCTGGGCACATTGCTCTAAATGCTGTATCCTTTACAGTGTGGATGCTTCCAGTTTTTATCTTCAACCTCATTCTGATTCCAGCAGTGATCTTGGACAAAAATACTTTGCTTGCTATTCGTATTGTATTTGCAAGTTGTTTAGGGGGCTCAACTACAACTGTCGGATTGTTGGCATTTTATGACATTCCTCACATTGCAAAGGCAGCAGGAGTATTTGATGTTCGTACTCATGACATTTTGGGGAGAATTTGTTATTACTTGTTAGTGTCATCAGGACTGATACGCTCCCTAACACTGTCCATTTATTCTGTGGTTGTGTTTCTGATTATCAAGAAGGGTTACAAGAAAGTCAAAGCCTGGCCGGTAGCAGTGGCTACAGTGACAGTTTGGATAATCATTATCATCATTGCAATTCCAGTAGTGCTTAAGTTAGCCCATGTAAAACCTGTGTTTGCAGATGGATACATCTTGCGTACTGGGTTGACATCCATTGGTTTTATCCTAGTCATTTCTCTGATATTCCTAGTAGAGATTCCGGCCAAGATTGTATCCATCACTCTACTGGTAGCTATTCTAGTGTATGTCAAGAAGAATACAATCACTGATGGAGTTCAAATTAAGAGATCGATGATAAAGTTTCTAGTGTGGTTCTCCATTGTCAACTTCTTAACTACCCTGCTGAATATTGTAGTGGCTGCAATCGGTGCTAATGATGATTCAGGCGATATACCTCTGGGACAGGTTCTGGTCAATTACTTTTCCACCCATTCTATCATTATGGTATCCTCAGGGTGTTTGCCATTGATTCTACTGTGTCAGTTTTCAAGCATCAGATCTTCTTTTAAAAAGATGATTTGCAGCTGTTTTATTCTTCGATTGATTGCATCACCAGGTACCTCGGGTGCCACAAACCTCACCATCAGCAGTAGGTCTTCAACCTAAAGCAAACTGAAAATACTTCTACCACAATGGTGATTTTATAGCTGTTCATGGCCTTGCTTACAGTTATTTTGTAGACATTTCAGAATGATTATTGATATTACATCTTACACTGTTTATGCATGCAGATAGAAGTACTTTTAACACTAAGTTTATGCTCATGGTATAGTGGATACAAATACAGTGGACGTATGCAGTGGCCTACAATGAAATAGTTGTGGTGCATATATTGACTGAATACAGATAGTTTTGTCCCAAGTATGGCTACGCATATTGAGGCCAGACAATCTTATGTTATTTGAAATCTACTTCATTTGCACTAGCTTGAAACCTCTTTGAAAAGCTAAATCATGTAAATATGGTACTAGCTTTTGTGATGCACTATATATTAGTATATACTCTATTGCCGGGGCAACTGCATGTGGTTAAAGTTTGTAACCAGGATATAACTGCAATAAGAAGTTATATACCTGCCTGGCTTGTTATATCCCTGCCCAAATATGGAAGGTGATAAGTGATTTCATGAAGCTGAAGTAAACACAGCACCAAGCTTACTTAGTTGTCTGTGTACAAGCAAAACAACCAGACGCTAGCTGGGCCATCCTGAATTTGTTCGAAAGTCCTGCCAAAACAGTGATAAAAGTCCCGGCGACAGAGTATATATCACTCATACCATGGCTCTTCGGTGTATACAGATTTTAGGCTCACTCGCCCTTGTGACTCATGGGTCTAAAATCCATATACACCTCCGGTGCCGTGGTATAACTAATATGTATATAATGTTTCAAAAAGGGGATTGTCTGCAACACAACAATATTATACGTAATGCTCTCTTAAACTTCCTTATATTGTAATGAAAGAAAGAAAAAAGATAATGTGCCAATGGTAGCAGTTGCATGCGTGTATATTTGCCAATATTGTTTAGCAGATTAAATTATTTTCTAAAATAATTGATCTGATTGTTGTACCTTTATTAAATATTTCTTCCAAATTAGCACTATTATAGCTGTCGTAATTCAAAGTAGCTTTCAACTGTATTAAGTATTGCCCACAGTGTTAATAAATAAACCTAAATATATGTATGTACGTATGTTTAAGGCTCAATAAATCAGTGTCATGTCAGTGCTCCAAGGGTGAAATGTTTAGCAATGAATCAATTCATTCAAATGAATCTCTCCTACCTCTCTACTGACAATACTAGTGATATAATCAGTATTCTTGGACCAGCTGGACACATTGCTCTGAATGCTGTATCCTTGATAGAACTTCCAGTACTGCTCCTCGACCTTGTTCTGATTCCAGCAGTGATTTTGGATAAAAATACTTTGCTTGCCAATTGTATCATATTTGTAAGCAGTTTAGGAGGCTCCGTTACAATAATGGGAGTTTTCACAATATATTACGTTCCTCACATACGTAGTTAAAGCAGCTGGAACCTTGCATATAGTCTTGGTGTTATTTTTAGATGACTGCACTATTCATGTGTATGTAAATGTTTTTAAAAAGAATTTGTTTGAAAAACAACAACAAGAATGATGTTTTCTTTTTAACCTGTTTGAGTTGCAATGAATAAAATTAAATCAGTAAGAGTAGCAATTGCATGCGTGTCTATTTGACAAAAATGTTTAGTAGATTATGTACGTATTACCTTTTAAATAATTGTTGTAACTTTATAAAATAATTCTTCCAAGTTAGTACTCTTAACTACATATACGTATACTATTGGTGTTATATTATAATTCCTCTGTTGTATATGTATGAATGAATGAATAAAAAGGTAGTTTGTAGACTATGTTGATTCTAAGAACAATCCTGATATACTTGATATGGACTTGGGAGAGATATTTAGCCACATTTGATTCATTAGAATGATTACGTATACAAACAGTAGCTAGAGTTCTTAATTATGATAAGTTATATGAAAATGGCAAAACACTCCTTCCCGGAATAGCACTTACAAAACAAATGATTTAAAGAGTTAGAGTGTGTTTCACTGTGTGGATTTGGTTAATGTAGCTCTGCTTTGTGCCTGAACTGAAGAATTTGACAGGATGGTGTTCCCCTTGGTAAGACAAGCACAGGTTGCCACTCTTATAAAAGACTTCCTAATCTTTGCAAATTGACAGAGAAGTAGCACTCCAAACAAGACTGACATTCCTGCAAAGAAGATGTGCCCAAATATGTTTTTAAACAGAGCATTAACCAACGCGATCGTTGGGTCAGTGTAATTCTGTGCGCCAAGCAGAGGTATAAACACATTTAAAAGAGTGGTAAATATGTTGATAATTGTGAACCAAAAAAGAAATTTAACCATAGCCTTTTTGGTACGTTTTCCATCAGTAATGGTGTTCCTCTTAATATACATCAAAATGGCTACCAGTAAGGAGATGGAGAGGACTTTTGCAGGCACCTCAACGATTGTTATCAGGAGATAAATATAAATGTATCCTGCTGTTGTGATACCTATTTGTAGAACGTATTTGTCAACAAAATGGGTGTCTCTTATTATAAACTCAAATACTGTTGGAAAGGCAATGATGACAATGATTATCCAAACTGCCACTGTAGCCACTGCTACCGGCCAGGCTTTGACTTTCTTGGAACCTTTTTTGATAATCAGAAAAACAACCACAGAATAAATGGCTACGGCTACAGAACGTAGCAGTCCTGAACACAGCAACAAATAATAACAGAACCTTCCCAGAGAATCATCTGTTCCACGGTCCAGTGTTCCAGCTATCCTAGCAATCAGAGGAAAGTCGTAGAAGAAGGTTGTCAATATTGTGACTGTGCTACCCACGATGCTGTTCACCAGAGCTATGCGAGTGGCTGCTAGATTTGACTTGTCCAAGATGATTGCTGCAATCAGCAGAATGTTGAACACAAGCGCTGGCACAATGAAGACTAAAATGAGAACCACATTTAGAGCAATATGTCCAGCTGGTCCAAGGACACTGGTCACATTCGTAGGATAGGCAGTGTTATTGAAGGAGATATTCAACTGATCTGACATCTTCAGCACTCAAACCTGAAGCACTACTTACTGTTGACTGTTTAAAGCCTGAATAATATTTATCAGTTTTATGTTTTTCATTAGCACCTCTTTATTGCTATCAGCAATTTACATTTTTGAATTCCTGTTATTTGACTTTATAGTTAACAGGTCAAAGTGACAATTTTAGTGTTATGTAATATAATCGTACATTCCACTTTTGGTAATTAGATTGCACACTGTATATACAAGTAAAGTACTAACATGTAAGATTGTGTCAGCATTGTTTTCCTTGAACCAACTCCTAAATTATATTATACACACACAGCCATTGATTAAACAATTTTGCACATTTCAATAAGTACTATCTAGAAGGTGCTAATTCCAATTATCCTACAGAATGTCAAGTTCCAGTAATTGCTTCTCCTTATTACCCTCTAGAGTGTATTCATATTGATGAAGCAGGTCTAATTGTTGCTTTGAATCTTCTGAGTTAAAATGAATAATTACTATGTCTTGTCTCAATCAGGTGTTTGAGGTAAACTTCTACTTAAATTCTTAGATCAAAGAAAATTTTGAGGAGAAGGTCACATTCTTCAGCAACTCTGATGAAGAGTTTTTGAAGCTTTCAATGCTAAAGAGCAGCCTTCAGAAGTATCGTGGATTTCTAAAGGGTATCAGAGAATTTGTCACTATACCCTACACTGATGAATTAGAGGTCCGTGAAAAGCCCTGTTACTCTCATATGAGTGCATCCATGCTGCTAGCAATAGATACACTACATCACATACATCATCCTACATCACACTACATCATCCTATTTATAGATATGTTTGAGCTGTGTGAAACACGAAATGCTCCAATTCATTGGCACTATTCCCAAGGATCAAGAGAGTAGTAGAGACTTTGCTGAGGTAGGTATTGGATATAAATAGGGTGAATGTCTTGGTGTCATTTGCACTACTTACTCAGAAAACTAGCTCCTTATTGAAAGAGGAACTCAGCAAATTTGAAGAATTTTCTTTTGAAACAACTGATAAATGTTCAGAGAAGCTGTCACTTATTGAGAGATCATTTGCAATTCACAGATTTATGAGAGAGGTACAGTATTTACCTGTGAATGATGTACATGTGTTTGTGTCAGTGGATGGGAGTGACAGGGGCATGTCGGTGGATGGGAGTGATAGGGGTGTGTCAGTGGATGGGAGTGACAGGGGCGTGTCGGTGGATGGGAGTGGCAGGGGTGTGTCAGTGGATGGGAGTGACAGGGGAGTGTCAGTGGATGGGAGTGGCAGGGGCGTGTCAGTGGATGGGAGTGGCAGGGGGTGTGTCAGTGGGTGGGAGTGACAGGGGCGTGTCAGTGGATGGGAGTGACAGGGGCGTGTCAGTGGATGGGAGTGGCAGGGGGTGTGTCAGAGAGAGAGTGTAGTGTACCCGTCTCCCTTCCTTTGTAGTGTGATCTTTGGTGTGAAGGATCAACAGCAGTGCTAGCTGAAGCCTGTGTGTATGGCGGTCAGGACAAGTCCAAAAAGAGTGAACTAATTCAAGATTTAATGAGAACTTATCGCAAGAGACCCAAACTGAACAATGATGCACTGAGAGGCAACCCAAGATTGCTAAATATCTTCACTCCCGTTGTACAGGAAGTCAGCCTTAAAGTTGAAGAAGTACGTACTATAGAAATCACTACTTCTGAAGCATTCAGTGTATTGGTACACAAGCTGTCTGCCAGTTTTTCTAGTATTTGGCAGTTACATATGAAGACCTACCGATTACACTTGTAGTATGTTAATATGTGGTGCATTTGTTAGTTGTTATTTATAGTCAGTCTTATGATCTAGGAACACCATTTGTAGTCTTGATATTCTGTTGTGCACTGATAGGCCTCAACAAGGTTGGAGAAACAGCTGAAAGCCTGGGGGTATTCCCCTGAGAGCACCGATGGGGCTGGTATGGAGCATGTTTATGATGAACTGCTGGACGGAGAAGAGAAATATGTAGAAGTGTTATCCGTAGTCTTCAAAGTGAGTCTTAATTAGCAATAACTCCTTCTTATGCATCTGTTGGAGGTGCTACAGTGCTTTACTGATGAACCGAACACTTTATCAAGTTACTAAATTCTGTTTTTGTAACATAACATGTAATTGTAACAAGGGCTCACAGAAGATCAAGAAGAAGACAAAGATTCCCAGGGTCACTGATGAAGGGTGGAATTCCCAGAAACAGCTTTCTGGTCCAGTGGAGAAGAAGAAAAGTAATAAGAGAAAACTCTTGTATCCTCATTCATAGCTTAGCAAGATTTAGTTCCCTATGGCCTTTAACTCTAAAGTAGATGTATAGCAAGTAAGGATAATGGTGTATTGTATGTCGACTCTGTCCTCCTTGTTGTGTTGACAATGTCCCTATTGTATACAGGACTATTATCCCGCTATCAGGGAGAGAGGGAGTGATGTGCCAGTGAGGATCAGTGAAGGAGTGAATGAGCTCTTTGGGAACGTTGAAGAAATCTTTGAAATTCATAGGTATTAATAAGACTAGCATTGCCAGATATTTCTAAATCTGATATATATACGTACCTGCATGTATATGTAAATATGTGTGTGTATTTATGTATGCAGTGAGCTCTTACCGAAGCTGAGGGCAGCTGGATGTAATCCAAGATTAATAAGAGAAATATTTGGCGAGTTTGTAAGTGTGTCATGATGCAATATTGCAAAATAGTTTTCTCTGATGGTTACAAAGATCTAATCCCTTCTAGGCTAAGAGGATGGAGGTTGGCTATAGTGACTACTGCAGACATTATAATAACCATCAGGATATCATCAATGGAGATTCACAAGCTGAGCAAGAGTTTTACAGAGTGAGTACTCCGTCATATTCCGCTGTGAACACACAGCAGTGTATACACTCTGTGCACTATCATATCATGCGATTAGTGATAAAGTACCTGTTTCAAATTGAATGTAGAAAATGAAGATCGAGCTCCACCAGGTCCAGCCCCTGTCTGCCATGCTTGCCACGCCCTGCAAGAGGTTGATGGTCTACAGGCAGCTCTTGTGTAATATGGTTCCCAAGGCAACCAATAAGGCTGGCAAGGATGAGATTGCAGTAGGTCACACGTTCACATTGATGTAGCAGTGATATATGTGTATTGGCACATGTCTCATATTAGATCGCCATCAACCTGATGGACAATGTCATCAAGGCTGTAGATATACAAGTCAAACAGAAACATGGCAACACAAAACTAGATGTAAGTATTAATACATTCAGATTATCTATCCTAGCTCCATTAAATTTACTGTATGCATAGCTGGACATATTGATTGATGTAGCATTGCTTTTGGAGATTTGGCAGTTTAGAGAATTAACTGTTATTTAATTAACCACCACAATGTCTGGAAGTATTGTAACCTGTTATTATGAACCAACAGCCAGCAAATTGTGCCAAATCCATTATTCAAGCATTCTGCCCAATATCATTTAAGCCAATATATCCAGCTTTATGCTTTATGGTGTACTGTAGTAGTTTTCAATTTAATGACCTGGTTACCATGAAGATGCATACCTACGTACATCATGGACACATTACTTGCCCTACAGGAGATAATGAAGGTTAAAATTCCCACAAAAGGACTAAAACTTTCAGCCTTCAAGGAGAGGCATGTTGTCCTTTATGAACGAGCACTCTCAATCTACAAAATTGCAGCTGAAACTTCTCTAAAAAGAACCTTTGATCAAAGTGAAGAAGAGAAGGCCGTTATTCCTGTAAGAGCTTGATGATATCGTGCATCTTTCAATTTCCTTTGAGCTTGTAAAGATACAGTATTTGGTTTGGAGTTCTTATCTTGATCACCAGAATCAAGACATCTGACAAGAACTTTCAAACCCTTAACTGTGTCTTTAGATGCTCAAAAGAGATTAAACCCTTTGAAAGACTGTAAAAACCTGTTTATCCTCGTATTCTGTTGTACAGTGAAACTTATTTATCGTCTGTCCTGTGTGTAGGTATCAGAAATGGCTGTACCACAGGCTGTTCAAGGATCTTCCCTTCAATTCTCCATAACACTGAACCTGCATGCAGGAAAGAAAGACAAAAAGGACTACATCTTCGAAGTAATAACGTTTCACAATACTGGTTAACCAGCAGTATACTATACTATACTATACTATATACTATTTCAATACTGCAGTCTTGCATATTAAAGCTGCAAGATGTATGTATGGTTTCTAAGTTCTTAACTTATGTAGACTACATCAGAAAAGAATAGAAATGACTGGGTAGAGCAATTAAGAAAATTGTTACAGGAAGAACTACTTCGATGTCGAGGTTTGCAGCCCTAAAATCACCCAATGAATTGTTTTCTTTCTTAGATAGGCTACAGTATGATACAACCTCTACATAATGTGCAGCTCCACTTGTATCTCTGTGAAGAGACATCACTTGACCTCTCACTTGTCCAAGAGGTTGACACTTTTCTTAATAATTCTATTTGTATTTTCCTATCCTCATACTGACGTCAATAGGAAAATGGTGTTTTACATTTTCTTTGATTTCCCTTCTTATTCTTGTAGAGACTGTTCCAAGGCTGCACTCATCTCAGGTATTACATCAGAAAAGTAAGAGTCACTGAGTGTTACTGTATCCAATTGGTCTAGTTAGCTGACGTCTGCATGTTATTTACTTCCAGGTCACCTTGCATTTGGTGTGTCTAGTCTAGGAGGGTACGATGATGGCCGTTTCACCTCCAGTCTGCCTACTAGTACCTCCTTGCCTCACCAGCTTTCAGTCAACAGTGCAGTAAGTGAAGATACAACAAAGGTTAATGTTACTTACACAACTGCCGTATTAGCTGACATATCAAATGATTGGATTTGATGATGGGCAGTGATACTTACGTAATATATTACACTTCATACTAAAGTGATATGGGATGTATATAAATAATAATACATTTTCACTTGAACTTATATTTCACAAGTTATAAAATCTCAATTTTCTTTTTTATAGTTACTCTCAATTTGTAATGGTTTGCATATAATCTGCATGTGTATACATGCACTAGTAAACACATTATTTGAAGACTTAATAATTCTATTTAAATGTCATCTGTTCTGCAGGTGAATAGCAATGGTACGTCTCCTGAGCCGTCCAGCAGTCCGGACCAAGATGAGACTAGCGTTGCTGAGGAACAAACCTACAAGGTATTGAAGAAACACCAGAAGGATGGGATGGAACTGAAATCCGGAGAAGAGGTAGTTGTAGTTGAAAGGAAGAACAAGAAATGTCGAGTCAAATCCATATCTAGAAAAGTAGAATTATGGATACCTCAGAACCATCTGAAGTTGACTAAATAAATATAATGTACATATCTATACGTATATTTCTGTAAACATATTACAATTAAAAGTTACTTCTGCATGATTCTGTAAATATTATTGTCAAATCATTGGGAATGTGTTCCATTTGTTCCATTAATTTTGAATTGTACATATTTACTTTAAACTTGCATAAAGCATTTCACAAAAATCAGCATTGCCTTCCTTGAAAAAAACTGGCATAAAGTGACACATTTTCTCCGCTTCCATCTTGTACTTTTCATTGTCTGATGTGTTACCGATGGTTACAAGCAGTCCCAAGTATATTTGTACCAATCTAGCAGACATCACAGGATATAGTAAACTTAATTCAAGCTCTAGTTTGTCACTCGTGATTGGAAAAGCATCAAAAAAACCTTCAATGATCGGCAATGCTATTGATGTCATAAGCTTTCTGCTACATTCAAAATCTTCCATCAACTCATGTATAATAGTAATTGCTAGATCAAACATGTAAGGGCCATATGCTATATCATCATAGTCAACAAATCCACACATTTTGGCCGTAAAATCTCTCAAATGCTCCCTCTTTATTTCCCCACTGGTTCTTTCAGTAAATTCTGATTTACAGATGAGGTTTTGTGGGTTGAGATCGTTATGTCTGACACCTGTCCTCAGCACTGGGATGTGAGGCACTACAGAGCTATCAAACCTTTTAAAAACTGCCATCATCTGCTTCCTCAACTTTTGGTCAGAACACTGCTTAAGGTATCTCTGCAAATCCATAAAATATTGAAGGTCATAGAAGCCTCTCTGCTTTTTAATTACAAGACTTTGAAATGACTATAGATACAAAAGGATAAAATATAAGACAATGTTATGAATAATTATTACAGTAACACCAAACTATATACCCAAGTGTATGACCAAAGTCTTATATCCTGCAGCATGTCTGGTAAGAGTGATTATTTCCCATATACAATAGCCTTTGTACAAACACTGCACAAGTGACTCCCATATCAATTAATTAATACGTATAAGGGAGCAGTGAAAGACTAGTATATTAATATATACGTATAAGTGTCGGTCCACATTCCCATACTAGCCACTGATAACAATGTATGGTAAGATATATATACATGCATATAGGTCAAATTTTATTTTACTTTCAAACTTAATAAAAACTCTTAAGATGGATGTCTGAGTGCTGACACCAAGTATCAGCTTCATAGTAAATAACACGTAAAAACACATGTAATTTTAAAATTTAATATTTTATATGCATTTATATCTTTTTGAAAATATATAATTTTTATGTATAGATTAGGTGGTTTGGATATTAGTCAGCAATTCATTAGCAACTGTTGCACGGCCCAGAAGGACAGTCCGACACATACCTCAAATCCCTTGCATAAGATACCTGCCGCATAGCCAAGACAATATCGCATGCTAGAGTTTCGATTCTCAATCTCAGAAAAGGGTTTTCCTGGTAGTCGAGTCATTAAATACATAAATGTTAGCTGGACATGTTTCCTCCTTTTAGCGGAAGAGTGGGAGGTCACAGAATCAACACAATCACCAGCAACTGGATTTCCTGCATTAGGAGAGCGCACACTCTCACACAAGTATACATAGCTGCCATTTCTCAATGACAGGGGCTCTGGTCCATAAATTTCCATATTTATGGTATGTCTCATTGCTTTGACAGTTTCCTTTAAAATGTCCTCATCTACACAACTAAAGTTTGATTCAAAAGATTTAGCTACCAATTGCCATTTTTCTTCTTGATAAAAAGCTTCAAAGAATATGACTACTTCACCAGGATATGGCTCCAGTGTAGAAATAGCTTTCACGTCAGAAACATTATATTGTGTTTGAACAGTTTGAATAAATAACTCATTATTAAAGTTCTTGCAAAGCATTCTTCTACGAGATTAACTTGCTTTCAGAAACTGGAACAATTTACGAGAGGAAAACTGTACTATTGATAGTGTATAGACAGACTATAACACTATGAGTTGGGGTGATCCGACAAAGAACGTTCGGTGGGTAGACGACAGTTAACGTTGCTAAAGACAAAATATACGTACTGTGGGTCAGTTAATCCACTAGGGATTCTCCCTAGAATAGTGATACTTAACTATCAGCACATACAGAAGCCCCTTAGTATGGTTTCCTCTTAGTACGTACTAATTTTTGGTCAATGGATTCAATATGGTTCATAGTACGCAATTCTCTTTCAATTCCTGCCCTGAAACGTGTCCTTTCGGATCACTATCCCTTCAAAAATAGCAAAATTGAGATTATCAAAGAATTGTCAGGATTTGTCGACAAAAACTACCTCTTTTACCGTTTCAAGTAACGATGTGGACAAAGAAGAATGCGCCAGCACAAATTACGTTCTAAAGATCATGAACCCAAAGGATTCTAGTTTGAACTTGCGTACAGACTTAGTTACAGTAGCAATGAGTCATGCCTACAGTCACGGCATCCCATGCCCCAAACTCATTCCCTCCGAAGTTGGCCAACTCTTTGCTGCAGTTAGGACCAGTGATTTGATCAACACATCCTGTGAAAGAAAAGAGGGTGCTTGTGAGGGAACAGAAGTGGACAGCGAGGGACACTCTGCCGTATGTCACATGGTAGTAATGAGCTATATCTCTGGAGTAGATATGTCAAAGGTTCCACACCCTAAGGACCTCTTGTATCAGTATGGTAGCTTGGCAGGCAAGCTAGACTCATTGTGGCTGGTGCGTTTCGATGGATACAACAAAACAATTTCTCAGAATATCACTGTATTCTCGATAAAGTTCTTGTTCATGTTAATATCATGTTATCTATTGTGACCTAATTATATATGGATATTTAACATTATACTTACAACTGCAATGTTTCACTGTCTATGTAGAATTTTAGTCATCCAGGCATCTCTGATGAGAGTCATGATGAATGGGACCTTACTAAACTGCCCAATCAAAAGCATCTCTTGACTGATATTAGGAATCCGGATCTTCAAAGTACACTAGACAGAGGAATTTGTGTGTATGAGGAGAGGGTACATCCAGTTTACCATACTCTCCAATCTGGACTAATTCATGCAGATTTTCACGATTGTAATATCATCATTGAGAAAGATTCTAACATTCTGAATATCGTTGATTTTAATGACCTCAGAAGAGCTCCATTTGTTGTTGAACTAGCAATAATGTCCATTGATTTCCTCAAAGATTTAACTGGTTCCATCAAGGAGCAGATTGATCCTGTGATTAAGGGCTACTGCCAGCATAATCCATTGCCTCAGGTGGAGTTGGACCTGCTAATGTATGTGATCATTGGGAGGTTGACTCAGGCAATCATTCTCTGCATGCAAGCTGCCGCAAGAGACCCCACAAATGTAGACTACATTATGGAAAAACTAGACGATCATGAGTTGTTGTTGAATAGTTTGCTTCATTTATATGCATAACTTAATTTAGTAAATGTTATTTGATTACAATTATCTTATTGTACATATAAATTAGAGAAAATCTTATAATTGCATCTGTTAACATCCTTATCAATATATGGTCTGGAAAATTAAGATTAATTAACTCTAGAATGTTTGAAGGATTATCCAGACCTCTCTGATGAGATTATAAATGTACATCAGCTATATTGCCAACCAAAAAAAACTGGTATAAATTGACACATTTTCTCCTCTTCCATCTTGTACTTTTCATTGTCTGATGTGTTACCGATGGTTACAAGCAGTCCCAAGTATATTTGTACCAATCTAGCAGACATCACAACCTTCAATGATCGGCAATGCTATTGATGTCGTAAGCTTTCTGCTACAATCAAAATATTCCGACAACTCATGTATAATAGCAATTGCTAGATCAAACATGTAAGGGCCATATGCTATATCATCATAGTCAACAAATCCACACATTTTGGCCGTAAAATCTCTCAAATGCTCCCTCTTTATTTCCCCACTGGTTCTTTCAGTAAATTCTGATTTACAGATGAGGTTTTGTGGGTTGAGATCATAGGCCTAATATATAGCCTACTATGTATTACGTAAGATGCTCCCTCTAATGGCTTGTTGGTTCATAGTACGCAATTCTCTTTCTATTCCTGCCCTGAAACGTGTCCTTTCGGATCACTATCCCTTCAAAAATAGCAAAATTGAGATTATCAAAGAATTGTCAGGATTTGTCGACAAAAACTACCTCTTCACCGTTTCAAGTAACGCTGTGGACAAAGAAGAATGCGCCAGCACAAATTACGTTCTAAAGATCATGAACCCAAAGGATTCTAGTTTGAACTTGCGTACTGACTTAGTTACAGCAGCAATGAGTCATGCCTACAGTCACGGCATCCCATGCCCCAAACTCATTCCCTCCGAAGTTGGCCAACTCTTTGCTGCAGTTAGGACCAGTGATTTGATCAACACATCCTGTGAAAGAAAAGAGGGTGCTTGTGAGGGAACAGAAGTGGACAGCGAGGGACACTCTGCCGTATGTCACATGGTAGTAATGAGCTATATCTCTGGAGTAGATATGTCAAAGGTTCCACACCCTAAGGACCTCTTGTATCAGTATGGCAGCTTGGCAGGCAAGCTAGACTCATTGTGGCTGGTGCGTTTAGATGGATACAACAAAACGGTTTCTCAGAATATCACTGTATTCTCTTATAGTATTGATAAAGTTGTTGTTCATGTTAATATATATCATGTTATCTATTGTGATCTAACTATATACGGATATTTAACATTATACTTACAACTGTAGAATTTTAGTCATCCAGGCATCTCTGATGAGAGTCATGATGAATGCGACCTTACTAAACTGCCCAATCAAAAACATCTCTTGAGTGACATTAGGAATCCGGATCTTCAAAGTACACTAGTCAGAGGAATTTGTGTGTATGAGGAGAGGGTACATCCAGTTTACCATACTCTCCAATCTGGACTAATTCATTCAGATTTTCACGTTTGTAATATCATCATTGAGAAAGACTCTAACATTCTGAATATCGTTGATTTTAATGACCTCAGAAGAGCTCCATTTGTTGTTGAACTAGCAATAATGTCCATTGATTTCCTCAAAGATTTAACTGGTTCCATCAAGGAGCAGATTGATCCTGTGATTAAGGGCTACTGCCAGCATAATCCATTGCCTCAGGTGGAGCTGGACCTGCTAATGTATGTGATCATTGGGAGGTTGACTCAGGCAATCATTCTCTGCATCCAAGCTTCTGCAAAAGACCCCACAAATGTAGACTACATTGTGGAAAAACTAGACGATCATGAGTTGTTGTTGAATAGTTTGCTTCATTTATACGCATAACTTTATTAGTTATTGTACATATAAATTAGAGAAAATCTTATAATTGCATCTGTTGACATCCTTATCAATATATGGCCTGGAAAATTAAGACTACTTAACTCTAGAATGTTTGAAGGATTATCCAGACATCTCTGATGAGAGTTATTCTATAATTATAAATGTACATCAGCTATATTGCCAACCAAATATAAAGAATTCCAGTAAATCAACATGTACTTTCTTTATCATACATGTTAAGAAGGGTTCTTTTTAGTATCTGATTATCCTCTCTCAGTTGTGTACTAGCTAGTTTTCCACTATCAGGTGCAGATATCTTCATTTTTAGCAGTTGGTTTTCTGCCTTTAAATCAGTGACTGACTCTTCAAGATGGTGCATTTTCTTTTCGAGGGATAGCATTACCTTCAGTAATGCATTTTCTGTTTTCAGGTCCTCAGCAGATAAATGTCTTCTTTTGAGTTCAGAAATCTCCTCTTCATGCATTTGATGATCTGTTTTTAGTTCCTTAATAGTCTCTTGAAGGTGGTCCATTCCTTTCAATAGTCTGGCATTCTCATCTTTAAGCTCTTGAACAGTGTGTTTAAGTTGATTCAGTTCTTGCAAGTGCTGTGGACAAGCATTATCTGTGGTTCTATCAATTTCAAGCTCTCTCGATTTCTGATCTTTAGTTTTACTATCCACACTTGGTACAGAATCAAAGGTTGCAGTTTCAAGATCTGGCTCCATTGGATCCTGCATGTGCATAGATGTATACACATGTTTATTTAGCTAATAACATAATTGTTTATAATCATAATGTGTAACATGTATATGTTCCAGTCCAATTAACATAATATATATGAGCCCCTACATATATGTGTATACTACTTTAATTTCCAGTGATTATATATACTCCTATATAATGCATACAAAACACAGTCATTTACTTTACTGTCCCTTGCAATTGCTTTCTTCTTACTAGCTCTGTTAGATTTAGTCCCTTCTGAATAATATCTAAATCTATAAGTCTGTGCAGTACGTAGGAAGTAAAGCTGCATACATAGTGCAAGATGCATGCTGTATGGACTAACTTGACTTTCATGTCGCCTAGAACTACTACATTTCTCAGAATGCCATCGACGTCTTTGCAGCTATGCATATTAATACATATAGTTTTATTTAATTGGATTAAGGAATCAGTGCATACATGTAGTTGCATATGTGATACATACATGATAGCTGTACATGTCTTCTTCAAATTTCTGAATTTTATCTTCTATATAGGTTGCCAAGTAACCGTAGCTATCTGATTCTGAATCATAGCCTTGTAGAAGATCACAAAATTTGTGGGTGAATTTCGGATCCTTTTTTCTCAGCATTTCCAACAACCTTTCACTTTTGTCAACCTTAGACTTAGCTTCATTCTTTAATATGCTCTCTTCTGCATCATTCACAACATTGTGTGCTCTTAGGGAAGGAAGAATGAGTTCAATAGGGATTTTTGTCCTCAAATAATCAGTTGCAGAAGCAAGAGCTTCGTGCTCTGGAAAGTAAGGAACAGTTAACTCCTATATAATGTAAATACAATGACATAAATAACAATGCAAGTTTATATATTGACACTAAAAATTTTAACTAATTATTGGCCTTAAATGTACATGTATTATACATGTTCCATACTATAGATTTCTTTATTGTGACATACACTGTCAGAAAAATATACATGTATAATATATACCTTAAATACTTCATCCTCAGATTTGGAGTGGCGTAGTATGTATTTTATAGGAAGCACCCGTCTGGAGGATCTCAAGCCTTGATCCTACATATTGAACCAAACACAAAATCCAAATGTTTATTGAAGGGTTGATATCTGATTCATCTTAATTAACAAGAAATGTTATTCTGACCAAAAATCTTTGATCAATTTAATACGTACTTAATTAAGAGAACCAGATTTTTCCAAACACTTGGTATATATTTAAGGCATGCATGCCTGGTTAGATGACCTGTGTATATATGTATGTGTATACCTCATGAGTAGCATCTAATTGAACCTTGTCCAATTGATTGTTTTCACCACTACCTGAGAATGCATCCTGCTGATTGTACCATCTGAACCCTGGCAGCTGCAGTGCATACATATGGCTGACACGAATACATATTAGGCTGTGGAAATGTACACTATCTATACATTTATGTACCCTTTATATTATCTGCATATTATATATATACCAGTGCATGAGATAATCTATATATTCAAATATGTATAATAAGTATATATACTCAAAAGCAATACAGCGATAATCATGTAAGCATTTGACCTTCACTTCGACACTCAGGGAATTTTTCCTATCTTTTCTTTTTTTATTCTTTTTTGGTTTTACTTTCAACCTCTCTTCCAGATCTTCAACCAGAAAAGCATGTGAATCTAAATGTGACTTATCTGGGTATGATGAAAGAGTTACAGAATGACGTAAGGCCTCCAGAAATTGGTTCTGAGCGTTGTTTACTGCCAGCATATTCAGCAACATGGCCACAGCCTGCTCGTTGGAAAGTGATGACAAATAGTTGCCCTCTACTTTGGTGTAGACATTTAATTCCTCTGCAGCTAGATTTAGTAGATCAAACTTGATATAGCTAGATATTATACTCTTACTCTCCTCCAAGGTGCTTTGTAGAGATTGTACATTTCCTTTTATGGATTGCTGTCCTGTACAAAACATATAATTAGGTAGCCACAGATAGATGGCTACAATCAATGCAACTTTTTCTATTACTGTATAAACGGTAAACTATATATGAATAGAGTATTGCAATAAGTTATAGGCTGAGTGGCTTTCACACCTAGCTAATAAAGGTTCTCTATACATATGCAGTTTAAAACCTGGTGTGGACCATAATTGGCAGGTATATATTGAATAAGCATATAACTACGTACAACATGCGCGCAGTATATAGCGTGTTTGGGCAGAAGTCCGTTTAATGAGCCCTGTCGCGCTCCTTATTGTAAATTAGTCTATAAATTCAGCTAGAACGTTTATTAAACTAGAAGAATACATTTTTGAGTATAAGAAATTACGTAATACTACATTACCACAATAAGTCTAGACCGGTCTAATTTGGGGTTAAAATATAGAGGTGAAGTGACTGAGTCGATCTGTTTTTGGTAACGGAACTGAATAGATAGAATTTGCGACGCAATAGATCTATCACAGAGCGAATTCCTAACCAATTATGCAACGGTTCATCGTTCGAGTGCCGCTATGGTGCTTTCGTGATTTACGTATATATACAGTATGAAAATATATACGACACAGAATAAAAATTCGTATGTACATCCAATATAATAACGGATTTCTTACTGATTTTGTTCGCCATTTGTTTCTCTTAGCTAAGATAATATTAAATTTGCTAATATAAATATATATGTATATAAGATCATAAGATCACACACTCCCCCAAGCCTATATATTCAGAAATGTGTGGGAGTAATGCATCTGTGCACAAAAGATAGGATTAATATGATACTAAAGAGCTTAGTCATGCAGAGTCTTGTAATCTACAAGGTGTCTGTAGTTCTCTTAAAAGCTATAGTATGCTGTAAAAGGTTTAACTTGCTACGCACACTATACATATGCACATTCATTCATCTCAAACTCGTAACAGTCTAATAAACAAATGCATCCCTATAAGACATAACTTTGTACTTCTATACATTTAGTCTGACTTCTTACTGATTTTGTTAGCCATTTGTTTCTCTCTGCTAATAATTATATATACGTATAAAGTACATACTTTTCTTACGCATACATGATGATCACGCACACTTACCAGGTAAGGGAATGGCTAATGTTCACTCCCCCAAAGGCAGAAATGTAAGTGTGCACGAAAGATGGTAACAGTAATAACATTATTATACTAAAGAGCTTTACTTAATTACTTTAAATCTTAACTCCATCAAGGACAAAGCTAAGTCATATTAAAAGTCTTCATACGTGTATACATATATTAGATCCTAAAACTGTTGTTCCACTAGGATTCCTTGTATACAGTTGGACAAAAGCTTGGTCCGTTGAAAGGTTCAGCCTCTATGCCACGCCTACAAACATACAAACACCACAGCTAAGGATATGTAGCAGGCTGACTCAAAAGAGTGAAAGGATTACGATATCACTGCCTGGGTAACTCCACCAACATACCTGACCATGCGGCAACGTTGATTGTGCAATCGCTCAGCTGCATCCTCTACGTCAGTCACATTCTGTTGGCTCCACAGCCTCTCAGCTACAGCACCAGCTCTCGGCCTTCAGTAAGAACCAAAACAGTCAAAGTGGATTATGAACAACCACAACTCCAATCTTTAACATTACAGACATGTAAATAATAAAACTACATATGAAATACATATACACAGACAATGAAGAAATTGTACTATATATGAGATATTGCACAATCCTGTGCCAAGAGTTCCACTTTATCACATGTTCTGCTCACCAGGCTCTTGAGATGAGGTTGGTACCATCAACATACTCTGCAAACAAGCACCCCTCCCCTCCCACAACTAGCTTCTTCTGTGACTCAGTGCCTGAAATTCATCAAAAGTGTCCAAAAATGTAGAAACATTACAAGTGGAGCAGTAAAGCTTCTAATTAAAGCTCACCATTAAAGTCCAAAGGATCACATTTATAGTACTGCAAAACAGTTCAAGAGGTACATACATGGTGCATGCTCTGTCATAGCTGTACAGTCGGAGCTCTCACCTTAATCCAGTCCTGCCCATAGGAGATGTAGTTAAGATACCAACAGGTCGAAAAAATGCCCCTAAACCCTGCCTTGGTTATATTACCCAGATGGGCCTGGCTTGACTTCCAAACCTCTATAACAGTGTCCGGCTTCACCTGCATAGTATAGAATATTATATGAACAGTGCCACTACAAGATCACATGAAGATAAGACACCTTCAGTCCATTGTCAAAAATCTCCTCCCAGACAATATAACTGTCTGTTTCGTTCTCTGCAATGGCCAGTAACCTGATAGATGGAATGGATGAGTAGATGGATGGGTGGATGGATGAGTAGATGGTTTGTTGGGTAAGTGGATGGGTAGATGGAATGGATGAGTAGATGGAAGGGTGGATGGGTAGATGAGTGAAAGGGTGGGTATTACAAACCTAGTTTCATAATATTGTTCCAACTGGTCATATCTACCACTGATGTTATGTTCAATCATCCACTTCTGAATAGCAGGGTTGGTAGACCTAACACAATATAGTGACTCCTGACAGTGGAGCAAATTACAGTCTAGAAGAGGTGGACATACCAACAGGAGAAGGACACCTCATCTCCTCCGAGGTGGATGTACTGGTCAGGAAATACTCCAGCTAGCTCCCTCAAGAGATTAGTCATAAAAACCCAGTTGTTTTCATTGGTTGGGTCAATGGGTCCGTACCTTACAACACAATACAAACACACACACATACAAGGACTGATGCAGTTGAGTGAAAAGTTAAGTCTACTTGCATGATTGCATAATATTATAATATTATTGCATAACATCAGTGGTAGATAACTCACTGTCCAGTTGGCTTTTGAGTGGAGTTGTCATAACAAGCAGTGCTAAGACCAGGAATACCCAGACCCCAAGCAAGGGTGTGTCCCTAAATGCAGATATTTATTACAGGAATATCCCCATATTATCATATAAGGAAATTGGAAATGTGGTAGCCTACAGGAGTGTCAAACTCTGGAATAACTCTGATTCCTCTCTCTTTGGCATACTGAATGACAGTGCTGATGTCCTTTTGTGAGTAGACGTGATTCTGATCATAAGCTCCCTTCTCACTCAGACTGGGATAGGTTGTACTCTCGTAGGGGAAGGACTGGTCATCCACAATGTGCCAGTGAAGAACATTGAACTTGTTAAAGGACATTGCTTCCTACAGAAAGGGAGGACCAAGGGAGGGGCTAAAGGGAGGGCCAAGGGAGGGGCCAAAGGAGGGGCCAAGGGAGGGGCCAAGGGAGGGGCTAAAGGAGGGGCCAAGGGAGGGCCAAGGGAGGGCTAAAGGGAGGGGCTAAAGGAGGGGCCAAGGGAGGGCCAAGGGAGGGCCAAGGGAGGGCTAAAGGGAGGGGCTAAAGGAGGGGCCAAGGGAGGGCTAAAGGGAGGGGCCAAGGGAGGGGCTAAAGGAGGGACCAAGGGAGGGGCTAAAGGAGGGGCTAAAGGAGGGGCTAAAGGAGGGCCAAGGGAGGGGCCAAGGGAGGGGCTAAAGGGAGGGGGTTAAGCTGTGACACTGGAGTTCTAAAGAGTGTTTGAAGCATATACAACACAGTGCAGTAAGCAAAGAGGATCAGTTACACTTACAATAAACTGGAAGATAATGTCCATTTCAACAAAGTGTCTGGCAGTGTCAATCATGAACCCTCTGTGGCTAAATCTTGGAGAGTCCTTGATGGAGGTTTTGGGGACGTAATACTGTGTACCATCAAAGAAGATGATCTGGCTAAAGGTTTCCATACCTGAAGAGTAATGGTTGGAGAAAGGAAATCAGAAACATTCTTAAAGTACACACAAAGTCTCTTTTTAAGTACATTATAACAGAACTGGTCTTATCAAAGAGCATGCTTGTTGGAGTGAAGTCTGGTTTGCAATACAGTATGAAAGTTATCAGCACTTCAGTGGACTATATCAGTGAAGATGTTACCTCGCAATGCTCCATAGACTGTTTGAGCATTCACAATGGCCGTAGTCTTGGTTGAAGTGGAGTCAATTGAAAGAGTATCTAGTTTCAAATAACAAATAAAGTATTACAAAAGACACCTAACACATCTGAAACTGAAGACTCGCAATAGGATCTGTCAGTCGATGGCAGCTAAGACTGTTTAAATTATAGTTGCTATTTACTTACTGCATTACTTGCTCAGTAAAGTACAATCTCAATATACAATACATAAGCTACTGAATACACTCAAAGACTAGCTCCTAATAATAATTGGTCTCTTCATATTTATTTATTTGCTTACATGATTCATCCGTGTCTAAATTCAACGTTTCGTCGTTTGAAGCTACGTATACCACAAGTCCTTGGAGACCTTCTTCACTTGTCGCTTCTCCTTGGTCGAAATTGTAGTCCTTGTACCTTCGAAAGGCAGCCTTCAATATTGAACTTTGCCCCCCTGCTCCATCGCCAATAAACTGAAAGTTCTTCGAATAGCTAGGAATCATCGGATCACTGAACGAGTATGACAATGGCAGTGGCCACAGCTGTAGACGTGGGTCGGGCGTCTCGCCACTCGCCAGGTAATAGCTAGAGAGGAAGAGAAGCAACTTAATGGAAGCCATTATAAAAATACTGACCTAGTCGCCTCATGGTCACGTGAAGAGCAGAAATTTGCAACAATTTTAAGTACTCCCCATGACCCCAGCATAAATCTATTGCAATTTAACAGTAACACTATGTATACCTATAGTCTGTACATATGCAAGTAAATAAAAAACATTTACAAAAATGATGCTAGAAGTAGGAATGGCAGTGTTCACTAATACATCAGCAAAAAGTATCGAAACAAGACAGTAATTATATGATAAGGCTAATCATACAGAAGTTGCATATATACTGAAATTTAAGTAACTTGACCATACACTTCTGTGTTTGGGCGCACTAACCTCAAGTAGGAATGGTGCGCCCAAACACAGAAGTGTATGGTTAAGTTTTTCGACCATCCCTACTTATAGAGTACTACCGTACTACCGTACTCTATCAGCAGAGAGTACGGTAGTACTCTATAAGTAGGGATGGCCGAAAAAAAAACATTGCCGCCCTATCCAATGTATTATCAATTAACACCTCGTAATTCAACAACGATAGGATTTTCGGTTGTATTCGAGTGTTTGCAGTCGTTTTTGCATGCTTTTCTAAAAGCCAAAATATGTTTCGATGCTCTACAACCTTCGCAAAGTGGTAAAACCGAAATAGGCCAAATTCTGAAATTCCTCATTTTTTCTTCTTTTTTCAAATGAGCTAGCGCTAACATGCGAACTTACGTAGGTACACACAAGTACTAAATCGTCATTAATGTTTCCGAACTAGGGAATAGGCTACCCTAGATTTCAACGCGCTCTATCCGAAGCGTGTTACTTTTGAAAGTGCCAAATTTAGGGCCTCTTCGAACGCCATTTTTAATTAAGTTTCAAATTCTCTCTATAACTCGAGTTAGAAAGATTGGAGGTACTGCCGCCCCCGCGATCGAATTACTTAGTCGCTTTGCAGGGCCTTTATACAGTCGTAGTCTTAACGATCATGGAGCCTTTACCATCCTAATCTGAATGTTAAAGTACGGTAGAAAATTTAGGGTCTGTAGTTCTCTTAAAAGCTATAGTATGCTGTAAAGGGTTTAACTTGCTACACACACTATACATATGCACATTCATTCATCTCAAACTTGTAACAGTCTAATAAACATAACAGATCACATGTCTATAGATCAATTACTTTAAATCTTAACTCCATCAAGGACAAAGCTAAGTCATATTAAAAGTCTTCATTCATGTATGCATATATTAGATCCTAAAACTGTTGTTCCACTAGGATTCCTTGTATACAGTTGGACAAAAGCTTGGGCCGTTGAAAGGTTCAGCCTCTATGCCACGCCTACAAACATACAAACACCACAGCTAAAGGATATGTAGCAGGCTGACTCAAACTAGTGAAAGGATTGCGATATCACTGCCTGGGTAACTCCACCAACATACCTGACCATGCGGCAACGTTGATTGTGCAATCGCTCAGCTGCATCCTCTACGTCAGTCACATTCTGTTGGCTCCACAGCCTCTCAGCTACAGCACCAGCTCTGGGCCTTCAGTAAGAACCAAAACAGTGTAAAGTGGATTATGAACAACCACAACTCCAATCTTTAACATTACAGACATGTAAATAATAAAACTACATATGAAATACGTATACACAGACAATGAAGAAATTGTACTATATATGAGATATTGCACAATCCTGTGCCAAGAGTTCCACTTTATCACATGTTCTGCTCACCAGGCTCTTGAGATGAGGTTGGTACCATCAACATACTCCGCCCACAAGCACCCCTCCCCTCCCACGACTAGCTTCTTCTGTGACTCGGTGCCTGAAATGAGTAAATTCATCAAAAGTGTCAAAAAATGTAAAAACATTACAAGTGGAGCAGTAAAGCTTCTAATTAAAGCTCACCATTAAAGTCCAAAGGATCACATTTATAGTACTGCAAAACAGTTCAAGAGGTACATACATGGTGCATGTCCTGTCACAGCTGTACAGTCGGAGCACTCACCTTAATCCAGTCCTGCCCATAGGAGATGTAGTTAAGATACCAACAGGTCGAAAAAATGCCCCTAAACCCTGCCTTGGTTATATTACCCAGATTGGCCTGGCTTGACTTCCAAACCTCTATAACAGTGTCCGGCTTCACCTGCATAGTATAGAATACTATATGAACAGTTCCACTACAAGTACAAGATCACATGAAGATAAGACACCTTCAGTCCATTGTCAAAAATCTCCTCCCAGACAATATAACTGTCTGTTTCGTTCTCTGCAATGGCCAGTAACCTGATAGATGGAATGGATGAGTAGATGGTTTGTTGGGTGGGTGGATGTATGAGTGGATGGGTGGATATTACAAACCTAGTTTCATAATATTGTTCCAACTGGTCATATCTACCACTGATATTATGTTCAATCATCCACTTCTGAATAGCAGGGTTGGTAGACCTAACACAATATAGTGACTCCTGGCAATGGAGCAAAGTACAGTCTAGAAGAGGTGGACATACCAACAGGAGAAGGACACCTCATCTCCTCCGAGGTGGATGTACTGGTCAGGAAATACTCCAGCTAGCTCCCTCAAGAGATTAGTCATAAAAACCCAGTTGTTTTCATTGGTTGGGTCAATGGGTCCGTACCTTACAACACAATACAAACACACACACATATAAGGACTGATGCAGTTGAGTGAAAAGTTAAGTCTACTTGCATGATTGCATAATATTATAATATTATTGCATAACATCAGTGGTAGATAACTCACTGTCCAGTTGGCTTTAGAGTGGAGTTGTCATAACAAGCAGTGCTAAGACCAGGAATACCCAGACCCCAAGCAAGGGTGTGTCCCTAAATGCAGATATTTATTACAGGAATATCCCCATATTATCATATAAGGAAATTGGAAATGTGGTAGCCTACAGGAGTGTCAAACTCTGGAATAACTCTGATTCCTCTCTCTTTGGCATACTGAATGACAGTGCTGATGTCCTTTTGTGAGTAGACGTGATTCTGATCATAAGCTCCCTTCTCACTCAGACTGGGATAGGTTGTACTCTCGTAGGGGAAGGACTGGTCATCCACAATGTGCCAGTGAAGAACATTGAACTTGTTAAAGGACATTGCTTCCTACAGAAAGGGAGGACCAAGGGAGGGGCTAAAGGGAGGGCCAAGGGAGGGGCCAAGGGAGGGCCAAGGGAGGGGCCAAGGGAGGGGCTAAAGGGAGGGGCCAAGGGAGGGGCTAAAGGGAGGGGCCAAGGGAGGGGCTAAAGGAGGGGCCAAGGGAGGGCCAAGGGAGGGGCAAGGGAGGGCCAAGGGAGGGGCCAAGGGAGGGCCAAGGGAGGGGCCAAGGGAGGGGCCAAGGGAGGGGCCAAGGGAGGGGCTAAAGGGAGGGGCCAAGGGAGGGGCTAAAGGGTGAGGCTATAAGAAGCAAAGAGGATCACTTACAATAAACTTGAGGATAATGTCCATTTCAACAAAGTGTCTGGCAGTGTCAATCATGAACCCTCTGTGGCTAAATCTTGGAGAGTCCTTTATGGAGGTTTTGGGGACGTAATACTGTGTACCATCAAAGAAGATGATCTGGCTAAAGGTTTCCATACCTGAAGAGTAATGGTTGGAGAAAGGAAATCAGAAACATTCTTAAAGTATACACAAAGTCTCTTTTTAAGTACATTATAACAGAACTGGTCTTATCAAAGAGCATGCTTGTTGGAGTGAAGTCTGGTTTGTAATACAGTATGAAAGTTATCAGCACTTCAGTGGACTATATCAGTGAAGATGTTACCTCGCAATGCTCCATAGACTGTTTGAGCATTCACAATGGCCGTAGTCTTGGTTGAAGTGGAGTCAATTGAAAGAGTATCTAGTTTCAAATAACAAATAAAGTATTACAAAAGACACCTAACACATCTGAAACTGAAGACTCGCAATAGGATCTGTCAGTCGATGACAGCTAAGACTGTTTAAATTATAGTTGCTATTTACTTACTGCATTACTTGCTCAGTAAAGTACAATCTCAATATACAATACATAAGCTACTAAATACACTCAAAGACTAGCTCCTAATAATAATTGGTCTCTTCATATTAATTTATTTGCTTACATGATTCATCCGTGTCTAAATTCAACGTTTCGTCGTTTGAAGCTACGTATACCACAAGTCCTTGGAGACCTTCTTCACTTGTCGCTTCTCCTTGGTCGAAATTGTAGTCCTTGTACCTTCGAAAGGCAGCCTTCAATATTGAGCTTTGCCCCCCTGCTCCATCGCCAATAAACTGAAAGTTCTTCGAATAGCTAGGAATCATCGGATCACTGAACGAGTATGACAATGGCAGTGGCCACAGCTGTAGACGCGGGTCAGGCGTCTCGCCACTCGCCAGGTAATAGCTAGAGAGGAAGAGAAGCAACTTAATGGTAGCCATTTTAAATTCTGACCTGGTCGCCTCATGGTCACGTGAAGAGCAGAAACCTGCAAGTGCTCCCCATGGCCCCAGCCCAGCATAAATCTATTGCAATTTAACAGTAACACTATAGTCTGTACATATATAGAGTCCGAGATTATATATACTTACCCTATAGAACACCTTTCTCATCTCTGAAATTATTTGACAGCTCAATACTATATAAACTGGTACAGATTCACTCTTTGTACAATGTCGTTATGAAGACACACAAAAATAAGCCTCAAATACACAAATATATATCACAATGTCTTTTACAGTCAATCTATCCACTTTTGACAGAATAGTAATATCTTAGACCATCAACGTAGATCCACTCCATGGCTCTAGCTGGGGAAAGGAGTTTGCAATAATGCATTCCAGCGGCTGCCTTTATGAAGTATTCTTGAGGTGTGACTAGTGTAGCAGATGCTACCTCCTGGATTTCCCCACCTGTTGAATTCTTAGCTGATTTGTACTGAAGCCAACTTAGAATCCACAATGGACCAGCATTGTAAGGTCCCCTATCCTTAGCCATCACCATGGGAACGCCCCACTGCCTGAAGCGACTAAGAGTCCTCAAACCAGCATGGCTAAGAGACCAGTTGTAGCTGGCTTGATTGATGTCTGCACAGTTGTAGGGGCCATCAGTGACATTAAAGGACACATTCTTATAACCAGCAGCTTCTGTAATGATCTGTCTTGATTTTATCTTTATTCTGATTTCACTTGCTGAATTTGAAAAGAAGCCAGTGTCAGGTTTGTCTCCTAACTCATACATGTTTTCACTAACTGTGGAAGTCTCCACAACACATGAGGTGGAAGGTGTGGAACAATTCTTAAGAATATGAGGAAGATGAACTGGATCAATCTGGCTGACAGGGTGAAATTCATCCTTGTCCTTCACAGTTCCTCTCTCTAATTTTCCCATCATGGATGCTGCCACCGAGGACCAGGGACAGCTCAGTGTGCACAATGAGCTTGGAGGGTTATCATAGCAAGGTTCTTTAAAATGATAGGAGCCCTCCATGTGGTATGCTGTTATCAGCGGTTGAACAAAGAGACCTGTGGCTTCCACTACCTTTGTCAGTAAAGCTTCAGCTGTACTGTTCCCAAAGTGAGCTGAGATAAAGTAGGAGATGTAGCTAGCAACTTGACTGTGAGCAACATCAAAACTGATTTCTGCTTTTAAGTCTCGTTCTTTCACTAAAAGAGGCATCGTCCCTGATGCAAACTCAAAGTGATTCATACCTACAATCACAACTACTGGAAACTTAAATGGAGCACCACTGCTCTGGGTGATTCTGTGGAAATACTCTTCCATTATCCTGGTCACTCTGCACAATCCGTCCAATTCGCCACTTACAGTTAGTGTAGAAACGGGGTAGCTCACATTGCGATACTTCCTCGACAAAAAGGAGCCCATTAATATCTGTCCTTCTACGTTCGTTGGTTTACTCTTCACATACTCCTGTAAGATTGCACCTCCCAGCGAATGACCTGCGTAAAAGACTTTCGTAGTGTTCATTCCTGCTTCCTTTAATTTCTCCAAAATTCTTTTAATTCCTCCCTCTAACACCAGCGGTTCGGGTATATCTAAAGGGAACTGGGGAATTCCTATCCATACTGGAAACAGTGTTGCTAGCTGAATAGCCTTTGCAAGTGGTACATAGGCTTCGGGTTTGATTTCCGCTCCTTGAATGTAAATTAGAGCAATATCCAAATTACCTTTCTTTTCCGGTTTAAGTATAACATCCTCTCCTTTGGGCGCACCAAAGACGATCGAGAAAAGAAGCAGAAAACGACAAATTAGCCTTCCTCTCATGATAGTGCAGTACTTAATGATATTCATTAGCTTCTAAATATATTCATAGAGTCACATGTTCTGTAACTTGCATTGCTCCATCATAGATATACGACTCCATGGATACGCCATGGCTAAGCCATACACATCACCCCTGTTTTGGAATTTGTGTCAGCATTCACAGACATCTATAGAGCATCGCCAAAGAGTTTTTGAAATTTTGCCCTATCTCTCACCATACATTAACTTTGCATTCGATAATTTAATGTACAGTGAGGGCTGACACTCTATCAAACTGAACGATATGAAGCTGTAACTTTGTGTTAACATTCAAAGATGCCTATAGAGCAGGTCCAAAGAGGTTTTGAAATTTTGATGGAACTTAAAATTTTCCCTATCTCTCACCATACATTAACTTTGTATATCAGAATTTAATGTTCATTGAGGGCTCTAACTCTATCAATTGGAAAGATATGAAGCTAATACTTTGTGTCAGCATTCACAGACAAGTATAGAGCACGTCCAAAAACATTATTTAGCAATACATTATTGTCTCTTGAGTTAGAAATTTGACGAGTAAGGCAGTTGAAATATCGATCATAGACATTAAATATCGTACTAGCGATAAATATCGGACCTCGCACTATCTTTTGTTTTCTGTATCATGAAAAGTCGCTCTCCTCCCTCCACCAAGACACATACAGGCTTTTATCCATTTGCCACAGTTTTGAGATGTATTGGAAATACTGCGTATGTGTGTAAAATTGCTTGGAACGATTCACTGGTCTGGAATTAAAGTGGAATAAATTGACGATTTCTCGAAAATAATTGGGATCAGAAAAGTCGTTCTCCTCGGCCCATCAAGACACTTACAGGAATTTTTTCGCTTTTCCCAGTTTTCAGATGAACCACTAATACTGACTATGTCTTTAAACTTGCTTGGAATAATTCACTGATCTGGAAATAACGAGAAATATATAAAAAAAGCCCCAACCACAACCGTTTTCTTTGGGTAAAACGTTATATAAATAGAAGCGAAAAACCTTATATAGTAGGCCTACCTGGACACATCTCTATGGTGGTTGCGGTTCCCATAGAGGTTGGTAGCGCTTAGACTCTGAAGCTGTCTCCTAATCGGTTGGTGCCATAGAGACGTGCTCACCAATAATCCGGATTTCGGGGGGGTTCCACGTAATGTGGGATTGGCATCTGATATCTTAGGATTCATATGAGTCGGCCATATCGAGAAGAGCTGGTTCTTCTCACGCAAGTGACACCCAATGCTCAACTCGGCAGTAATTTGCTTCGGCAGATTCGATAAGTTGAACGTTACCAACGATCCCGGCCTCTGAGCGTCGTGGATGGTAGCGTTCGGTATGGTCCAACTTTTTTTCTTTGGAGTTTCGTTGGCTGTCGATTGACGAAATTTTACTTTAACGAGATCCATATCTTCTATATGGATAGATGGTGCTTCAATAACAATCAATTACTACACAGTGCATTTCCCAATGTATAATAAAATTTAGAAAGCATTCTAGATTTTCGGATATAGTATCGAATTTAGTCTTTATATGCACCTTCTAACGGTCGGCCATATAATATGGTATTACGCAATTTTCTCTAACAATACATACATTAACTAGAGTTCTGTAACTCTATCGAATGGAAAGCTATGAAGCTGTGACTTTGTGTCAGCATTCACAGACACCTATAGAGCATGTCTAATGGGTTTTTGAAATTTTGATGGAACTTAAAATTTGCCCTATCTCTCACCATACATTAATTTCGTACTCCTGTACTGTAATGTACATTTGGTGCTATAACTCTGTCAAATGTCAAGATTTGATGCTAAACCTTGGTGTCAGTATTCACAAACATGTATGAAACATTTTCAATAAGTTATAATTTTTTTTATAAATCTTTACATTTGCCCTATCTCTCACCATACATTAACATTGTTTATCGGAATTTAATTTACATTGAGAGCTGTAACTCTATCAAATGGAAAGCTATGAAGCTGTGACTTTGTGTCAGAATTCACAAACACCTATAGAGCATGTGTAGTGGGTTTTTGAAATTTTGATGGAACTTAAAATTTGCCCTATCTCTCACTATACATTAACTTCGTATTCCTGTACTGTAATGTACATTTGGTGCTATAACTCTGTCAAATGGAAAGATTTGATGCTAACATTTGGTGTCAGCATTCACAGACATGTATATATGAAACATTTTCAATGAGTTTTTGAAACTTTTATAAATCTTTACATTTGCCCTATATCTCACCATACATTAACTTTGTATACCAGAATTTAATTTACAGTGAGGGCTGTAACTCTATCAAATGGAACGAAATGAAGCTGTGACTTTGTATCAGCATTCACAGACACCTATAGAGCATGTCTAATGGGTTTTTGAAATTTTTATAAATCTTTACATTTGCCCTATATCTCACCATACATTAACTTTGTATACCAGAATTTAATTTACATTGAGGGCTGTAACTCTATCAAATGGAAAGCTATGAAGCTGTGACTTTGTATCAGCATTCACAGACACCTATAGAGCATGTCTAATGGGTTTTTGAAATTTTGATGGAACTTAAAATTTGCCCTATCTCTCACCATACATTAATTTCGTATTCCTGTACTGTAATGTACATTTGGTGCTATACCTCTGTCAAATGTCAAGATTTGATGCTAAAACTTGGTGTCAGTATTCACAAACATATATGAAACATTTTCAATAAGTTATAAGTTTTTTTATAAATCTTTACATTTGCCCTATCTCTTACCATACATTAATTTCGTATTCCTGTACTGTAATGTACATTTGGTGCTATAACTCTGTCAAATGGAAAGATTTGATGCTAAAACTTGGTGTCAGCATTCACAAACATGTATGAAACATTTCCAATGGGTTTTTGAAATTTTTATAAATCTTTACATTTGCCCTATATCTCACCATACATTAACTTCGTATTCCTGTACTGTAATGTACATTTGGTGCTATAACTCTGTCAAATGGAAAGATTTGATGCTAAAACTTGGTGTCAGCATTCACAGACATGTATGAAATATTTTCAATGAGTCTTTGAAACTTTTATAAATCTTTACATTTGCCCTATATCTCACCATACATTAATTTCGTATTCCTGTACTGTAATGTACATTTGGTGCTATAACTCTGTCAAATGTCAAGATTTGATGCTAAAACCTGGTGTCAGCATTCACAAACATGTATGAAACATTTCCAATGGGTTTTTGAAATTTTTATAAATCTTTACATTTGCCCTATATCTCACCATACATTAACTTCGTATTCCTGTACTGTAATGTACATTTGGTGCTATAACTCTGTCAAATGGAAAGATTTGATGCTAAAACTTGGTGTCAGCATTCACAGACATGTATGAAATATTTTCAATGAGTCTTTGAAACTTTTATAAATCTTTACATTTGCCCTATATCTCACCATACATTAACTTCGTATTCCTGTACTGTAATGTACATTTGGTGCTATAACTCTGTCAAATGGAAAGATTTGATGCTAAAACTTGGTGTCAGCATTCACAGACATGTATGAAACATTTTCAATGAGTCTTTGAAACTTTTATAAATCTTTACATTTGCCCTATATCTCACCATACATTAACTTTGTATACCAGAATTTAATTTACATTGAGGGCTGTAACTCTATCAAATGGAAAGATATGAAGCTGTGACTTTGTATCAGCATTCACAGACACCTATAGAGCATGTCTAATGGGTTTTTGAAATTTTGATGGAACTTAAAATTTGCCCTATCTCTCACCATACATTAATTTCGTATTCCTGTACTGTAATGTACATTTGGTGCTATACCTCTGTCAAATGTCAAGATTTGATGCTAAAACTTGGTGTCAGTATTCACAAACATGTATGAAACATTTTCAATAAGTTATAACTTTTTTTATAAATCTTTACATTTGCCCTATCTCTTACCATACATTAATTTCATATACTTGTACTGTAATGTACATTTGGTGCTATAACTCTGTCAAATGTCAAGATTTGATGCTAACACTTGGTGTCAGCATTCACAGACATGTATGAAACATTTTCAATGAGTTTTTGAAATTTTTATAAATCTTTACATTTGCCCTATATCTCACCATACATTAACTTCGTATTCCTGTACTGTAATGTACATTTGGTGCTATAACTCTGTCAAATGGAAAGATTTGATGCTAAAACTTGGTGTCAGCATTCACAGACATGTATGAAACATTTTCAATGAGTCTTTGAAACTTTTATAAATCTTTACATTTGCCCTATATCTCACCATACATTAACTTTGTATACCAGAATTTAATTTACATTGAGGGCTGTAACTCTATCAAATGGAAAGATATGAAGCTGTGACTTTGTATCAGCATTCACAGACACATATAGAGCATGTCTAATGGGTTTTTGAAATTTTGATGGAACTTAAAATATGCCCTATCTCTCACCATACATTAATTTCGTATTCCTGTACTGTAATGTACATTTGGTGCTATACCTCTGTCAAATGTCAAGATTTGATGCTAAAACTTGGTGTCAGTATTCACAAACATGTATGAAACATTTTCAATAAGTTATAACTTTTTTTATAAATCTTTACATTTGCCCTATCTCTTACCATACATTAATTTCATATACTTGTACTGTAATGTACATTTGGTGCTATAACTCTGTCAAATGGAAAGATTTGATGCTAACACTTGGTGTCAGCATTCACAGACATGTATGAAACATTTTCAATGAGTTTTTGAAATTTTTATAAATCTTTACATTTGCCCTATATCTCACCATACATTAACTTCGTATTCCTGTACTGTAATGTACATTTGGTGCTATAACTCTGTCAAATGGAAAGATTTGATGCTAAAACTTGGTGTCAGCATTCACAGACATGTATGAAACATTTTCAATGAGTTTTTGAAATTTTTATAAATCTTTACATTTGCCCTATATCTCACCATACATTAACTTCGTATTCCTGTACTGTAATGTACATTTGGTGCTATAACTCTGTCAAATGGAAAGATTTGATGCTAAAACTTGGTGTCAGCATTCACAGACATGTATGAAACATTTTCAATGAGTCTTTGAAACTTTTATAAATCTTTACATTTGCCCTATATCTCACCATACATTAACTTCGTATTCCTGTACTGTAATGTACATTTGGTGCTATAACTCTGTCAAATGGAAAGATTTGATGCTAAAACTTGGTGTCAGCATTCACAGACATGTATGAAACATTTTCAATGAGTCTTTGAAACTTTTATAAATCTTTACATTTGCCCTATATCTCACCATACATTAACTTTGTATACCAGAATTTAATTTACATTGAGGGCTGTAACTCTATCAAATGGAAAGATATGAAGCTGTGACTTTGTATCAGCATTCACAGACACATATAGAGCATGTCTAATGGGTTTTTGAAATTTTGATGGAACTTAAAATATGCCCTATCTCTCACCATACATTAATTTCGTATTCCTGTACTGTAATGTACATTTGGTGCTATACCTCTGTCAAATGTCAAGATTTGATGCTAAAACTTGGTGTCAGTATTCACAAACATGTATGAAACATTTTCAATAAGTTATAACTTTTTTTATAAATCTTTACATTTGCCCTATCTCTTACCATACATTAATTTCATATACTTGTACTGTAATGTACATTTGGTGCTATAACTCTGTCAAATGGAAAGATTTGATGCTAACACTTGGTGTCAGCATTCACAGACATGTATGAAACATTTTCAATGAGTTTTTGAAATTTTTATAAATCTTTACATTTGCCCTATATCTCACCATACATTAACTTCGTATTCCTGTACTGTAATGTACATTTGGTGCTATAACTCTGTCAAATGGAAAGATTTGATGCTAAAACTTGGTGTCAGCATTCACAGACATGTATGAAACATTTTCAATGAGTCTTTGAAACTTTTATAAATCTTTACATTTGCCCTATATCTCACCATACATTAACTTCGTATTCCTGTACTGTAATGTACATTTGGTGCTATAACTCTGTCAAATGGAAAGATTTGATGCTAAAACTTGGTGTCAGCATTCACAGACATGTATGAAACATTTTCAATGAGTCTTTGAAACTTTTATAAATCTTTACATTTGCCCTATATCTCACCATACATTAACTTTGTATACCAGAATTTAATTTACATTGAGGGCTGTAACTCTATCAAATGGAAAGATATGAAGCTGTGACTTTGTATCAGCATTCACAGACACATATAGAGCATGTCTAATGGGTTTTTGAAATTTTGATGGAACTTAAAATATGCCCTATCTCTCACCATACATTAATTTCGTATTCCTGTACTGTAATGTACATTTGGTGCTATACCTCTGTCAAATGTCAAGATTTGATGCTAAAACTTGGTGTCAGTATTCACAAACATGTATGAAACATTTTCAATAAGTTATAACTTTTTTTATAAATCTTTACATTTGCCCTATCTCTTACCATACATTAATTTCATATACTTGTACTGTAATGTACATTTGGTGCTATAACTCTGTCAAATGGAAAGATTTGATGCTAACACTTGGTGTCAGCATTCACAGACATGTATGAAACATTTTCAATGAGTTTTTGAAATTTTTATAAATCTTTACATTTGCCCTATATCTCACCATACATTAACTTCGTATTCCTGTACTGTAATGTACATTTGGTGCTATAACTCTGTCAAATGGAAAGATTTGATGCTAAAACTTGGTGTCAGCATTCACAGACATGTATGAAACATTTTCAATGAGTCTTTGAAACTTTTATAAATCTTTACATTTGCCCTATATCTCACCATACATTAACTTCGTATTCCTGTACTGTAATGTACATTTGGTGCTATAACTCTGTCAAATGGAAAGATTTGATGCTAAAACTTGGTGTCAGCATTCACAGACATGTATGAAACATTTTCAATGAGTCTTTGAAACTTTTATAAATCTTTACATTTGCCCTATATCTCACCATACATTAACTTTGTATACCAGAATTTAATTTACATTGAGGGCTGTAACTCTATCAAATGGAAAGATATGAAGCTGTGACTTTGTATCAGCATTCACAGACACATATAGAGCATGTCTAATGGGTTTTTGAAATTTTGATGGAACTTAAAATATGCCCTATCTCTCACCATACATTAATTTCGTATTCCTGTACTGTAATGTACATTTGGTGCTATACCTCTGTCAAATGTCAAGATTTGATGCTAAAACTTGGTGTCAGTATTCACAAACATGTATGAAACATTTTCAATAAGTTATAACTTTTTTTATAAATCTTTACATTTGCCCTATCTCTTACCATACATTAATTTCATATACTTGTACTGTAATGTACATTTGGTGCTATAACTCTGTCAAATGGAAAGATTTGATGCTAACACTTGGTGTCAGCATTCACAGACATGTATGAAACATTTTCAATGAGTTTTTGAAATTTTTATAAATCTTTACATTTGCCCTATATCTCACCATACATTAACTTCGTATTCCTGTACTGTAATGTACATTTGGTGCTATAACTCTGTCAAATGGAAAGATTTGATGCTAAAACTTGGTGTCAGCATTCACAGACATGTATGAAACATTTTCAATGAGTCTTTGAAACTTTTATAAATCTTTACATTTGCCCTATATCTCACCATACATTAACTTCGTATTCCTGTACTGTAATGTACATTTGGTGCTATAACTCTGTCAAATGGAAAGATTTGATGCTAAAACTTGGTGTCAGCATTCACAGACATGTATGAAACATTTTCAATGAGTCTTTGAAACTTTTATAAATCTTTACATTTGCCCTATATCTCACCATACATTAACTTTGTATACCAGAATTTAATTTACATTGAGGGCTGTAACTCTATCAAATGGAAAGATATGAAGCTGTGACTTTGTATCAGCATTCACAGACACATATAGAGCATGTCTAATGGGTTTTTGAAATTTTGATGGAACTTAAAATATGCCCTATCTCTCACCATACATTAATTTCGTATTCCTGTACTGTAATGTACATTTGGTGCTATACCTCTGTCAAATGTCAAGATTTGATGCTAAAACTTGGTGTCAGTATTCACAAACATGTATGAAACATTTTCAATAAGTTATAACTTTTTTTATAAATCTTTACATTTGCCCTATCTCTTACCATACATTAATTTCATATACTTGTACTGTAATGTACATTTGGTGCTATAACTCTGTCAAATGGAAAGATTTGATGCTAACACTTGGTGTCAGCATTCACAGACATGTATGAAACATTTTCAATGAGTTTTTGAAATTTTTATAAATCTTTACATTTGCCCTATATCTCACCATACATTAACTTCGTATTCCTGTACTGTAATGTACATTTGGTGCTATAACTCTGTCAAATGGAAAGATTTGATGCTAAAACTTGGTGTCAGCATTCACAGACATGTATGAAACATTTTCAATGAGTCTTTGAAACTTTTATAAATCTTTACATTTGCCCTATATCTCACCATACATTAACTTCGTATTCCTGTACTGTAATGTACATTTGGTGCTATAACTCTGTCAAATGGAAAGATTTGATGCTAAAACTTGGTGTCAGCATTCACAGACATGTATGAAACATTTTCAATGAGTCTTTGAAACTTTTATAAATCTTTACATTTGCCCTATATCTCACCATACATTAACTTTGTATACCAGAATTTAATTTACATTGAGGGCTGTAACTCTATCAAATGGAAAGATATGAAGCTGTGACTTTGTATCAGCATTCACAGACACATATAGAGCATGTCTAATGGGTTTTTGAAATTTTGATGGAACTTAAAATATGCCCTATCTCTCACCATACATTAATTTCGTATTCCTGTACTGTAATGTACATTTGGTGCTATACCTCTGTCAAATGTCAAGATTTGATGCTAAAACTTGGTGTCAGTATTCACAAACATGTATGAAACATTTTCAATAAGTTATAACTTTTTTTATAAATCTTTACATTTGCCCTATCTCTTACCATACATTAATTTCATATACTTGTACTGTAATGTACATTTGGTGCTATAACTCTGTCAAATGGAAAGATTTGATGCTAACACTTGGTGTCAGCATTCACAGACATGTATGAAACATTTTCAATGAGTTTTTGAAATTTTTATAAATCTTTACATTTGCCCTATATCTCACCATACATTAACTTCGTATTCCTGTACTGTAATGTACATTTGGTGCTATAACTCTGTCAAATGGAAAGATTTGATGCTAAAACTTGGTGTCAGCATTCACAGACATGTATGAAACATTTTCAATGAGTCTTTGAAACTTTTATAAATCTTTACATTTGCCCTATATCTCACCATACATTAACTTTGTATACCAGAATTTAATTTACATTGAGGGCTGTAACTCTATCAAATGGAACGATATGAAGCTGTGACTTTGTATCAGCATTCACAGACACCTATAGAGCATGTCTAATGAGTTTTTGAAATTTTGATGGAACTTAAAATTTGCCCTATCTCTCACCATACATTAATTTCGTATTCCTGTACTGTAATGTACATTTGGTGCTATACCTCTGTCAAATATCAAAATTTGATGCTAAAACTTGGTGTCAGTATTCACAAACATGTATGAAACATTTTCAATAAGTTATAAGTTTTTTATAAATCTTTACATTTGCCCTATCTCTTACCATACATTAATTTCGTATTCCTGTACTGTAATGTACATTTGGTGCTATAACTCTGTCAAATGGAAAGATTTGATGCTAAAACTTGGTGTCAGCATTCACAGACATGTATGAAACATTTTCAATGAGTCTTTGAAACTTTTATAAATCTTTACATTTGCCCTATATCTCACCATACATTAACTTTGTATACCAGAATTTAATTTACATTGAGGGCTGTAACTCTATCAAATGGAAAGCTATGAAGCTGTGACTTTGTATCAGCATTCACAGACACCTATAGAGCATGTCTAATGGGTTTTTGAAATTTTGATGGAACTTAAAATTTGCCCTATCTCTCACCATACATTAATTTCGTATTCCTGTACTGTAATGTACATTTGGTGCTATACCTCTGTCAAATGTCAAGATTTGATGCTAAAACTTGGTGTCAGTATTCACAAACATGTATGAAACATTTTCAATAAGTTATAAGTTTTTTATAAATCTTTACATTTGCCCTATCTCTCACCATACATTAACTTCGTATTCCTGTACTGTAATGTACATTTGGTGCTATACCTCTGTCAAATGTCAAAATTTGATGCTAAAACTTGGTGTCAGTATTCACAAACATGTATGAAACATTTTCAATAAGTTATAAGTTTTTTATAAATCTTTACATTTGCCCTATCTCTTACCATACATTAATTTCGTATTCCTGTACTGTAATGTACATTTGGTGCTATAACTCTGTCAAATGGAAAGATTTGATGCTAACACTTGGTGTCAGCATTCACAGACATGTATGAAACATTTTCAATGAGTTTTTGAAATTTTTATAAATCTTTACATTTGCCCTATATCTCACCATACATTAACTTCGTATTCCTGTACTGTAATGTACATTTGGTGCTATAACTCTGTCAAATGGAAAGATTTGATGCTAAAACTTGGTGTCAGCATTCACAGACATGTATGAAACATTTTCAATGAGTCTTTGAAACTTTTATAAATCTTTACATTTGCCCTATATCTCACCATACATTAACTTTGTATACCAGAATTTAATTTACATTGAGGGCTGTAACTCTATCAAATGGAACGATATGAAGCTGTGACTTTGTATCAGCATTCACAGACACCTATAGAGCATGTCTAATGGGTTTTTGAAATTTTGATGGAACTTAAAATATGCCCTATCTCTCACCATACATTAATTTCGTATTCCTGTACTGTAATGTACATTTGGTGCTATACCTCTGTCAAATGTCAAAATTTGATGCTAAAACGTGGTGTCAGTATTCACAAACATGTATGAAACATTTTCAATAAGTTATAAGTTTTTTATAAATCTTTACATTTGCCCTATCTCTTACCATACATTAATTTCGTATTCCTGTACTGTAATGTACATTTGGTGCTATAACTCTGTCAAATGGAAAGATTTGATGCTAAAACTTGGTGTTAGCATTCACAGACATGTATGAAACATTTTCAATGAGTCTTTGAAACTTTTATAAATCTTTACATTTGCCCTATATCTCACCATACATTAACTTTGTATACCAGAATTTAATTTACATTGAGGGCTGTAACTCTATCAAATGGAAAGCTATGAAGCTGTGACTTTGTATCAGCATTCACAGACACCTATAGAGCATGTCTAATGGGTTTTTGAAATTTTGATGGAACTTAAAATTTGCCCTATCTCTCACCATACATTAATTTCGTATTCCTGTACTGTAATGTACATTTGGTGCTATACCTCTGTCAAATGTCAAGATTTGATGCTAAAACTTGGTGTCAGTATTCACAAACATGTATGAAACATTTTCAATAAGTTATAAGTTTTTTATAAATCTTTACATTTGCCCTATCTCTCACCATACATTAACTTCGTATTCCTGTACTGTAATGTACATTTGGTGCTATACCTCTGTCAAATGTCAAGATTTGATGCTAAAACTTGGTGTCAGTATTCACAAACATGTATGAAACATTTGCAATAAGTTATAAGTTTTTTAATAAATCTTTACATTTGCCCTATCTCTTACCATACATTAATTTCGTATTCCTGTACTGTAATGTACATTTGGTGCTATAACTCTGTCAAATGGAAAGATTTGATGCTAACACTTGGTGTCAGCATTCACAGACATGTATGAAACATTTTCAATGAGTTTTTGAAATTTTTATAAATCTTTACATTTGCCCTATATCTCACCATACATTAACTTTGTATACCAGAATTTAATTTACATTGAGGGCTGTAACTATATCAAATGGAAAGCTATGAAGCTGTGACTTTGTATCAGCATTCACAGACACCTAGAGAGCATGTCTAATGAGTTTTTGAAATTTTGATGGAACTTAAAATTTGCCTTATCTCTCACCATACATTAACTTTTAATACCAGATGCCTCTGAATGCTGAAAGAGAGCAGTAGCTCTATATCTTTCCATTTGAAAAAGTTACAGCCCTCAATGTACATTAAATTCTGTGAAAGATTTCCAAAGAATTTTCGTGATTTTTATTTTTATTCATATTTGCCTATCTCTCACCACATATGCATGTATGTATATACAGAGTATATCCTAAAATAAATTATATAAAAATAATTTATGGAGCTACAGTTGCTTTAAAAACCTTATTTAGCAAATTTTATCTATACATTATCCTCTCTGGAGTTAGGAATTTGACTTAGAATACAGCCGGCCTAGTTAAAATATCGATCATAGGCATTAATATAGTACAGGCGATAAATATCGGACCTCGCACTATCTCTAGTTTTCTGTATCATAAAAAGTCGTTCTCCTCCCTCCACCAAGACACATACAGGCTTTTATCCATTTGCCACAGTTTTGAGATGTATTGGAAATACTGCGTATGTGTGTAAAATTGCTTGGAACGATTCACTGGTCTGGAATTAGAGTGGAATAAATTGACGATTTCTCGAAAATAATTGGGATCAGAAACGTCGTTCTCCTCGGCCCATCAAGACACTTACAGGATTTTTCCGCTTTCCCCAGTTTTCAGATGATCCACAAATACTGACTATGTCTTTAAATTTCCTTGGAACAATTCACTGATCTGGAAATAACGAGAAATATATAAAAAAGCCCCAACCACAACCGTTTTCTTTGGGCAAAACTTTATATAAATAGAAGCGAAAAACCTTATATAGTAGGCCTACCTGGACACATCTCTATGGTGGTTGCGGTTCCCATAGAGGTTGGTAGCGCTTAGACTCTGAAGCTGTCTCCTAATCGGTTGGTGCCATAGAGACGTGCTCACCAATAATCCGGATTTCGGGGGGGTTCCACGTAATGTGGGATTGGCATCTGATATCTTAGGATTCATATGAGTCGGCCATATCGAGAAGAGCTGGTTCTTCTCACGCAAGTGACACCCAATGCTCAACTCGGCAGTAATTTGCTTCGGCAGATTCGATAAGTTGAACGTTACCAACGATCCCGGCCTCTGAGCGTCGTGGATGGTAGCGTTCGGTATGGTCCAACTTTTTTTCTTTGGAGTTTCGTTGGCTGTCGATTGACGAAATTTTACTTTAACGAGATCCATATCTTCTATATGGATAGATGGTGCTTCAATAACAATCAATTACTACACAGTGCATTTCCCAATGTATAATAAAATTTAGAAAGCATTCTAGATTTTCGGATATAGTATCGAATTTAGTCTTTATATGCACCTTCTAACGGTCGGCCATATAATATGGTATTACGCAATTTTCTCTAACAATACATACATTAACTAGAGTTCTGTAACTCTATCGAATGGAAAGCTATGAAGCTGTGACTTTGTGTCAGCATTCACAGACACCTATAGAGCATGTCTAATGGGTTTTTGAAATTTTGATGGAACTTAAAATTTGCCCTATCTCTCACCATACATTAATTTCGTACTCCTGTACTGTAATGTACATTTGGTGCTATAACTCTGTCAAATGTCACGATTTGATGCTATACCTTGGTGTCAGTATTCACAAACATGTATGAAACATTTTCAATAAGTTATAATTTTTTTATAAATCTTTACATTTGCCCTATCTCTCACCATACATTAACATTGTTTATCGGAATTTAATTTACATTGAGAGCTGTAACTCTATCAAATGGAAAGCTATGAAGCTGTGACTTTGTGTCAGAATTCACAAACACCTATAGAGCATGTGTAGTGGGTTTTTGAAATTTTGATGGAACTTAAAATTTGCCCTATCTCTCACCATACATTAACTTCGTATTCCTGTACTGTAATGTACATTTGGTGCTATAACTCTGTCAAATGGAAAGATTTGATGCTAACACTTGGTGTCAGCATTCACAGACATGTATGAAACATTTTCAATGAGTTTTTGAAACTTTTATAAATCTTTACATTTGCCCTATATCTCACCATACATTAACTTTGTATACCAGAATTTAACTTACAGTGAGGGCTGTAACTCTATCCAATGGAACGATATGAAGCTGTGACTTTGTATCAGCATTCACAGACACCTATAGAGCATGTCTAATGGGTTTTTGAAATTTTTATAAATCTTTACATTTGCCCTATATCTCACCATACATTAACTTTGTATACCAGAATTTAATTTACATTGAGGGCTGTAACTCTATCAAATGGAAAGATATGAAGCTGTGACTTTGTATCAGCATTCACAGACACCTATAGAGCATGTCTAATGGGTTTTTGAAATTTTGATGGAACTTAAAATTTGCCCTATCTCTCACCATACATTAATTTCGTATTTCTGTACTGTAATGTACATTTGGTGCTATACCTCTGTCAAATGTCAAGATTTGATGCTAAAACTTGGTGTCAGTGTTCACAAACATGTATGAAACATTTTCAATAAGTTATAAGTTTTTTTATAAATCTTTACATTTGCCCTATCTCTTACCATACATTAATTTCGTATTCCTGTACTGTAATGTACATTTGGTGCTATAACTCTGTCAAATGGAAAGATTTGATGCTAAAACTTGTTGTCAGCATTCACAAACATGTATGAAACATTTCCAATGGGTTTTTGAAATTTTTATAAATCTTTACATTTGCCCTATATCTCACCATACATTAACTTCGTATTCCTGTACTGTAATGTACATTTGGTGCTATAACTCTGTCAAATGGAAAGATTTGATGCTAAAACTTGGTGTCAGCATTCACAGACATGTATCAAATATTTTCAATGAGTCTTTGAAACTTTTATAAATCTTTACATTTGCCCTATATCTCACCATACATTAACTTCGTATTCCTGTACTGTAATGTACATTTGGTGCTATAACTCTGTCAAATGGAAAGATTTGATGCTAAAACTTGGTGTCAGCATTCACAGACATGTATCAAATATTTTCAATGAGTCTTTGAAACTTTTATAAATCTTTACATTTGCCCTATCTCTTACCATACATTAATTTCGTATTCCTGTACTGTAATGTACATTTGGTGCTATAACTCTGTCAAATGGAAAGATTTGATGCTAAAACTTGGTGTCAGCATTCACAGACATGTATGAAACATTTTCAATGAGTCTTTGAAACTTTTATAAATCTTTACATTTGCCCTATATCTCACCATACATTAACTTTGTATACCAGAATTTAATTTACATTGAGGGCTGTAACTCTATCAAATGGAAAGCTATGAAGCTGTGACTTTGTATCAGCATTCACAGACACCTATAGAGCATGTCTAATGGGTTTTTGAAATTTTTATAAATCTTTACATTTGCCCTATATCTCACCATACATTAACTTTGTATACCAGAATTTAATTTACATTGAGGGCTGTAACTCTATCAAATGGAAAGCTATGAAGCTGTGACTTTGTATCAGCATTCACAGACACCTATAGAGCATGTCTAATGGGTTTTTGAAATTTTTATAAATCTTTACATTTGCCCTATATCTCACCATACATTAACTTTGTATACCAGAATTTAATTTACATTGAGGGCTGTAACTCTATCAAATGGAAAGATATGAAGCTGTGACTTTGTATCAGCATTCACAGACACCTATAGAGCATGTCTAATGGGTTTTTGAAATTTTGATGGAACTTAAAATTTGCCCTATCTCTCACCATACATTAATTTCGTATTTCTGTACTGTAATGTACATTTGGTGCTATACCTCTGTCAAATGTCAAGATTTGATGCTAAAACTTGGTGTCAGTGTTCACAAACATATATGAAACATTTTCAATAAGTTATAAGTTTCTTTATAAATCTTTACATTTGCCCTATCTCTTACCATACATTAATTTCGTATTCCTGTACTGTAATGTACATTTGGTGCTATAACTCTGTCAAATGGAAAGATTTGATGCTAAAACTTGTTGTCAGCATTCACAAACATGTATGAAACATTTCCAATGGGTTTTTGAAATTTTTATAAATCTTTACATTTGCCCTATATCTCACCATACATTAACTTCGTATTCCTGTACTGTAATGTACATTTGGTGCTATAACTCTGTCAAATGGAAAGATTTGATGCTAAAACTTGGTGTCAGCATTCACAGACATGTATCAAATATTTTCAATGAGTCTTTGAAACTTTTATAAATCTTTACATTTGCCCTATATCTCACCATACATTAACTTCGTATTCCTGTACTGTAATGTACATTTGGTGCTATAACTCTGTCAAATGGAAAGATTTGATGCTAAAACTTGGTGTCAGCATTCACAGACATGTATCAAATATTTTCAATGAGTCTTTGAAACTTTTATAAATCTTTACATTTGCCCTATCTCTTACCATACATTAATTTCGTATTCCTGTACTGTAATGTACATTTGGTGCTATAACTCTGTCAAATGGAAAGATTTGATGCTAAAACTTGGTGTCAGCATTCACAGACATGTATGAAACATTTTCAATGAGTCTTTGAAACTTTTATAAATCTTTACATTTGCCCTATATCTCACCATACATTAACTTTGTATACCAGAATTTAATTTACATTGAGGGCTGTAACTCTATCAAATGGAAAGCTATGAAGCTGTGACTTTGTATCAGCATTCACAGACACCTATAGAGCATGTCTAATGGGTTTTTGAAATTTTTATAAATCTTTACATTTGCCCTATATCTCACCATACATTAACTTTGTATACCAGAATTTAATTTACATTGAGGGCTGTAACTCTATCAAATGGAAAGCTATGAAGCTGTGACTTTGTATCAGCATTCACAGACACCTATAGAGCATGTCTAATGGGTTTTTGAAATTTTTATTAATCTTTACATTTGCCCTATATCTCACCATACATTAACTTTGTATACCAGAATTTAATTTACATTGAGGGCTGTAACTCTATCAAATGGAAAGATATGAAGCTGTGACTTTGTATCAGCATTCACAGACACCTATAGAGCATGTCTAATGGGTTTTTGAAATTTTGATGGAACTTAAACTTTGCCCTATCTCTCACCATACATTAATTTCGTATTTCTGTACTGTAATGTACATTTGGTGCTATACCTCTGTCAAATGTCAAGATTTGATGCTAAAACTTGGTGTCAGTGTTCACAAACATATATGAAACATTTTCAATAAGTTATAAGTTTTTTTATAAATCTTTACATTTGCCCTATCTCTTACCATACATTAATTTCGTATTCCTGTACTGTAATGTACATTTGGTGCTATAACTCTGTCAAATGGAAAGATTTGATGCTAAAACTTGGTGTCAGCATTCACAGACATGTATCAAATATTTTCAATGAGTCTTTGAAACTTTTATAAATCTTTACATTTGCCCTATATCTCACCATACATTAACTTCGTATTCCTGTGCTGTAATGTACATTTGGTGCTATAACTCTGTCAAATGGAAAGATTTGATGCTAAAACTTGGTGTCAGCATTCACAGACATGTATCAAATATTTTCAATGAGTCTTTGAAACTTTTATAAATCTTTACATTTGCCCTATATCTCACCATACATTAACTTCGTATTCCTGTACTGTAATGTACATTTGGTGCTATAACTCTGTCAAATGGAAAGATGTGATGCTAAAACTTGGTGTCAGCATTCACAGACATGTATGAAATATTTTCAATGAGTCTTTGAAACTTTTATAAATCTTTACATTTGCCCTATCTCTAACCATACATTAATTTCGTATTCCTGTACTGTAATGTACATTTGGTGCTATAACTCTGTCAAATGGAAAGATTTGATGCTAAAACTTGGTGTCAGCATTCACAGACATGTATGAAACATTTGCAATGAGTCTTTGAAACTTTTATAAATCTTTACATTTGCCCTATATCTCACCATACATTAACTTTGTATACCAGAATTTAATTTACATTGAGGGCTGTAACTCTATCAAATGGAAAGCTATGAAGCTGTGACTTTGTATCAGCATTCACAGACACCTATAGAGCATGTCTAATGGGTTTTTGAAATTTTGATGGAACTTAAAATTTGCCCTATCTCTCACCATACATTAATTTCGTATTCCTGTGCTGTAATGTACATTTGGTGCTATACCTCTGTCAAATGTCAAAATTTGATGCTAAAACTTGGTGTCAGTATTCACAAACATGTATGAAACATTTTCAATAAGTTATAAGTTTTTTATAAATCTTTACATTTGCCCTATCTCTTACCATACATTAATTTCGTATTCCTGTACTGTAATGTACATTTGGTGCTATAACTCTGTCAAATGGAAAGATTTGATGCTAAAACTTGGTGTCAGCATTCACAAACATGTATGAAACATTTCCAATGGGTTTTTGAAATTTTTATAAATCTTTACATTTGCCCTATATCTCACCATACATTAACTTCGTATTCCTGTACTGTAATGTACATTTGGTGCTATAACTCTGTCAAATGGAAAGATTTGATGCTAACACTTGGTGTCAGCATTCACAGACATGTATCAAATATTTTCAATGAGTCTTTGAAACTTTTATAAATCTTTACATTTGCCCTATCTCTTACCATACATTAATTTCGTATTCCTGTACTGTAATGTACATTTGGTGCTATAACTCTGTCAAATGGAAAGATTTGATGCTAAAACTTGGTGTCAGCATTCACAGACATGTATGAAACATTTTCAATGAGTCTTTGAAACTTTTATAAATCTTTACATTTGCCCTATCTCTTACCATACATTAATTTCGTATTCCTGTACTGTAATGTACATTTGGTGCTATAACTCTGTCAAATGGAAAGATTTGATGCTAAAACTTGGTGTCAGCATTCACAGACATGTATGAAACATTTTCAATGAGTCTTTGAAACTTTTATAAATCTTTACATTTGCCCTATATCTCACCATACATTAACTTTGTATACCAGAATTTAATTTACATTGAGGGCTGTAACTCTATCAAATGGAAAGCTATGAAGCTGTGACTTTGTATCAGCATTCACAGACACCTATAGAGCATGTCTAATGGGTTTTTGAAATTTTGATGGAACTTAAAATTTGCCCTATCTCTCACCATACATTAATTTCGTATTTCTGTACTGTAATGTACATTTGGTGCTATACCACTGTCAAATGTCAAGATTTGATGCTAAAACTTGGTGACAGTATTCACAAACATATATGAAACATTTTCAATAAGTTATAAGTTTTTTTATAAATCTTTACATTTGCCCTATCTCTTACCATACATTAATTTCGTATTCCTGTACTGTAATGTACATTTGGTGCTATAACTCTGTCAAATGGAAAGATTTGATGCTAAAACTTGGTGTCAGCATTCACAGACATGTATGAAATATTTTCAATGAGTCTTTGAAACTTTTATAAATCTTTACATTTGCCCTATATCTCACCATACATTAACTTCGTATTCCTGTACTGTAATGTACATTTGGTGCTATAACTCTGTCAAATGGAAAGATTTGATGCTAAAACTTGGTGTCAGCATTCACAGACATGTATCAAATATTTTCAATGAGTCTTTGAAACTTTTATAAATCTTTACATTTGCCCTATCTCTTACCATACATTAATTTCGTATTCCTGTACTGTAATGTACATTTGGTGCTATAACTCTGTCAAATGGAAAGATTTGATGCTAAAACTTGGTGTCAGCATTCACAGACATGTATGAAACATTTTCAATGAGTTTTTGAAATTTTTATAAATCTTTACATTTGCCCTATATCTCACCATACATTAACTTTGTATACCAGAATTTAATTTACATTGAGGGCTGTAACTCTATCAAATGGAAAGCTATGAAGCTGTGACTTTGTATCAGCATTCACAGACACCTATAGAGCATGTCTAATGGGTTTTTGAAATTTTGATGGAACTTAAAATTTGCCCTATCTCTCACCATACATTAATTTGGTATTTCTGTACTGTAATGTACATTTGGTGCTATACCTCTGTCAAATGTCAAAATTTGATGCTAAAACTTGGTGTCAGTATTCACAAACATGTATGAAACATTTTCAATAAGTTATAAATTTTTATAAATCTTTACATTTGCCCTATCTCTTACCATACATTAATTTCGTATTCCTGTACTGTAATGTACATTTGGTGCTATAACTCTGTCAAATGGAAAGATTTGATGCTAAAACTTGGTGTCAGCATTCACAGACATGTATGAAACATTTTCAATGAGTTTTTGAAATTTTTATAAATCTTTACATTTGCCCTATATCTCACCATACATTAACTTCGTTTTCCTGTACTGTAATGTACATTTGGTGCTATAACTCTGTCAAATGGAAAGATTTGATGCTAAAACTTGGTGTCAGCATTCACAGACATGTATGAAACATTTTCAATGAGTCTTTGAAACTTTTATAAATCTTTACATTTGCCCTATATCTCACCATACATTAACTTTGTATACCAGAATTTAATTTACATTGAGGGCTGTAACTCTATCAAATGGAAAGCTATGAAGCTGTGACTTTGTATCAGCATTCACAGACACCTATAGAGCATGTCTAATGGGTTTTTGAAATTTTGATGGAACTTAAAATTTGCCCTATCTCTCACCATACATTAATTTCGTATTCCTGTACTGTAATGTACATTTGGTGCTATACCTCTGTCAAATGTCAAAATTTGATGCTAAAACTTGGTGTCAGTATTCACAAACATGTATGAAACATTTTCAATAAGTTATAACTTTTTTATAAATCTTTACATTTGCCCTATCTCTTACCATACATTAATTTCGTATTCCTGTACTGTAATGTACATTTGGTGCTATAACTCTGTCAAATGGAAAGATTTGATGCTAAAACTTGGTGTCAGCATTCACAGACATGTATGAAACATTTTCAATGAGTTTTTGAAATTTTTATAAATCTTTACATTTGCCCTATATCTCACCATACATTAACTTCGTATTCCTGTACTGTAATGTACATTTGGTGCTATAACTCTGTCAAATGGAAAGATTTGATGCTAAAACTTGGTGTCAGCATTCACAGACATGTATGAAACATTTTCAATGAGTCTTTGAAACTTTTATAAATCTTTACATTTGCCCTATATCTCACCATACATTAACTTAGTAAACGAGAATTTAATTTACATTGAGGGCTGTAACTCTATCAAATGGAAAGCTATGAAGCTGTGACTTTGTATCAGCATTCACAGACACCTATAGAGCATGTCTAATGGGTTTTTGAAATTTCCATGGAACTTAAAATTTGCCCTATCTCTCACCATACATTAATTTCGTAATCCTGTACTGTAATGTACATTTGGTGCTATACCTCTGTCAAATGTCAAGATTTGATGCTAAAACTTGGTGTCAGTATTCACAAACATGTATGAAACATTTTCAATAAGTTATAAGTTTTTTATAAATCTTTACATTTGCCCTATCTCTCACCATACATTAACTTCGTATTCCTGTACTGTAATGTACATTTGGTGCTATAACTCTGTCAAATGTCAAGATTTGATGCTAAAACTTGGTGTCAGTATTCACAAACATGTATGAAACATTTGCAATAAGTTATAAGTTTTTTAATAAATCTTTACATTTGCCCTATCTCTTACCATACATTAATTTCGTATTCCTGTACTGTAATGTACATTTGGTGCTATAACTCTGTCAAATGGAAAGATTTGATGCTAACACTTGGTGTCAGCATTCACAGACATGTATGAAACATTTTCAATGAGTTTTTGAAATTTTTATAAATCTTTACATTTGCCCTATATCTCACCATACATTAACTTTGTATACCAGAATTTAATTTACATTGAGGGCTGTAACTATATCAAATGGAAAGCTATGAAGCTGTGACTTTGTATCAGCATTCACAGACACCTAGAGAGCATGTCTAATGAGTTTTTGAAATTTTGATGGAACTTTAAATTTGCCTTATCTCTCACCATACATTAACTTTTAATACCAGATTCCTCTGAATGCTGAAAGAGAGCAGTAGCTCTATATCTTTCCATTTGAAAAAGTTACAGCCCTCAATGTACATTAAATTCTGTGAAAGATTTCCAAAGAATTTTCGTGATTTTTATTTTTATTCATATTTGCCTATCTCTCACCACATATGCATGTATGTATATACAGAGTATATCCTACAATAAATTATATAAAAATAATTTATGGAGCTACAGTTGCTTTAAAAACCTTATTTAGCAAATTTTATCTATACATTATCTTCTCTGGAGTTAGGAATTTGACTTAGAATACAGCCGGCCTAGTTAAAATATCGATCATAGGCATTAATATAGTACAGGCGATAAATATCGGACCTCGCACTATCTCTAGTTTTCTGTATCATAAAAAGTCGTTCTCCTCCCTCCACCAAGACACATACAGGCTTTTATCCATTTGCCACAGTTTTGAGATGTATTGGAAATACTGCGTATGTGTGTAAAATTGCTTGGAACGATTCACTGGTCTGGAATTAGAGTGGAATAAATTGACGATTTCTCGAAAATAATTGGGATCAGAAACGTCGTTCTCCTCGGCCCATCAAGACACTTACAGGATTTTTTCCGCTTTCCCCAGTTTTCAGATGATCCACAAATACTGGCTATGTCTTTAAATTTCCTTGGAACAATTCACTGATCTGGAAATAACGAGAAATATATAAAAAAGCCCCAACCACAACCGTTTTCTTTGGGCAAAACTTTATATAAATAGAAGCGAAAAACCTTATATAGTAGGCCTACCTGGACACATCTCTATGGTGGTTGCGGTTCCCATAGAGGTTGGTAGCGCTTAGACTCTGAAGCTGTCTCCTAATCGGTTGGTGCCATAGAGACGTGCTCACCAATAATCCGGATTTCGGGGGGGTTCCACGTAATGTGGGATTGGCATCTGATATCTTAGGATTCATATGAGTCGGCCATATCGAGAAGAGCTGGTTCTTCTCACGCAAGTGACACCCAATGCTCAACTCGGCAGTAATTTGCTTCGGCAGATTCGATAAGTTGAACGTTACCAACGATCCCGGCCTCTGAGCGTCGTGGATGGTAGCGTTCGGTATGGTCCAACTTTTTTTCTTTGGAGTTTCGTTGGCTGTCGATTGACGAAATTTTACTTTAACGAGATCCATATCTTCTATATGGATAGATGGTGCTTCAATAACAATCAATTACTACACAGTGCATTTCCCAATGTATAATAAAATTTAGAAAGCATTCTAGATTTTCGGATATAGTATCGAATTTAGTCTTTATATGCACCTTCTAACGGTCGGCCATATAATATGGTATTACGCAATTTTCTCTAACAATACATACATTAACTAGAGTTCTGTAACTCTATCGAATGGAAAGCTATGAAGCTGTGACTTTGTGTCAGCATTCACAGACACCTATAGAGCATGTCTAATGGGTTTTTGAAATTTTGATGGAACTTAAAATTTGCCCTATCTCTCACCATACATTAATTTCGTACTCCTGTACTGTAATGTACATTTGGTGCTATAACTCTGTCAAATGTCACGATTTGATGCTAAACCTTGGTGTCAGTATTCACAAACATGTATGAAACATTTTCAATAAGTTATAATTTTTTTATAAATCTTTACATTTGCCCTATCTCTCACCATACATTAACATTGTTTATCGGAATTTAATTTACATTGAGAGCTGTAACTCTATCAAATGGAAAGCTATGAAGCTGTGACTTTGTGTCAGAATTCACAAACACCTATAGAGCATGTGTAGTGGGTTTTTGAAATTTTGATGGAACTTAAAATTTGCCCTATCTCTCACCATACATTAACTTCGTATTCCTGTACTGTAATGTACATTTGGTGCTATAACTCTGTCAAATGGAAAGATTTGATGCTAACACTTGGTGTCAGCATTCACAGACATGTATGAAACATTTTCAATGAGTTTTTGAAACTTTTATAAATCTTTACATTTGCCCTATATCTCACCATACATTAACTTTGTATACCAGAATTTAACTTACAGTGAGGGCTGTAACTCTATCCAATGGAACGATATGAAGCTGTGACTTTGTATCAGCATTCACAGACACCTATAGAGCATGTCTAATGGGTTTTTGAAATTTTTATAAATCTTTACATTTGCCCTATATCTCACCATACATTAACTTTGTATACCGGAATTTAATTTACATTGAGGGCTGTAACTCTATCAAATGGAAAGATATGAAGCTGTGACTTTGTATCAGCATTCACAGACACCTATAGAGCATGTCTAATGGGTTTTTGAAATTTTGATGGAACTTAAAATTTGCCCTATCTCTCACCATACATTAATTTCGTATTTCTGTACTGTAATGTACATTTGGTGCTATACCTCTGTCAAATGTCAAGATTTGATGCTAAAACTTGGTGTCAGTGTTCACAAACATATATGAAACATTTTCAATAAGTTATAAGTTTTTTTATAAATCTTTACATTTGCCCTATCTCTTACCATACATTAATTTCGTATTCCTGTACTGTAATGTACATTTGGTGCTATAACTCTGTCAAATGGAAAGATTTGATGCTAAAACTTGTTGTCAGCATTCACAAACATGTATGAAACATTTCCAATGGGTTTTTGAAATTTTTATAAATCTTTACATTTGCCCTATATCTCACCATACATTAACTTCGTATTCCTGTACTGTAATGTACATTTGGTGCTATAACTCTGTCAAATGGAAAGATTTGATGCTAAAACTTGGTGTCAGCATTCACAGACATGTATCAAATATTTTCAATGAGTCTTTGAAACTTTTATAAATCTTTACATTTGCCCTATATCTCACCATACATTAACTTCGTATTCCTGTACTGTAATGTACATTTGGTGCTATAACTCTGTCAAATGGAAAGATTTGATGCTAAAACTTGGTGTCAGCATTCACAGACATGTATCAAATATTTTCAATGAGTCTTTGAAACTTTTATAAATCTTTACATTTGCCCTATCTCTTACCATACATTAATTTCGTATTCCTGTACTGTAATGTACATTTGGTGCTATAACTCTGTCAAATGGAAAGATTTGATGCTAAAACTTGGTGTCAGCATTCACAGACATGTATGAAACATTTTCAATGAGTCTTTGAAACTTTTATAAATCTTTACATTTGCCCTATATCTCACCATACATTAACTTTGTATACCAGAATTTAATTTACATTGAGGGCTGTAACTCTATCAAATGGAAAGCTATGAAGCTGTGACTTTGTATCAGCATTCACAGACACCTATAGAGCATGTCTAATGGGTTTTTGAAATTTTTATAAATCTTTACATTTGCCCTATATCTCACCATACATTAACTTTGTATACCAGAATTTAATTTACATTGAGGGCTGTAACTCTATCAAATGGAAAGCTATGAAGCTGTGACTTTGTATCAGCATTCACAGACACCTATAGAGCATGTCTAATGGGTTTTTGAAATTTTTATAAATCTTTACATTTGCCCTATATCTCACCATACATTAACTTTGTATACCAGAATTTAATTTACATTGAGGGCTGTAACTCTATCAAATGGAAAGATATGAAGCTGTGACTTTGTATCAGCATTCACAGACACCTATAGAGCATGTCTAATGGGTTTTTGAAATTTTGATGGAACTTAAAATTTGCCCTATCTCTCACCATACATTAATTTCGTATTTCTGTACTGTAATGTACATTTGGTGCTATACCTCTGTCAAATGTCAAGATTTGATGCTAAAACTTGGTGTCAGTGTTCACAAACATATATGAAACATTTTCAATAAGTTATAAGTTTTTTTATAAATCTTTACATTTGCCCTATCTCTTACCATACATTAATTTCGTATTCCTGTACTGTAATGTACATTTGGTGCTATAACTCTGTCAAATGGAAAGATTTGATGCTAAAACTTGTTGTCAGCATTCACAAACATGTATGAAACATTTCCAATGGGTTTTTGAAATTTTTATAAATCTTTACATTTGCCCTATATCTCACCATACATTAACTTCGTATTCCTGTACTGTAATGTACATTTGGTGCTATAACTCTGTCAAATGGAAAGATTTGATGCTAAAACTTGGTGTCAGCATTCACAGACATGTATCAAATATTTTCAATGAGTCTTTGAAACTTTTATAAATCTTTACATTTGCCCTATATCTCACCATACATTAACTTCGTATTCCTGTACTGTAATGTACATTTGGTGCTATAACTCTGTCAAATGGAAAGATTTGATGCTAAAACTTGGTGTCAGCATTCACAGACATGTATCAAATATTTTCAATGAGTCTTTGAAACTTTTATAAATCTTTACATTTGCCCTATATCTCACCATACATTAACTTCGTATTCCTGTACTGTAATGTACATTTGGTGCTATAACTCTGTCAAATGGAAAGATTTGATGCTAAAACTTGGTGTCAGCATTCACAGACATGTATCAAATATTTTCAATGAGTCTTTGAAACTTTTATAAATCTTTACATTTGCCCTATCTCTTACCATACATTAATTTTGTATTCCTGTACTGTAATGTACATTTGGTGCTATAACTCTGTCAAATGGAAAGATTTGATGCTAAAACTTGGTGTCAGCATTCACAGACATGTATGAAACATTTGCAATGAGTCTTTGAAACTTTTATAAATCTTTACATTTGCCCTATATCTCACCATACATTAACTTTGTATACCAGAATTTAATTTACATTGAGGGCTGTAACTCTATCAAATGGAAAGCTATGAAGCTGTGACTTTGTATCAGCATTCACAGACACCTATAGAGCATGTCTAATGGGTTTTTGAAATTTTGATGGAACTTAAAATTTGCCCTATCTCTCACCATACATTAATTTCGTATTCCTGTTCTGTAATGTACATTTGGTGCTATACCTCTGTCAAATGTCAAAATTTGATGCTAAAACTTGGTGTCAGTATTCACAAACATGTATGAAACATTTTCAATAAGTTATAAGTTTTTTATAAATCTTTACATTTGCCCTATCTCTTACCATACATTAATTTCGTATTCCTGTACTGTAATGTACATTTGGTGCTATAACTCTGTCAAATGGAAAGATTTGATGCTAAAACTTGGTGTCAGCATTCACAAACATGTATGAAACATTTCCAATGGGTTTTTGAAATTTTTATAAATCTTTACATTTGCCCTATATCTCACCATACATTAACTTCGTATTCCTGTACTGTAATGTACATTTGGTGCTATAACTCTGTCAAATGGAAAGATTTGATGCTAAAACTTGGTGTCAGCATTCACAGACATGTATGAAATATTTTCAATGAGTCTTTGAAACTTTTATAAATCTTTACATTTGCCCTATCTCTTACCATACATTAATTTCGTATTCCTGTACTGTAATGTACATTTGGTGCTATAACTCTGTCAAATGGAAAGATTTGATGCTAAAACTTGGTGTCAGCATTCACAGACATGTATGAAACATTTTCAATGAGTCTTTGAAACTTTTATAAATCTTTACATTTGCCCTATCTCTTACCATACATTAATTTCGTATTCCTGTACTGTAATGTACATTTGGTGCTATAACTCTGTCAAATGGAAAGATTTGATGCTAAAACTTGGTGTCAGCATTCACAGACATGTATGAAACATTTTCAATGAGTCTTTGAAACTTTTATAAATCTTTACATTTGCCCTATATCTCACCATACATTAACTTTGTATACCAGAATTTAATTTACATTGAGGGCTGTAACTCTATCAAATGGAAAGCTATGAAGCTGTGACTTTGTATCAGCATTCACAGACACCTATAGAGCATGTCTAATGGGTTTTTGAAATTTTGATGGAACTTAAAATTTGCCCTATCTCTCACCATACATTAATTTCGTATTTCTGTACTGTAATGTACATTTGGTGCTATACCACTGTCAAATGTCAAGATTTGATGCTAAAACTTGGTGTCAGTATTCACAAACATATATGAAACATTTTCAATAAGTTATAAGTTTTTTTATAAATCTTTACATTTGCCCTATCTCTTACCATACATTAATTTCGTATTCCTGTACTGTAATGTACATTTGGTGCTATAACTCTGTCAAATGGAAAGATTTGATGCTAAAACTTGGTGTCAGCATTCACAGACATGTATGAAATATTTTCAATGAGTCTTTGAAACTTTTATAAATCTTTACATTTGCCCTATCTCTCACCATACATTAACTTCGTATTCCTGTACTGTAATGTACATTTGGTGCTATAACTCTGTCAAATGGAAAGATTTGATGCTAAAACTTGGTGTCAGCATTCACAGACATGTATGAAACATTTTCAATGAGTCTTTGAAACTTTTATAAATCTTTACATTTGCCCTATCTCTCACCATACATTAATTTCGTATTCCTGTACTGTAATGTACATTTGGTGCTATACCTCTGTCAAATGTCAAAATTTGATGCTAAAACTTGGTGTCAGTATTCACAAACATGTATGAAACATTTTCAATAAGTTATAACTTTTTTATAAATCTTTACATTTGCCCTATCTCTTACCATACATTAATTTCGTATTCCTGTACTGTAATGTACATTTGGTGCTATAACTCTGTCAAATGGAAAGATTTGATGCTAAAACTTGGTGTCAGCATTCACAGACATGTATGAAACATTTTCAATGAGTTTTTGAAATTTTTATAAATCTTTACATTTGCCCTATATCTCACCATACATTAACTTCGTATTCCTGTACTGTAATGTACATTTGGTGCTATAACTCTGTCAAATGGAAAGATTTGATGCTAAAACTTGGTGTCAGCATTCACAGACATGTATGAAACATTTTCAATGAGTCTTTGAAACTTTTATAAATCTTTACATTTGCCCTATATCTCACCATACATTAACTTAGTAAACGAGAATTTAATTTACATTGAGGGCTGTAACTCTATCAAATGGAAAGCTATGAAGCTGTGACTTTGTATCAGCATTCACAGACACCTATAGAGCATGTCTAATGGGTTTTTGAAATTTCCATGGAACTTAAAATTTGCCCTATCTCTCACCATACATTAATTTCGTAATCCTGTACTGTAATGTACATTTGGTGCTATACCTCTGTCAAATGTCAAGATTTGATGCTAAAACTTGGTGTCAGTATTCACAAACATGTATGAAACATTTTCAATAAGTTATAAGTTTTTTATAAATCTTTACATTTGCCCTATCTCTCACCATACATTAACTTCGTATTCCTGTACTGTAATGTACATTTGGTGCTATAACTCTGTCAAATGTCAAGATTTGATGCTAAAACTTGGTGTCAGTATTCACAAACATGTATGAAACATTTGCAATAAGTTATAAGTTTTTTAATAAATCTTTACATTTGCCCTATCTCTTACCATACATTAATTTCGTATTCCTGTACTGTAATGTACATTTGGTGCTATAACTCTGTCAAATGGAAAGATTTGATGCTAACACTTGGTGTCAGCATTCACAGACATGTATGAAACATTTTCAATGAGTTTTTGAAATTTTTATAAATCTTTACATTTGCCCTATATCTCACCATACATTAACTTTGTATACCAGAATTTAATTTACATTGAGGGCTGTAACTATATCAAATGGAAAGCTATGAAGCTGTGACTTTGTATCAGCATTCACAGACACCTAGAGAGCATGTCTAATGAGTTTTTGAAATTTTGATGGAACTTTAAATTTGCCTTATCTCTCACCATACATTAACTTTTAATACCAGATTCCTCTGAATGCTGAAAGAGAGCAGTAGCTCTATATCTTTCCATTTGAAAAAGTTACAGCCCTCAATGTACATTAAATTCTGTGAAAGATTTCCAAAGAATTTTCGTGATTTTTATTTTTATTCATATTTGCCTATCTCTCACCACATATGCATGTATGTATATACAGAGTATATCCTACAATAAATTATATAAAAATAATTTATGGAGCTACAGTTGCTTTAAAAACCTTATTTAGCAAATTTTATCTATACATTATCTTCTCTGGAGTTAGGAATTTGACTTAGAATACAGCCGGCCTAGTTAAAATATCGATCATAGGCATTAATATAGTACAGGCGATAAATATCGGACCTCGCACTATCTCTAGTTTTCTGTATCATAAAAAGTCGTTCTCCTCCCTCCACCAAGACACATACAGGCTTTTATCCATTTGCCACAGTTTTGAGATGTATTGGAAATACTGCGTATGTGTGTAAAATTGCTTGGAACGATTCACTGGTCTGGAATTAGAGTGGAATAAATTGACGATTTCTCGAAAATAATTGGGATCAGAAACGTCGTTCTCCTCGGCCCATCAAGACACTTACAGGATTTTTCCGCTTTCCCCAGTTTTCAGATGATCCACAAATACTGACTATGTCTTTAAATTTCCTTGGAACAATTCACTGATCTGGAAATAACGAGAAATATATAAAAAAAGCCCCAACCACAACCGTTTTCTTTGGGCAAAACTTTATATAAATAGAAGCGAAAAACCTTATATAGTAGGCCTACCTGGACACATCTCTATGGTGGTTGCGGTTCCCATAGAGGTTGGTAGCGCTTAGACTCTGAAGCTGTCTCCTAATCGGTTGGTGCCATAGAGACGTGCTCACCAATAATCCGGATTTCGGGGGGGTTCCACGTAATGTGGGATTGGCATCTGATATCTTAGGATTCATATGAGTCGGCCATATCGAGAAGAGCTGGTTCTTCTCACGCAAGTGACACCCAATGCTCAACTCGGCAGTAATTTGCTTCGGCAGATTCGATAAGTTGAACGTTACCAACGATCCCGGCCTCTGAGCGTCGTGGATGGTAGCGTTCGGTATGGTCCAACTTTTTTTCTTTGGAGTTTCGTTGGCTGTCGATTGACGAAATTTTACTTTAACGAGATCCATATCTTCTATATGGATAGATGGTGCTTCAATAACAATCAATTACTACACAGTGCATTTCCCAATGTATAATAAAATTTAGAAAGCATTCTAGATTTTCGGATATAGTATCGAATTTAGTCTTTATACCTTCTAACGGTCGGCCATATATGGTATTACGCAATTTTCTCTAACAATATATACATTAACTAGAGTTCTGTAACTCTATCAAATGGAAAGCTATGAAGCTGTGACTTTGTATCAGCGTTCACAGACACCTATAGAGCATGTGTAGTGGGTTTTTGAAATTTTGATGGAACTTAAAATTTGCCCTATCTCTCACCATACATTAATTTCGTATTCCTGTACTGTAATGTACATTTGGTACTATAACTCTGTCAATGTGTGTCAGTCTTCATAGATAGCTATAAAGTATGTGCAATGGGTTTGTGAAATTTTGATGGATAATTGTGTATTTATTTTATACATAAACCAGCTTATATCGCAAATCAGTCCCACAATTAAACTAAAATTATTCAGTATATTTGACTGGTAGCTAGTAATAATCAATATACAATGAAAATGATAAGACGCACGTATCACATGTAACATATCAATTATTATAATAAATCTGTCAATTTGTGTTGTATGGCAGTGAACAAGATGGTGATGCTAGCCACTTGTAAAAGATGGTAGCTGCTTTCCCACTTGTGGCAAATATATACAATGGAGTGAATGAGGTTCTTTCGACTTCTCTTTGTTCATATGCTCTACATTTAGCCTAAGCATGAGCATTCAGTATACTCTTGTAATTATATAAATTATTGCATAACTTGACCTTCTTATAATTATATATATTATTACCATGAATGATAATACATGTATACTACTGCTAACAATAATATTATTAGTGTGAAAGTGGAAAATTGTTGTTAAATTGTAGAGTTACTGCAGTACAAATTATTTCTTCTTTTTCCCTTTCCCTTTCTTCTTTTTCTCTTTCTTTTTGGGTTTGTAAGGACCTAGCTGCTTTCGTACCATGACACCTCTCCACCATGCCTGGACCTAGAGGAGAGAGCAGAAAAAGGTGGGACTGATGGAGAAGGTGGGAGTGGTCAAGTATGTGACAGTCAATAGCAACAACACATTTAATGATCACGTAAATATACTCGCTCAACATTCAAGCATTTATAAATGACGTGTACCTTAATTGTAGCTTGTTTCTTTTTCTCTTCTTCTTCAGCCTTTTTCTTTAGCTCCTCCATCAATGCCTTATATTCAGACACAATACTGCTGCACTCCTTGTACTAAGAGCAACATTACACAATATACCAATATACATTACATTCACACACACATAAGTACATTAAAGATTATACAACAATTCTGATCGAGCGAGATCCGATATTTATCACCCGTACGATAATAATGTCTGTAATCGATTTTGTTAGGTGTCTGCACATTATGTGCAATATATAGTGACACGAACAAAGGAAATAGGGGTTGGATTCGAGACTATTTTCTTACATGCCACATCTACTTTAGAGTAAAAGGTATACTTCAAATTCTAGCATGAGAGAGTAATGCAACGATAGAGATATGTCAGATGCTAATGTTATACCAAATATTTTATTTTCTGAGCCTGAGTATGACACAAAAATTACTTACAATTAATATCAGTTCTGAACCTCATGATAGTATAAAGTATGCTTTGTGGATCCCTGCAAGTGCGGACAGCAAGTATATATAAAAAACTTATATAGTAGTCCTGTATGAAGCTAATATATGTATATATAACAGGCCTACATATTATATAAGGTTTTAATCTTCTATTTAAATAAAGTAAATGCCTAAGAAAACGTTTGTGGCTGGCGTATACCAAGAAGAGAGAACAAGACTGGATCTTTACAAAATCGGAAGATAAGTTTAACGCAGTTAAGAGGAAATCCTTATTCTATTATCCTTAAACTTGAATTTATATGTGGAATTTGTATATATAAGTGAATTATATACAATACATTATACAATGACTGACAAACTGGTACAGTTGACTGAATGATATACTGAAGGAGGTGAACTGTACAAATGAGATCAGTGAATGTGACAGTTGAGTGAAGTAAAACAGTTACACGTCAGTTGAGCAGTTCATGGGTTGTAAACAATGAATAATATAAATACTCATGTGACTTGTATTGTATCAATTCGTGAAGAATATATATTTACATGCTTGTTAAAATATTATGTATGCATATGTTGTAGGATTAACAACGGGAGGTGGAAATGAATAGTTTAGCAGGTGCAGTTACTAAACAAGACAAACAGAATACAACTACATATAATATCAATCAGTAAATTTGGCTTGTGCACAAAGCCACTGTTCAGTTGTCCCACATTTTCAGTTGATGTTGAGATGGAACTTGTAGTTTGTGGAAGGAGAGCAATTACCAGCTTTGGAGAATCTTTTAAAGGGCGTGGCACAAAAGATCTGAGAATACAGTTAGTGCTTCCTCCATTCTTTTGGCATGGTGAATCTACCTCCTTCTGAAATATCTCTTTTAAACTTAGAATAGTGTTGGTACTATTAACAGAATTTTGGATTTTAGCTAGAGCAAAATCAATTCTGGCAGTTAGTGATTGATCATTAGAATAATTGGATCTTAAACGGTTGCTGCTGATTGACACCAAATCGTACCTGTATACAAGAGAACAAGAAAGTATTTAGTGAAAAATCAGCCTATCATATAACACACAATTTTTCTTATGTGCTACATCTACTTAATCTTAATAAACTAAACCTAAAGAAAGCTGTGGATAAGGATACAAGAGGTTTCTCCTTGGGCCTTCCATCCTTCATCAGTGACCCTGGGAATCTTTGTTGTCTTTTTGATCTTTTGTGAGTCCTGATGGATTCAGAATCTTGTAAGGAAAGTATCACCAGTTGTTATAGATCAACTGATCCCTTTTCCTCTTTCCCCAAGAGTCTATATAACTTATAAACAGAGCCTTGGGCATACTCTTTGAACTCACATGTAGACAATAACAAATAGTACTGATTTAGAAACCCAATATGTCGGCCCAATTAGTAAGAGGCAGTCATAGCTGGCTAATTAAACCATCAAAGCATTACTGGTGTAAACAGACCTACTGCTGACAACCCACAACAGATGCTAACTCTGGATAAATAGGCGAACAATAAACCATATTATTTTTATAAAGACTATCATTGACCATAACCTTTGAATAGGCTAATGATTATGCAATTGTGCAGTCTCTTTGATACATACCTGCCAATGTTGGAGCCTGTCCAACAGTTCCAGTCTGAGTACACCCGACCAGAAAAGCTTGAGAGTTTACAGAGTGCCTCTGGTATGTGTTCTAACTTGTTAAGGAGATTTCCAAGGCAGGATGAATGGAGACGGATAGTACTAGCAATTCTGTCCATAAAGTTGGGCAAGGGTGGTACTGCCTTCTGGTAGCCGGAATGACAGAAAGATGGTCTATCCAATATATCATAGGTTCGACAGTTCTTCAGCTGTATACAGAGATGTCATGTTAGTCGTTATAGTGATGGATAATACAGAAGCTATAGGCATGTATGTAATACCATTTACCTGGTGCTAGTATTAAAAAATTATGTTCAAAGTATATATTTTCAGCATTACAAGGAGTATGTTTAACTTGATAACTGCAATGTGTATATGAACTATCTGATACCATTTCCATATACAAATGGTTAACCTTAACCAAGTAAAATACACATTATCTGACAATGTCCAATTTGAGCTATCTGATACCATTTCCATATACAAATGGTTAACCTTAACCAAGTAAAATACACATTATCTGACAATGTCCAATTTGAGCTATCTGATACCATTTCCATATACAAATGGTTAACCTTAACCAAGTAAAATACACATTATCTGACAATGTCCAATTTGAGCTATCTGTTGTGTTGTGTTTTGCTCAGTGTCATATCATTGCGTAGTTAGTGAGTGTGCTGGTTGGTAGAACTACTTTGTAGCTCATGCAGTGTCCAATACATACAAATGTAATATAGCCCTGCATGTTTGTAAAGTACCTAACCAAAAGCAAATTGTTCTACATCTTGTTTATAAATGTGGTTACTAAGATACAGAGTGTATTCTTATACTGTACATAAAGATGTCACAATTGTTACTATGTACAGCCCAAATAGCAGTTTAATTAAATCAGATATACAGGTAATTTGGAAAACTAATTGCATACATATCATACATATATACGTATAGATATGTCCTAATATATGCAAGAATAGGTACATTGCTTACCTTGATATGTACACTGGACCAATTGGACTCCAGTTTTGGTATAAAGTTGTTATAGATGTAGTTAGTCAAGTATACCAGTCCGTCTGATTGCCTAACCTGTGAGACAATCACTGATGCAGCTGAATACAGTTCATCCAATCTGGCTATCAATGGTTCCACAAAGCTTAAACAACTCACAACAGTTTCTAGACAGAGGCTTCTGCATGGCTTAACTATATCATACCCCTTGCACTTAGAACAATATAACATCTTCATTAATTTTGATTTGCAAGATTTAGTCAGTTTCTGGGTACCTAAGATTTGTTGAGTAATATTTTTTGACTCTTTTAATATTTCAACCAATATTTTGAGCCGAGCAAGATGTTGAAGGACAGGACTCGTTACTATGGCAATATCCTTCTTGGCAAAATCCAAGATGTACTCTCTGATACAAAAATACTGATCTGGATTTTGCAATTTTTCATTCATTGAATCAACAAGAACATCAAAGAATAATCGAATGATTTCCTCTTTGGAATCTTCCAGAAATGTATCTTTCTCAATCACCAAAGGAAATTCTTTGAGCATATAAATGTATGAATTTAGATGGCAGATTGATTTATACAAAGTGTTACGGATGTAATCAGCATAATCTGTCATGAGCAACCTGAAGTCATCTAAATGGCAAAGCATAATATACATTCTTTTAATTAGCTAATTAGTAAACCAAGAAACATATATTTAAAATATATTAAATAAGTATAATATCCATTGCCTGGCAACAGAATAGTTGTACAAACATTCACATTATACCAAGAGCAGCTAGATGCCAACTAATTAATTTTATGTCAACAAATAATACATTAGAAATACATGAATTAGAGAAGAAGACAAAGAATCCCAGAGTCTCTGATGAAGGGTAAAATTCCCAGAAACAGTTGTCTGGCCCAATGTAAAGAAAGAAAATGTTTCTAATTTGTACAGTGACTATTCATATATAATACAATATATTTTGGGATACAGTGACTACTCTTATATATATAGATTATAGCTCAAATGTGTATATAGACATACATATATATGCATGACATTGTAAATAAGTAATAGTTATACACTCCACCCCTAGCCTTTTGGCATTTACTGAGTTATCGGTGGGATATCACAATGTATAACTATGCTATCAATGTGTATAACTATAATAAGAGGCCAAAGCGCCTCTTATTATAGTTACACAACGGTTGTGGGATAAAATTTGTCTTGGTTGCCCCAACAACGGATCGAGTGTATGTATATAATATACCTTCAATTTGTCTGTTGTTCAATAGAAAACAAAATGGCATTGATCGCTTCATCTGATCAATGTAACTCTGGTATAATTCAATTCCAGCTCTTATCTTCAGTTTCTTCTCTGTAGCTAAGCCGCAACAGCTGGCATCACCTCCGCAAGCAGATTGAGCAGACACTGTAAAGTGGTGCATTTGAACTAATTAATGGTACAGCTGATAAGTGGTCACATACAGGCCACCACACCACAATGATACAATTAGCTCATTGGTAACTTTATACTTTATATATGGCATCATAACTATATGCATATATATATAGTAACACATAGCTATAATTTACATTCACATATACATATATATAATATATAGGTACATTTTATGAACTAACAAAAGAATATTAATAAATATATTGTTCACACAAATAGTACGTAGAACAGGAATTGAAATTAGAGAGAATCTGGACCAGGTGTATAAATATATAGCAGATATATATATATATATATACAGGGAACTTCAGTATATTTTTGTACATATATAGACATATCCTCCTACACTGACTTGGATTATGTGGACTTCAAAAGATCAAATATGTTGAACAGTTAAACACTTTGTTCAAAACTAACGACCCTTATCAAATCTAGGTATATGACCTACTTTGGACCTAATTGCCCATACCAACCCACATAATACCTATCCAGATCATGTATATTTAGCATAATAGGGTTATTGTGATTAAAATATAGATTACAAAGGCAGCTATTTTTTACAATTTTGTCAAAACTTTACGAATATATATAGTGCTTGATAGCCCACAGATGAATAACCAACGACTATGATTACTTGAATATATGAGGCTAAGGAATCGGAAAAGAACACACAATAATACAATTTCAAATTGCTATACTCAATACAAATAAGGACAAATTTACAGAGAGTGGATGAGGACATGCATGCACAGTCTCCTTTTTCTTCTCTGGGCCATACATGACAATTTTGATTACGTATGAAATATATATAAACTGTAACTCTTACTGGCAGTGACAATATATACACTCTTGTGTTTCTCTCTCCCTTTCACACATACATACACACATTAATTATAACATATACTCGACTCATTTGGGATTTTATTTTCAGACATGCAACTGTAGGCATATATCTACATATAATTGTTTGCCCTTTCTAATTATTAGATTATATTGGCCTGGATTATATAACTACCAAAGGGACCGCATGTATATGGAAACGAAGAGCAATATTAATCGTCTCACCTGTTAAGGGCTTTCGGCTGTCTAGTTTCACCCCTTTTATTATCGTTTTGCAAGTGAAATTTGCGTCTTGATAAGTCTCCAAATATATGGCAAACACTTGATTAAGCGCTAAAACATAGGCTAGGACGTAGTGCAGCACTGACATCGGTTCGACTGCTCAGCTAAACGACTGATTGATATAGTGTTCTTTCTTTCGATCCTATACCCGTATGAGCTTTAATTTCGGACCAAACTTTATATAAACTTCGTAAACAGTACGCGGTCAAAGGTTTACGTTTTGTATTTGACACGAGACATTTCCCACAAGTACAAAATAGCACATTAAACCTCCTGCAAAACAATTAAGATTCTGAACTTATCCCTTAATATGTAGACTATCTCAAATATTTTATATAATTTGTTTTTATATATAGATTCCACTTGTTTCGTTTTTATGTTAACAACACATCTCCTCCAGTATACGCTCTGCCCATGCATATTTTGTAGGGTAGCTATAACACCAAAGAACCAATTAAGAAACCATACACTATGTTGCATCATAGGCTATACGACTACGTACTGCATATGCATGTAATTGCAAGCAGTTCTATATATTGTGCAAACGTTTAGCGCACTATATCATCAACAACATCTTCTGCTGTCTGTCACGATCATTTCCATGACATGACCCCCATCCCTCGTTAATGGAAGATGCTTGATAGGATCCGTAGCCAAAAGCCCTTCTTAATTTTATTTATCTTGGTCCTCTCCCTCATAATAACCAAATTTACTCTTTTCTGTCAAAGAGAAACGCGATTGGCCTACCTCGAAAGAGTTAGACAACGCTACCTAATTGGAAGCACACCTAATGGAACAACACTGCAAAGTCACCTCCGCCCCATCCCACCGACCAGAAAGAAGCAATCTTATCTCATGGCATTGAGTTACCACGAGCAGCTGTTCAGTGCGCTCAGGCATGAGGTACTATCTCTAGCTACCCTCGCGGCCGACTGGGAGCTCTCCCTCGTAGAACCTCTACTGGTGGACTCAAGACCATATGGTTTACTAACCTTCCTTCCAGAGGTAGACAGACCGCGCGCAAGTGACGCCCTTTACCTGATGGATCTATTAGCCCTTAATAGTGTCCTGCACGATTGCGCTGGTATTAGCATGGCTCGATACACACAAGTGTTCTCCGACCCTCCATCCCAAGTTGTGTTAATGTATGGCATTCCAAATAACCACCCGCCTCGAGAGGTTCATACAAGTCTCGACACCGATAATCTCCTCCGGAACAGATTGTACCACAGTTTGGATAACAGTGGCATTATTGAATGCTCAAATGTGTTTTACTATGAAGAAACTGAATTAATCAATGGAATTGAATCTGCACTGATGGCAGAATCAAAGCGCTTTAATGCAAGGAACAGGAAAATGGAAATTACCAAGGTGATTTGTTTTGATTACAAGAGTATTGTGTATTCAGATCAGTTTATGACTCATTTAAAAGGAGAAGAAGGTCCTCGTCTGTTCATCTTCCTCACATGGAGAGGATGCTCAATGAATGACTGTTCAATTGGATCCTTTGACAGACAACCACTCAAAGAGGAGGGTTACAGGGACATGGATAGTCGATTCCAAGTCATTACCAAGTCCTCCCTTTCCAACTTTGTCTACTGCTCCACTAGGCCCATCCAACATTCTGCTGATGTGGCGGCTCTCTCTAGGAGCTTCCTTCAGCTCTGCAACCTCACACAACCTTACTTGAGTGTGCACATCAGGGCTGAGAGGCTGATCAAGGGGATTGGGCTGGCTTCAGACACAGAGACAATCAGATGCTGTTTGGACAAGCTGAAGGCGACAGTGGATGATGTACTGGAAAGCCATCCTAACCATCAGCTTCTTGTTGTCATGGATACCGGTGTCACGGATACCTGTGGGACTGCATATCATTGTGCTACCTCCATGAACTTCATCTATAGCCTAATAACACAAGAGTACAAATGGCTCCCCTGTCGGTACCACCCTGCAGGGGGAGAGGGTACACCTAGAAATGGCGGTCTGTTCTCACTTGTGGAAATGGGTGGGCTGGCTAAGGGAGAATTCCTCTTCTTGCTCGGAGGAGGCAACTTTCAGATGCAGCTACATGCACTGTTCCTAACAACACCCTCAAATGATAAAGTTTTTGATTTAGAATGCAATCAATTCTGTAAATAACTATATTTTTCCCGTTGTTTAACGTTTTATCTACGATAAATAAAAATGGCGTTCGTTGGTTTTCTGGAGAAGACTTGCCGACAGCCGTCTCTAAGGACTGCACCTTGGAACAGAAGTAATTTGACTATAGGAGGGTGAGTTTAGCTGTAGCGTGTGCTCTGTCAGATATCAATTGTGCTACCGTATGCCAACTTTAGACATCAGAAGTGGTCCAGCAGTACTCCAGCCTCCCGAGGTACGCGGCGAGCTTGTCTGTAGCTGTGACAGTCCCTTAGCATATCTGCTGTATCTTGATATCTTACTTGCATTAGATTTGAAAATGTTTGATAAAGTTTTAATAGCCAATCGCGGAGAGATAGCCTGTCGCGTGATGAGGACGGCAAAGCGATTGGGTATCAAGACAGTGGCAGTGTACAGTGAAGCGGATAAGAATGCCCTGCATGTTAAAATGGTAAAAATGTAATCCTATAAATCAGAGCCCTTCCATTCACTCGACTAGAATTGCTGGAATTGCTAGTTCTTGTTTTGTAGGCTGATGAATCACACTGCATAGGACCTGCTCCTTCTAGTCAAAGCTATCTGCTTCAGGAGAAGATTATCAATGTAGCCAAGACATCAGGGGCTCAGGTGAGCCTTAGGAGTTGGTTGCATGTAATGACTAACTGCACATGTGTGTGCAATTGTTGTAGGCAATCCATCCAGGGTATGGGTTCCTGTCAGAAAATAAGGATTTTTCAAATCTTTGTGCCATATCAGGTTTAGAGTTTATTGGTCCACCAGCTACAGCAATAGAACAAATGGGAATTAAACGGTCAGAAATATTTTAAATTTGTGGACATACTTCAAATTATGTATTTATTGATTTTGTTAGAGTTTCCAAGCAAATTATGAGTGCTTCTGATGTACCAGTAGTTCCTGGTTACTATGGTGATGACCAATCCAGCCAAAAGTTGAAAATGGAGGCCGACAAACTTGGGTTGGTTGATCGAATATTCCCTGAGGAGAGGGAGAGGGAGGGGAGGGGAGAGGGAGAGAGAGAGAGAAGGGAGGGGAGGGAAGAGGGAGAGAGAGAGAGAAGGGAGGGGAGGGGAGAGGGAGAGAGAGAGGGAGAGGGAGGGGAGGGAAGAGGGAGAGAGAGAGAGAAGGGAGGGGAGGGGCATGTAGTGTGTACTTTAGTTCTGAATAATGCGCTATAAATGTTATCATCGCTACAGATATCCGGTCCTTCTGAAGGCGGACCTCGGTGGAGGTGGGAAGGTGAGTGCAGGGTTTAATGAATTGCATTACTAAGGCCACTTGTCTGGAGTGAAGGTATATATAATAGACATGTTAGCGGGTTGGTTACGTGCTGTTGACTGACATGATCCAGTCTAATCGAATCAGTCAATTGGAATGAGTACAAATTAGTAGCTTGGTACGAGAGGGACATATGAATAGAGCGTTGCTATGGGCAGTTGCACATACACTGGCCTTTATCAGTTGTCTTGGGTTCAATTTCCATAGCAGTTGATCTCTGTTATGGCACTCCTCTGATATGATGAAACAGTTGTGGTTTGGTTATCACTTGTACACCACTTGTAGTCTATCACAAAGGCCTCACTGCATTGTTATCTCTATATACGAGTTATGTAATTATTAAACTGTCTTTAAATGTTTTAACAACTGATTAACATACTTCCTCTTGATATGATTGGTCTTCAAAATGTAACGGTCAACAACCTTAATATTGAGTATTTCCAACTGACTATGTACTGCTTGCCACCTGTGCTTCAATGCTGTGCTGTACTGCAGGGTATGAGGATAGTGCATGATCCCAAAGACTTTGACAGTCTCCTTGAATCATGTAAAAGTGAGTCCAAAGCTGCCTTTGGAGATGACAAGGTCCTAGTTGAGAAATTTGTGGATACACCAAGGTATGTATTTGGAATCACCCTACTCTGCCACACTCCACTCCACTCCATTCCACTCCATTCCACTCTGCCACACTCCACTCCACTCCATTCCACTCTGCCACACTCCACTCCACTCCACTCCACTACACTCCACTCCACTCCACTCCACTCCACTCCACTACACTCCACTCCACTCCACTACACTCCACTCCACTCCACTCCACTCCACTACACTCTACCCCATTGTATTGCACTTTGCTGCCAGGCATGTTGAGGTTCAGGTATTTGCTGATAAAGAGGGTAACACTATACATCTGTTTGAGAGAGATTGTAGTGTTCAGAGAAGACATCAAAAAATCATCGAAGAAGCTCCAGCTGTAAGTTTACAGAGTTATACTGGAATATACTATGTTTACAGTAGTCTCCTTACTGCCCATACCAGCCTGGTCTGAGACCTGATGTGAGAGAAAGGATATGCACAGCAGCTGTTAAGGCAGCCAAGGCAGTTGGATATGTAGGAGCAGGTGAGCATCATATAGAAACGGGTGGGCATTTAATAAGAGTAGTGGGCCTTAATAGGGACCAGGTGGCCATTAATTTGGACCTGGTGGGCCTTAATTAGAACCAGGTAAGTATTTTTGGACCAGGTGGCATTAACTTAGACTGGGTGATGCAGTAGTTTGGACCAGGTGGGCCTTAATTAGGAATGATTGAGCTTAGGGTAAGTATGACAGCGTAATGTGGCCGCATGTATGACATTAGGAACTGTAGAGTTCATACTTGATGCCGACCAGAACTTCTACTTTATGGAGATGAACACAAGGCTGCAAGTGGAGCACCCAATCACAGAAATGATTACTGGAGTAGACCTCGTGGAGTGGCAGCTAAAGGTACTGTCAAGTACCTGACTCTCTTGTTTTATTTATATGCGTATGTAGGTCACTGTATCTTGTGCATGCCTATAGGTAGCAGCTGGGTATTCCCTACCAGTAGAGCAGAGGGACTTGCAAGCTAGGGGACATGCTTTTGAGGCTCGGATCTATGCAGAAAACCCTCACCAGTTAGTGATTGCATCCTGTGGAACTTCACCTGAGTGTAGTCGATGATGGTCCTGTTTGCAGAGATTTCACTCCAAGTCCCGGTACCCTAGTGTACCTGAATCCTCCTGTTCCCTCAGAAGTGGTTAGAATAGACACAGGTGTTATGCAAGGTAAGTGGCACAAATCTTGTGCAACTGAAATAGCACTTGGACCTTTGATGTGGGGTCCCTTTGATTGTGGGTCCCTTTGATTGTGGGTCCCTTTGATGTGGGGTCCCTTTGATGTGGGTCCCTTTGATTGTGGGTCCCTTTGATGTGGGTCCCTTTGATTGTGGGTCCCTTTGATGTGGGTCCCTTTGATGTGGGTCCCTTTGATGTGATTTCAGGTGATGTGGTCTCCCATTTCTATGATCCCATGATTGCTAAGCTAGTTGTTTGGTCAGAGGATAGGACAAGTGCCTTAAAGAGACTCACATCTGCTCTTCACAGCTATCAGGTATACAGATATTTTAGTCTTGTAAATCCCCATTTTACATGCACACCTCACTTTTGGCATGCTGAAAGTACATTAACCATACACATCCTGTTCTGCTGAATTACCACATAGATTGCAGGTCTGGAGACCAATGTAGATTTCCTTGGAAAACTGGCATCTCATCCAAGCTTCATCAGTGGAGATGTACACACTGGATTTATACCTGTGAGACCTTTTCTAAAGCTGCCACTATTGGAACTTTCAAAGACTGTCATTCTCCCTACATAGCAACATAAAGAGGACTTGTTTGCTAAACCTGTTCCCATGACAACACAGGGAATAGCACTGGGATGTGCTGCTCTGTTGGCTTGGGAGAACTACCAGTACTCTCTGATGAGGGCATTTGAAAAGGGTCAGTTCTTATGGCATTAATGTGACAATACTGACATCCCATGAAACTGTGATGGTCTTAAAGGAATGGCTGACGTGATTCCTCTAGATCCATATTCTCCCTTTAATTGCAACTCTGGTAAGAGACTGAACGCGGAGAGTTTGCGGAGGATACAGCTGAAATGTAGAGAGGAAGGTAAGACAGTGTTGCATATTGTTATGGTAATCTGATATACCAGTTTGTGTGTGTGTAGATGTCACCTTGGAGGTGTCCTACATGGATGAAAACACTTTTGTTATCCAGAAACTGCACAGAGCCGGTGATAGCCAGGCAGTTGAGGTGATCCCTTAATACCACCTTTCCACCCTTCACCCTCCCCTCTTCTCCCCCCACCCTTCCACCTGCACCCTCACCCTCCTCCTCCTCACCCTTCCACCTGCACCCTCCTCCTCCTCCTCACCCTTCCACCTGCACCCTCCTCCTCCCCCTCACCCTTCCACCTGTACCCTCCTCTTCCCCCTTACCCTTCCACCTGCACCCTCCTCCTCCTCCTCACCCTTCCACCTGCACCCTCCCCTTTTCCCTTACCCTTCCACCTGCACCTCCTCCTCACCCTTCCACCTGCACCCTCCTCCTCCCCCTCACTCTTCCACCTGCACCCTCCTCCTCCCCCTCACCCTTCCACCTGTACCCTCCTCTTCCCCCTTACCCTTCCACCTGCACCTTCTCCTCACCCTTCCACCTGCACCCTCCTCCTCCTCCTCCCCCTCACCCTTCCACCTGCACCCTCCCCTTTTCCCTTACCCTTCCACCTGCACCTCCTCCTCACCCTTCCACCTGCACCTCCTCCTCACCCTTCCACCTGCACCCTCCCCTTTTCCCTTACCCTTCCACCTGCACCTCCTCCTCACCCTTCCACCTGCACCCTCCTCCTCACCCTTCCACCTGCACCCTCCCCTTTTCCCTTATCCTTCCACCTGCACCTCCTCCTCACCCTTCCACCTGCACCCTCCTCCTCACCCTTCCACCTGCACCTCCTCCTCACCCTTCCACCTGCACCTCCTCCTCACCCTTCCACCTGCACCCTCCTCCTCCCCCTCACTCTTCCACCTGCATCGTCCTTATATAGCACATGTATTACTAGTGTATCACTTATTGTAGATATTAGATATGCCAGTCTCTGGTAAACTTGTCTTTGAGAATGGTCGCCTGTGTTTAACAACCCATTTGGGAAACTCTTATACTACAAGTAACATTGCTATAATTGACAGAACTATTCACATCTTCTCTGAAGTAAGTCCGTCACCAGGTGCATACATTGCAATAGACCAATATTCATATAATCCACACACATCACTCCCATCACCCCCACACATCACTCCCATCACACCCACACATCACTCCCATCACCCCCACACACACATCACTCCCATCACACCCACACATCACTCCCATCACCCCCACACACACATCACTCCCATCACACCCACACATCACTCCCATCACCCCCACACATCACTCCCATCACCCCCACCCACACATCATTCCCATCACCCCCACACATCACTCCCACCATCCTCACACACATCACTCCCATCATCCTCACACACTTTATTCCCGAAATCCTTACTCATTTCTCTTCCCTCTCCACATAAGCTTGGTAACTATCAGATATCAATTCCAGCTCCACACTTCTACAAAGCCAGGAGACAAGAAGGAGGAGGTACAAGGTCTCCTGTTTATCCAAGTGTTGTCTTAAAGGTATTGAAAACTTGACGTGAATCACCGCATGTCAATACACAAATAACTGACACTTGTATATCATTTATTGGTAGGTATTTGTGAAACCTGGGGAGAAGGTGGAAAAGGGAAATCCCCTGGTAACACTGAGTGGCATGAAAATGGAGGTATGTACCTAATAGCAGACTGCTATGGGAACATTTGGCATTTATACTAGTTGGAATATGCATGCAGAAGATCAGAAACTTTGAGAGATAAAATGCTTAATTCTCCATTTTATTTTTTATTCTTTGTGTCTGTAGACTACAATAGTAGCCCCTGCAGACAGTATTATTAAGGAAGTGCTCTTCAGTGATGGAGACAACGTACCCCCTCGATCCCGGCTTGTAGTACTTGAAGAGGAAGACACTTAATTTATTACATGAAACAGAATATTCAGATGAAGTGCATTTCAAAATCTGTAATGGATTGTTTGACTAAATTAAAATTTTGTATAGTACATTAGTCACATAAATGGATTGTCCTGTTCTGAAGTTGCATAATAGGTGATACTGGTAATTATGAGAAACTGTGATTATTACATTAAAAATAGATTTGATTTGCATACAGGCTACACAAGATAATGTTTGTTTCTGGAGGATGAAGAGAGCTTCTTGATTCCTGTTTGACTGTTCTCAGGCGACACCTTGTGTTTGCTCTCTATATATTCACAAACAAGTACAAACAAGTACACGTATAATGTAACTAAATGTATGCCACAACACATCAGTGCTTATATAACTGAATGGGGTCAGTTTGTATTTCCCCATATAAAGGATCCCAAGAGTTTGCTCCTAGACAATGAAATAACTTATAAAGTAACTAATTACTATTAATAAAGGTCAGAAAATGGCAGGCTGGTTGACGTGGACCAGTGGTCTAGCTATGTGAGACCGGTGACACCCACCTTTCCTAGCTGATGTCCATGCAGTGAGAGGAGTCTTCTCCATGGACTTTCTCTTTGATGTAACTTTCTGCGAAACTGTGGCCAGTGAAGGCAAAGGTGATTGTGGTTTATGATCCTGATTCAAATTTGGAGAATTGGAATGAGGATGGCAAGAGGTGGAATTAGGCCCTTTGACCATTTTGATACCATCGGCTTCCTCAAGAGATGTGTAAGAAGGTGTATCCATGAGGTCCAGCCTCGTCCTGTCATTCACCTCACTGTCACTGAGGTACTCGTGGGCTGATTCACTCGAAGGACACATGTTCTCAACCACATCTAAAGACTGACTGCGATTGTACTTAACTGTATTTCTCCCCTCTTCTTGGTCAGGAGACCTCTTGCGGTTGGTGGGAGACAGAGCTGAGAAGCGGTGGACTGGCTTAGTGGGTGCAGACAAGAGTGGGCTCCCCGGGTTGCTGGTCTCCGAGCTTTCCGTGTTGATGCTGTCAATACTGGTGGCCTTGACTAACGTGTCTAGAACGTGATCCGTCAGCTTTACCTTGTCACTTGATAGCACTCTTATGATGCCTTGTCCCTGAGAAATCTTATCCAGTCCCGTGTCATGTGACTTCACTCTCTCAACACTTGTAAGCTTGGCAAGATCATATCCAGCTGACCTTCTTTTCAGTGAATTCTTTGATGAGTTCCTTCTAACCGGACGTGTCCCTTCCTCCATATCTAATAGGTCCTCTGATTTTGATCTTTTAATTTTTACAAATTTTTCAGTTGTTCCTTTTATTGGTATTGAGCGAGGCTGCTTACAGTCCAACATCAACATCTCTGTGCTGGCAGCTCTGACCAGCGATCCAACACGCCTGGGAGTGCGTACTCCATAATGCCACTGGCTCTTTTCTTCCTGAGCAGGCATGTCTGTGCAGACACGCCTGCGTCGCCCTGGTGATGTGGGCGGAGTTTTGATGTCATCAGAGCTGTATACTCTAGGTAGACTTAGGGTCTTTCTTTCCTCCCTTCTACATTTCTGGTGAAGAGTTTGAGGTGCCGACTTCAGCTGCTTAAAGAAGACTTCATCCTCTTGATTGTGGAGGAATGCATCTTGGAAAGTCTGAATTAGTGATTCTTTTTCAAAAAGACTGTTCTTTATTGTCTGCAGTCTAAGGATGGCACACAAAGCTTTGTACGTATAGAATAAAATCTTTTTAGAAGGGACAGCCAATCAAAGTTAGAGTAAAAATGCTCAAATATTTAACTTACTGAGATTCCAAGTCTGTAATCCTTTTATTGGCATCATAGAGTTTGTCAATATAAGTCAGTTTCTGTTGTTTCTGTTCACTTATGATGTCAATCTGGTCTTGTATAACTCTTTCTAAATGTGACAACCTTGCATCCCTAAAGAGGTAAAATGGAATGTCCTATAAGTGTCATACAGTCAGGTGGCAGTGGATAGGTATATGTAAGGATGTTTGGCTACTACTATTAGCATGGGCCACTATTAACAAGGGCTACCAAACCATGGCCCACTATTAGCAAGGGCTACCAAACCATGGGCCACTATTAACAAGGGCTACCAAACCATGGCCCACTATTAACAAGGGCTACCAAACCATGGGCCACTATTAACAAGGGCTACCAAACCATGGGCCACTATTAACATGGGCTACCAAACCATGGACCACTAGTAGCATGGGCTATTAAACCTTTAATAAGTAGTTGATAAATGTGACCTCAACGTTACCTTGGTAGGGTAGCTGCATCAAGCACAATTTGCTGCTCCATTGAAAACTCAAGGCACTTCTGCTCCAACTAACAGAAAAACAAAATTTAATCAACTTAAATAGGATGCCATTTCCACCCATGTGGAGTACTACATGATGAAATGGGCAGGTGACAGCTGATATGGTAACTATCAGTTCAGTGATCCACCTACTGGCACAGGGTGAAGGGGCACATTCCTTACAGGCTCTTCATCACACTCCCAACAGAATAACAAAACTATTACTCTTGTGTATATCAGTTGTGATGTGTGTCTACTTCATTGAGAAGCTCGCATACCTCAGCAAGTTGGTAAGTGTAGGTGCATGCCTGGCAAGGACTGAAGAAATCCAATCACATGACAAATAAATTCAATTCGAAACAAGGACCTTTGAAATATCTACTTTTGAATGGAATGGAATGCAAAAGACAGAGGGAGGGTAAACCCTAGCAAGGAGAGGCCGCGTGAGAGGCAGTCTCTATCAGTATTGAATTCTTAGAAAAGCTATATAGTATTAGTCATTTCAAAGATCAAAAGTACACTATAGAATACACTTGTACAGTGCGTAGTACAGAGCAGGAGCTGTAGGTTTAACAGTACATTGACACAGTATTTACAGCCACACTAAGTAATGTATCATCAACCGGCTGTACCAACCGGCTCTATCATGATGATGCATGATGATGCTATGATGACTCACTCTTGCCAGGTCTGCTTCTAGATTGGATATCTTGACATCTTTCTCCAAAAGTTGCAAGTGATCTGGCAGCATTCCATTGTTATGGCTGCACCTGCGCCCTTTAATTACACTCTTTAGCTCATGAATCTCAGCTTCCATTTTAGTCTTTAGTCTCTCCTCCAAATGCTCTCTCTTCTGGCTCATCCCTTTCAACGAAAATAGAGCATTTCGCAGCTTCTCCACACTCTCAACATACAACTGGGCTGCTTCGCTCTACAGACAGCAGACGTAGCAAGGATAATGAGTAGCAAGGATAGTGAGTAGCACTACATCCGTCGGTTGGCAGTTTAACACATGTTGCATGAAGTATCGCAGAGTGAGAAAATAGTGAAGGACAAAGGAAGTGACATTCATAGTTCATACACATGCAGGCATTCTAAACACGAGTATACAAGAGAGTTATGAACATTACTACACAAGTGGTTTAATGAGAGTATTCGGAAGAGTGAAATCTGTACATGCATGTATATATTCATGTTCAGATCCACTCTCCCAATTACAAAGTACAGCATTGAGGGAATAGCAAAGACCTCAAATCATTCAGGATAGGTTGTGTGTGCACACTTTGGTGAGGTAAGTTGACTATCGACTGAAGTCATCAAGATCTGATGATGCAATTGTATTAAAGATGGCCTCCAATAACAGTACTACCTACTGAAGGTTTGTATGGGGCAAAGGCGGAGTCTTGACTGTGTGCGTCTGACACATTGTCTCTTGTGAGAGTCAGGTTTTCTCCTTCCTCCGGTGAGGTGCTCCTTTCCTTCAGTTTGGCCTTGGTGTTCAAGAGGTCTTCCTCCAGTTTCTCTCTCATCTCAGTTGATTCCCTTTCTAGAGGTGATATATACAGTTACAGTAACACTTTATTGATACTGCATTCTAATACATGTAATACATAGCTCCCACTAATGGTAACCAGACACCTCCAAATACTACATTAATGACATAAATAATTCATTGAGCTATGTCAATAATGTCTTCACTGTTACAGTAGTACTTAGTATATATTAGTAGTTATTTCAAGCAACTTGCATATACACTCACGTTTTTTCAAAAGCAGTAATATAACACTATCTCTTCTCTGAAGGTCTTTCTTGGCAGTAGATTTCTCCTAATGCATGAATTTCACTGTCAGCAAACTGTACTGGCATTGTATAGAGCAAGTGTGAAAAAGCATATCCAAACTTACAGATTTTTGAGCTGTATTAGACTTTAGTACTTTAATCTCAGCTGTAGGAACATTGTAAGTACGTACAGTAAGTGTGGATGGGTGGATGGGTGGGTGGATGGGTGGATGGGTGGGTGGATGGGTGGGTGGATGGGTGGGTGGATGGGTGGGTGGATGGGTGGATGGGTGGGTGGATGGATGGGTGGATGGATGGATGGGTGGATGGATGGATGGGTGGATGGATGGATGGGTGGATGGGTGATGGGTGGTGGATGAATACCTTGTAGCTGTATGTTGAGCTCCTTCTGTTGCTTCAGTTCCTCTTCTAGTTTGGTCCTCATTGCCTTTTCAAGTGATTCCCTTCGCAAGGTGGAAGCTTCTAGAAGCTGCTGAGCTTCCTTTATTTGATCTAGTTCTTGCTGAACCTTATAAGGAACACACAAGTGTGTGGACACTAGTATTCACACTTTATTATAGTTAACAGTTCTCACTTAAAATTCTTCAACTGTTATTTTACTAAAATTATTTCCACCTCAGTAAAGGGATTTAATTTACTAATTATAATACACAGTGTGTGAAGCAGTAGTACCTTCTTCAATTTTCTGGTTTCTAAATGATACTGGTCCAACTCCCTCCTCAAAGAAGCATTCTCTTCCTTTAAAATCTCCACAATATCGGTCTCTTTACACTGCAGCCACGTGAAACAGATTCAGTAACATGACACTGGTGAGCATGACTACCAATATGCATACTAGTGTCCTCCCTTCCCTTTAATAGAAGCATTGACTGTATTTGTGTCACCATCTTGTACTAATGTAAGCAAAACATGGGTTCCTCCTATCACTTTACAAAAGAGCCTTCCATCTAATCAAAACAGAGTCATGTCTGCTTGCCTTATATGGCAACTAAACACTCTGACAGCATTCCAAGAGAGACATGTAAGGAGACATTTGAGAGTTGTGGTCGTGTTATCATGTACACATAGTCATCAATAAAGGCAAGGTGCCACCCAGAAAAGCCAATCAGATGAGAGATGCAACTACTTCCAAGGACCAGTCCTTAAAAATTATAATGATGTCATGTGATGTAATCAAGATGACATCATACTATTCACAAGAGAACTCCACATCATCTGCTGGTGCATAGTGATGTGGTCAGTAGGTAAACAAATAATAAGGCCTTGGGTAGGCCACCTTGGCAGGAATGTGACTAACATTCTCTTATCAGACACCTACACAAACCAGATCTGAACTTTCCATATTAAATATTCCCAAGTATGGTCCCTGACCTGATACAGTCATACAACCTTTGCTAATCTAAGGAGCTCTAAGGACAGTGAGAATTTGATAAATCCAGTAGCTGGATACACAAGTTATTAGTAACTAGGGACTAAATTAACTACAATTTAATGAGAGAAGAAGAGTATGTAAATAAATGGAAAGTTTAGGACAAACTGTATTTTGTCCAAAAGACATAGAAGTTTACTATCTCCTCCCACTGATTCTCATCGGGGCAGTTTGCGGTTCGGGAGGGTCGGACTTGGCATGGGCTGAAAGAGAGGCTAACGCTGATCGATCCACAAGTAATCTAAAACAACATTTCCAACATACTACATTCTATTCTACAGTAAAAGGACTATATATAGTGAACCCAATCAAGTGAGAGCTTTGAATGAGGATCTTCTCTTTATTAGATCATTCTAAGATTCCATTTAAACTACATTGCAAGTTTAATTATTTTTCAAAGGTGTCGGCATAAATCAATTGCCTCATTTCAAATCCACACGTACTCTAATCCAAACTGTTTCTCATTTGACCATATAAGTTATAAGAACAGAAAAGGGTTATTGATTTGTATTGATTAAATATGCATTTATCAGTTGTTGTCAAAGTGTATACAGAATCTGCAGAAGTAAAACTGCATACCTGAGGCCTGGAGTGTGTACCTACAGCTAACAATGTGGTACTCACTGCCAGTCACATAATGTGTAGCATCAGTCACAGGACCGTAGGACTGCATCAACAAATTGGACTAACAGGGATATGTATACTGCTACCTTCCAACACCCTTGCATGATTAACATTGGAATTCCAAACAGGCAATATGAAAATGGGATACAATTTCATAATTTACAATTTTAGGACTTTCAATTCTGGATGATTTAAAAACAAAAATCAACTTACACTTCTCAAACTAGATCTAGGATGATCCATCGATGAACCTTTGTGTAATATTGACTTCAAGCCCACCCTGGGGCTATGGGTGGGGCTGCCCCTGTAATTAGGGTCCTGTGTCATGGGTACTGCCGTCTGCATAGGACTATATCTTGAAGGATACTCTATGCTAACAGATCTTGGTCTCTGACTGGGGCTTCCCCGGTCAAAATGAGTAAAGCTAGGTCTACGCAGCCTGTGAGAAGAGCTCTGAGCGTTTGCCATCAGAGCAGCTCTCATTGCAGTAACCCTTTGCATTATGACGACTCTGTCAGATTTATCAAAGACCTTCAATTGATCTAAAGAAGGTAGGGGATATGTGGACAGTGATATATATATATAGTAACTATTGCATTAATGGACCATGTTGGGTTGCATACCATTGCTAGCAAAAATGAATACACTTGAAAATGCACACTTAAATTACAACTTGCAGAAAGACTTAACAAACTACATGTTAACAAGTAGTGGATGTACATCTGACTCACCCAGTACCTTCGGATTCACTTTCAGTAGCTGAGGACCAGTGACGTTGAAAGCTAACACAAAATGTGAACAATATAATTTGTTCAGTTGTAATTATTAAATATAGTGGTAGGAAATCTAGTGATAGGAAATCTAGTGGTAGGAAGAAAATATAGTGGTAGGAAATATAGTGATAGGAAACAGAATCTGAATTTAGCAAGTAAAAGGTGCTATTCCGCAAAGCACATATTACAGGTTGGTGAAGCAGTATTATGTAGACTACGATAAACGATTACGCGCTTTATTGAAAACTGTCCCGTGTAGCACGCGTGGACTAGATCTTACCTTTAAAGGTGGCTGTATAGTTTTGGGAGAGCGGCAAGCTATTCAGCCACTCTGCCACTTCTAGTATGCCCCATTCAAGAATACCACGTGAACTATTCTCCATCATCTGGTCCCAATTTACTGCTTTTCTGGACTTGCAAAATCAATTTCCGTTAAAATCAATTCACCTAAACTACTATTTTTCGATAGCTGATCAAATTTCTTCTCTGCAGTCCTCGATTTTAGATGCTCTAGGAATATAAACACCCAGCTGTACTCGCATGAGTCGTCTTATGCTAAATAGGCGGGGTTGCAAGTTGTGGTCACGCCTCAACTATTTGGTATTTGCTAAGTACGACTTAATGAATATGATTATAGGTAGGTTCCGCGAATCGCTTAGTAGCACCTTAGCAGAAGACCAGCTGAAAATGAAAGAAATATTCTCATTCATTGGAGTTTTTTATTCTTTGCTCGTGAGAATTACCAATTGTCAAATCATGTACACTTGGAGTTGCTCATTTTCTACCATTACAGGTAATTGTATGCTGCAATACTGCTAGCAAGTGTCCCAACAGTTTATGGAAACTAAATTTTCATGGGATTGCGAAAGAAGGCCATGCTTACATAGAAATTATTGTCAAAAACCATTTAAAGGTTGCTGCTACCATTTAGGAACAAAACAGTGATCAACCCATGCAAGTCATGTACCTTGTTTGTATGCAGTCTAGCATGAATGCAAGAGTTGTTTTAGCATGTGAAGAAGACCTGGTTGTACATGGCACTGGCGAAAAGATGGTACTTGTGGCAGAAGTAAGCTTAAGATGATCAATAAACCTGATTCTCTGTTGCATGGATCATTGGTTAACCATGTACATTAAGAGCTCCAAGGCAACAGCCAGGTTCGGAGTGTCCTTACCTGATCTGAAAGGCGAAGCAGGGTACTTGGAACTTGAGAGGGATGCAAAGAGAAACTGTACAGTCAGCATACACAATGTAGACTGTTTCTCCACTGACTGTCACCCCAGAGATAGGGAGTGCAGTATCAATGTACGCACATTTCTGGGGAGAATACTGCCATCTTGTGGACACACTAAACAAGGTACAGAGCCAGACAGAGGATAAGGATGATTTGTATTCCATTAGAATGTGGAGTGAATCTTATGTATATATAGCATGTTAGGTTTATTACATATGCCTATATGTATGTATAATCTTTTGGATGGTACATCTTTTTACTCTTTGAACATCTAAAAATGCAGTTTTGGTTTAGTCTTCATCAGTGACTGATGGGGGTTGGGTCCTTAAATAGACACCTTTTTCACTCTTTTGGTTTCCTGTCACATGATCATCACCAATGAATATATTACTTTGGGACTAGGCAGTTGTGTATAGAATTACAAAATTGTACAGCTATCAGCTACCTGCTACTTGTGTATGTACATCAATTTGCAATATGATTATGTAGCTAAGCAGTTGATTAGTGAAGTGGAGGTATTGGAACGCTATGGAAGGGTACTACTTCACCTCTCTACATCTCCCTATGTAAGTCTATCTTCCATCCTCCATGCACCAACTAAGGATTGCATTTACCATTTATCCATTCTATTTACTAATAATATGTATTTTCTTTATATACAAGGAGATCTTTAGTTTGGACCCAAAGTGTGGCATATATCACTGGATAGGCCACAACACTACAGCCAACATTGAAGATTACACTATTGCACTAAATGAAGAACAAAATGGACCATTTACCATTGACATCAGATTCAGACCTGATTGGTACAACATATATAGTCTTGCATATAGTGTGCAATAATAATCATTAGTCTATCTAATAGTCTTTTATCTTTTATAGCTCCAACAAAAGTATACAATCAGCTTATAAGGATATGTCAATGTCAGACTGCACATTGGCTGTGTACAGGTACTGTCAGGAGAACATTGAGGTTATCTCTAGAGAAAGTATCAAGTTTCATAAAGGTCTTTGCATTGCTAGCATGTCACCTCTAAGTGTGTCCATTAATGGCAGCCACATCCACCTAGTAGTGGCTCCTCAACCCGTGCATATAGCCAGTATTTCCCATGCTCCATTCCTGCAGATGCAAAGTATTGTCCTGTTCCACCGGCAGTAACAGCCATTATTGCACAACACTTGACTTGGCTGTTCGGTATAGACAGCTCTCCTATTGTATATGAGCTGTGCTGGCTCATACTGAACCTCATGATATACTTCTGCCTGTGCCCAGTAATAGTAAGTCACACATCCCTGGAGCCAAGTATTCTATAAACAGGAGTACACTGAACACTTGTGTGTGTCCACTGAACCATTCTCCAACTTAAAGATCCAATTTGGCTAAATTGGCTATCACCAAACAAAACCCTACATTTAGTTATTTATAAGGCTTACACTTTTCATTGATGATGGTACATAAGTCAATTAAACCATTCAAGTACATGCCCCTAATTCCAAGTTGTACAGATTCCTGTTCAAGCAGAAGGTCTTCAAGAGTCTTTCCTATGTCAATGAGGAGACCACTGGACTGTTGGGTGACTTTGATCCTAGTGCAGTAGCTGGTGATGAAGAACTGAAGGCTCTGTTGAAAGAGGCTAGAGATAGCCTTACCAAAGGCAGTAATGAGGATGAGGATATAATGGCGGTCAGTACAAACTGCATCATGTAGTAGATTCAAATATTTTCAGGTTGGGTATGCTATGCCAATTACCTTATGGCATTCTACATATGTACATGTGCAGGGTGACAAGGAACCCAACTGTCAACAAGAAGACAAAAAGACTAAAAATGAAGCTACACCTGTACCTCCAGTACCTCCAGCACCTCCAGCTGCACCAGTACCTCCAGTACCTCCAGCTACACCTGTACCTCCAGTACCTCTAGCTGCACCAGTGCCTTCAGCTACACCTGTACCTCCAGCACCTCCAGCACCTCCAACACCTCCAGCTGCACCATTACCTCCAGCACCTCCAGCACCTCCAACACCTCCAGCTGCACCAGTACCTCCAGCACCTCCAGCACCTCCAACACCTCCAGCTGCACCAGTACCTCCAGCACCTCCAGCACCTCCAGCACCTCCAGCTGCACCAGTACCTCCAGCACCTCCAGCACCTCCAACACCTCCAACACCTCCAGCTGGAGGTACTGGAGGGCTACATTAAACGTGGTTGACCTCTGAAGTCTTTCTCATTAAACAATATTACAAATCACAACTACATGTGTGAGTGTAACTATCATTGTAACTGGTAAGTAACACCAAGTTTTGGTTTGTGTCCTTTATTGTCAGGAATGTCTTTAAGTTCCATCTTGCATTCTATGAGACATCTTTTAATGTCACCATTTCCACCTTCACATGCCTACAAAGGGTAAGATTTCAAAAGAGAGTACATCATAACATCTTCAAACAAGTGTGAATGTTTTATAGTCTAACCAGATTGATAAACAAACCACAACCAATTAGATCCACATAATGAAGGGAGCATAATGGTTGCTTATAAAATCTCCACAAACAATTAGATAAGTTAATGTTTCGATTTACAGTACTTCACAAAATTACAAAAGCTGTTTAATCATAAACTTTATTCAGAAATTACACACACAAGAATGTACATACGTATATAGAAGGCAGATTGCTGTATAATAACACCTTGTGCAATGCAGTCTTTCCGTCACTGTCCTTGAGAAGAACATCTGCATTGTTTTTCAAGAGTAGCTTTACAATATCAGTGTGTCCCACATAAGCAGCTCGATGTAGCGGAGTTGCTCCGCCTACAAACAATTAACATGCAACAACATCCATCAGCTGACAGAAGCAACAGATTCACAACAATCATGGCCAATACCCACTCTTCAGGTACTTATACGCACTGTATATGGTCGGCTGGTCCTGCAAGTGGTCGGTCGATAATACATGCAATCCAAACAGTAATGACGGCCCAACATTGTCAATGCTTGGGAAATTACAAAATCTGTACCCCCTAATTAAATTCAGTAATTACCCTTACTAATGATATAATACAAACGACACACTGTCTATTCCTACTAATACAATTCCTAGTAGTGTGATTTGAGAGGTACAGACCTGTCGTCTGGGCATTGACAGAGGCCCCGCCCACCAGAAGTAGCGTGCAAATTGAGGTGTGGCCATTCCTGGAAGAATAGTGCTACATACAAGCAGTAAGAAGCATAACTGTGATGTTCAAATGTACACATGGCTATATGACATATGCTATCTCAATATACCAGAGCCGTGTAACCAGATGGATCTCTTGCGTTTACACAATTCCTGTCTTTTGTTATCAATTTCTTTATTCGTTCCTCGTTCCCATCAAGCGCTGCTTTCCATATTCCTTTGTCAAAGCTAATTTCCTCAAGTGTCTGACTCGTGCCCACTCCCGCCGAGTGGCTACAATCATGAAGAGACATGGCCTCGGACATGGCCCACAATTATTATTGGCTAGTCAGTCAGACCTTTCCCACGGAACTACAAGTGGTGGTCTCAAGTTGACCAGTTCGATAGCCTGCACTTATTATTCGGTGAGATATTATTTATAGCTGCCAATTGACAATGTAAAAACGATTTTTGGCCAAAAAAGATCGATCAAAGGATCGTCACAGAATAGCCGCCATTTAATTTCTTTTATTTGTACTGTTTATATCGCCTAGTTTGTCAGTACTGGCGCTAATATCGCCGTCGCGTTAACAGTATTCGGAGTGTTGATTATAACGCATGAGTAAACAGTATTATATGCCAAGGTGGCGTGTGGTTTAATAACAGGCTGAAGTCCGTCCGTGGCCGCGTCGAAATAACTAGAAAAAGTTGATCTAGTTATAAGTGATTCTAGATTGATCTACTTTCTTCAAAATTGTAAGGAACGTTATTGTAGGAGGGCACGGAAGACCCCTGGTTATGGAGAAATGGTCTTTTATTGGTTTGTTATTTTTGTCAATAAGCGTATGTCAGAGTCAAAATGGATTCGAAGGTCTATTCCTACAACTCCTACGAGCTGTTCTCAGTGACGGTGAGTGCTGATATCTAGCACTAGATCTGTACGTGTGGTTCATTACTTCTTCAAGGGGGTCGTTTTGTTGGTATATAGTATGTCCTAGCGGTGAACTATCGTAAGGTATGCAGTAATGTGTATTCCTACAGAGGTGGTCCAAGTGTCATCATCATTGACTCTAGATTTATCCCACCCACTCGTGTCTCCTGAGGAGCACAATGATCATGATCTAACGGGTGAAACCAAAGGTCGCTTTATGGGAACTAGAATCTCTCCCCTCAAAAAGACGATGATGAATTAGGAGTGAGGTCCTCAAAAAGAATAAGGATAACTACAAAGTCAAACTTAGTGGGAGGTGTTTCAGCACCCCTCCCCCTAAATCCACCACTGTACAGGGAGCTTCCAAGTGGAGTGTTTCCTAGCCCGAGGCCATATAGAAAGTAAAAGTATTTCCCTGTTCAGACACGGTACAAAAAGAGTTATTGAATATATGACTTGACTATAGAATAAAACAGAGTTTATGGTGTCTGTTACAGTAATGCATTACACCATTAACTCTTTGTGGTGTTTATGACTGAATCAGCTAAATTAGGTCACTTTGATCTAGAGCTAAACTGTGATGTCATTCTACCCTCTTATTCTGAAGCAGCAATTTTCCCTTTTGAATGTCTTTCCTATTCTCCTTAGTTGTCCAATGTAAGCAAATATTAGAGAGGTCACCTTTAACTGGCAAAGTATTCCATGTTGGGTAACTACCCTTGTAGGCTGGTATCTAGCTGTTACCTGATATTTCATATACGTCATCTCAGTATATTTGTATATGCTAGGAATTGTCACTTTGTGTCTCTTTCAGTTGACTATTTGTAAATTTTGGATGTCACAACTTACTACGGATGCCTCAACCTCAGCTTACCTTGTAGGGAAATGCCTTAAATTGTTGCTGCATTGCTCAACTGAGGCACTCTATATCCCATTCCCTGGAGCCCATTCCATATATGGTGGCTGTATAGTTCATCACATGACTACATCACAATGTTGATCCTAAGTGATCAGGAAAAATAGATCTACTTTTCCCTTACCTATTTCTGCCTTGTGGGTAATGCTGTATAGAGGAGGAAGCTTTGTGTGAGAATGTTTTATATTTATATAGCAGCTTCCTATATTGTTTTCGATTTGGTTGTATGGCTTTATGGCAGGAAAGATGCATAGACATAAATTAGCTAAGCTTTTCTATCATTACTTATAATGAAAATTTTCATAGGTTTTTCATTGCTGAGATATGTACTACATCTCCCGTGTGTACTGAGACTATTTTCACTAATTACCGTCTCTCCCTGAAATTTGTAGAATATCCTCCCCAGACTTTTAGACCTGCCATATGGTCTCTGTGGAGGCTCCTTTTAGCCTCTTCTGTTGTGTGTGTGTCTACCAGTGCACATAGACTGTCACTACTGTTATACTCATTGCTGCTATGTAGGTTCCACTAGTAATGTCGATTACATTATAAATGGAGTACGCATTCTGAGGCCGTCTGAACTGGAACCCATTCAAAGTGACACCTTCACTCTAACCTGGCACCATGCCAGTAACTCAGTGAGTATGCATATGTTGTGATGGTGCGTATATACGTACGTACACACATGGACATATCTGTGAGTGTTGCCAGTATTAAGCACAAAGGTTGCCTGAGCTGATATTTGTGCATTAATATGATGCTGTTTCCTGTAATATCTCCTGCTAGCAGTGAAATACGTACCTTGTGCATAACAAAATAAAGACAGAGGATTGAAATATCTGATCACTGTATATATATAGCTGCATCCAATTGATTCTGTCCCGTGTTGTATGACTATTGGATGGCTCAATATTCATGTGTGTACATGTATGTATGTACATGCGTATATAAGCACTGTGTTTAATTTACTTCGTAGGACATACAAGCTAATATATATGTATTAACGTCAAATGAAGAAGCAGTAACAGGTTCTCCTCAAAGAGGAGAATTCCAGAGAGTTCCCGAGTCACCAACTGGTGAGTCCCCACTAACAACTTTGTAGAGTTGCCAGATTTGTTGAACAAGTTACTATTTCTCTTTTTTAGAATTGGTAATTAATTTTGAATGCAAGAAGCAGGTGAATGAAGTTAATATCGCAATAGATTTTAAGTTCCACTCTCTGACTAGTGGATCTATAAATTACACAATTAACTTTCAGAAAGTCTGTTCTGGCCAAACAACAGACACAGCCAGCTCAAGTGATCAGAACGTTAGGAACATACTGTTTGTGGTAACTGGACTGGTGGCTGGAGTGGTTGTCATTATAATAGTCATCGTGGTGCTCTATCATTGGAGAGTGCTCAGAGATGTTCTAAGAGGAAGGAGGAGAGATTCTGAAGAGTAAGTACGTACACTCTAATGTACGTACATTCTACACTTCTTCTTAAAAAGAAGCTTTGCGATAGGAATTGTCAAATTTTGAAGCACTGTTTTAGTATACTAGGTTGATGTGAAAGTTATTTAGCTTTCCATTTTTACGTACATGTACGTAGCTTCGATGATATGAGCCGTGATGCATTGGAAGCTGAGGTGTTTGGCGGCCTGCAGCACTACCAAAGTGAACCGGTCTCCATGTATCCGATGTATCAAGCGGGTGTGTCCATTCAGATCGGTGCCACGACACATGTGGAATCAGAGAATGTTCTCTTCCCAACTCATTCTGGAATGGGAAGGGTGCCCCAGATGACCAGTCCAGTGCGCAGGACCTGGACATTCCAGAGCTTGAAGGAGAGAGCAGTAGATGAAAGGAGACTATCAATGGGAGATCTGTTACGACAAGGACAGTTTGCCCTTATCTATGAAGGTTACCTCACAAATGCAGAGGACGATGTTGAAGGAGGTACTGCTGTTCTCGTGAAGACCATTAAAGGTGAGGAGAGTTGCAGTTAGTTTACATTTGAGTATACATTTCTGTCTAACATCCATCCCCATTCCCATACCAGATGCAAGTAACTAGCCCATCCCCATTCCCATACCAGATGCATGTAACTAGCCCATTCCCATTCCCATACCAGATGCAAGTAACTAGCCCATTCTCATACTGGATATGCATGGGTATGTAAACAGGCTAATATATCATTGTTCCTGTTCTATTGGCTATTTATGTGTTAATGAAGCTAATATGTTTAACTTAATTTCATTTTGTGATTATTGTTAAAGTAATTATAACTTTGTAAGTGATACAATGTACATTCCTATGGATTAATATGTGGTTTATGGCTGTTCTACCTCATCCTTTAGATGACTCTCCGGAGTCCATTTTAAACCAGTTCATGGAGAGTGTCATGTTATTGCGACACACCAACCATCGGCACTGTTTCAGTCTGCTGGGTGTCCTCCACAAAGAGGCCGGAGCTCCCATGTTCCTCTTTCCCAAGACCCTCTATGGCTCCCTCAAGCACCTACTGAATGATGTGCGAGATGGAGCAGGGAATTCTGTTCTAAAGCAGGTAGGAAGTGAAATTGTCTGCATATTATAGGTGCCCAGGTATAGCCCTGTGCCTCTTAGCCAATTGGTTGGCATTCCTATAGTATATTTATACCATGGGCACATTAATAATAATAATAATATATTACAACCATACACATATGTACATTTAAGTGCTGAAGAGAGTCCATTTGTCTCTTTTAGCTAAATATTACTTAGAAGGTTGCATTTCTTGTCTGCGTGTACAGCTTTGTGACTTGTTGATTGTTAATCAAGTGAATTATAATCCTGATATGTGTATCTTAGCTGCATTATCAGGTGTGTAATGCAAGAGGGTCTAACATTAGTGATAGTAATAAATGGCATTATTAATATGATGCAGGGAATGTGTTCACTTAGAACATACATTAGGGGTTAATGTAATCCACTTAATTGTTGCTGATGGGCTCTGTGAATATCATGTCCCATTGTGTATGTACTAGTGTACAATATATGTATGTACCTTAGGACATTTGCATATTACCTTACTAATGTGTGTACTTGTGTGATAAGCCAACCACAACCATTTGAACCTGCCTTCAGATCATGTTACTTACATATGAGACTCATACTCTAAAGTTTCACTCAAAATATTTATCATTCTACTTCTATTGAGAGAACACACATACTAGTATTAGTAAATGGCTAGTTTGCAGTATGGTAGTATTCAAGCATAGTCAAAATGAACTGGTTCGCTGTAGATGGACATTTCCACAAATTCCAATGATTTGTTTGTGAATGGAAGCCAGTGAATGGCAGTCCACGCATTGACAGCTCTTGGTTGGTATATGCCGTTTAGATTAGCCAACCAGCACCGATTGTGCCACCAGCCACTGCTTGACAGGACCGCACAGTTTTTAGTCGAGTTGTCATTATCAACGTCAAATGTGCTAAACTCCTAATATGTAGAAGAAGACACTGTCACTTTGCATACATATGTACTACATATGTACTACATATACATTCTGTGTCGCTGCATAAGAGTTTCAGAAGTGTTTGTGGCCATGGCAACAGATGAAAAGGAAGTATACATACACAAGTTGATACTAGCACCGAAATTTACTTTAAACCATCCACATATACACATATTATGGAAATGCTGTGAGAAGTGTCTTGAAAGCTAGTCTAAGTAAGCAGGTTACAGCCAATATACATACGTACATAATCTATATCAACCGGTGGTCATTGCAACTAATGTCTTACTCTAAGATGGGCATTTCTGGTTGGGTTGGCTGCAACACCAAGTGTATCACCAGCTGTCGAATTTTGGTCAAAATCTGTGATGTAAGCAATATACCAGAACTTGGAGCCGAGCACTTTGAAGTAGTTGTACCGTGTCTCAGCACACTCTCCGTCAAATGTGCACATGCTGATGCGGAGTGTAGTGTTGTGCTGGTAAGGTGTCTGTGTAAGCTGGTTCAGGCAGTCGAGTCCCAGCCAGTATTCCCCCTCAACATAACCAAATCCTGCCCTGTATTCCTTCCAGCTCCGGGCGAAATTAACAGAACCATCCAGCCGCCTCTGAAAAACTGTCCAGCCTCTTCGTTCTACATTGTCCATTCGGCAGAATGTTTTGTAAGATTTTAATGTGCCAGGTTTAATTTCAATCACACAAGAGCTTCGGATTCCCCTTCTGTAGGCATCTGAGCAATCAGTATAAAAACCTGAGGAGTGGGAGAATAGGGGGAGTGGTACGGGGAGAGGTTACGGGGAGTGGTAGTGGTACGGGGAGAGGTAGTGGTACGGGGAGAGGTTACAGGGAGAGGTAGTGGTACAGGGAGAGGTTACAGGGAGTGGTAGTGGTTACAGGGAGAGGTAGTGGTACAGGGAGTGGTAGCTATGTGACTTACTGGAAGCTTTACAGTTCAACTTTAAAGTTGTCAGGATTGCTACAATCACAAGTAAAGCCACAACCTTATTCATCCTTAACAGCTGAGAGTGAGACTTTCTTCACAAACCTGTTCTCTGGACTTTTATTCTCTAAATGAAGAAACTTATTGATAATGACTGGTTAAGTAGATGTAGATGTGCATTGGTTAAGCATTGTGTAAATGTACAAGACTAGCTTTAGTACATCTCCCTATGTTGATTACACTCCATAAGTTGATGCAGTAATTCATTGTATAAGGTATGCCCCATTGTTTTGGCTTAATGTGTCAGTAATCTTGTTTGATTGGATTAACTTGGTCATTGTTTTCTCAATGATATATTCAGGGTTTGTCGACTCAGCACTTGGTCTACATGTCGATGCAGATAGCCAGAGGAATGTATCACATTACAAAGAAACTAAATTTGGTCCATAAGGATCTGGCAGCGAGGAGCATATAGTAAGACTTACATACACCTTACATACATACAAAACTACATACATGTTTGTTAGCAGTTTTTATATCAATATGATGCTATATACATTGTGTTGAGCTGTATGATATTATTATACAGAATACACATTCAAGTCAATATCTATCACTGTCTTGTATCATTGTCAGAATCTGGTGTACTTTAGAGTAATTGAATTTGTGTTCCATTACTTGCCCACCTGCCCCTCCCCCTCTACAGTGTACATGAAGGTCTCCGTATAAAGATTGGAGACAGTGCCCTAGGATGGGACCTCTTTCCGGATGACTACCAGATGCTGGCTACTGGAGAGATGATTGCTGTCAGGTGGCAAGCCATTGAAGTGTTACAAGAAGGACTGTACACACTCTATTCAGATGTGGTAAGATCAAAGGAATCATACAAACTGCACACCTCAACCATGACACTCACATACTTTGCTGGTTAATTTGATAGGAAGTTACCCTCTAACTCATGCAGAGCTATTTAAGTGTCACAAGTTCCTAACAGTTTAACAACTGCTTATACTGGTTAAGGTGTCTCTTTATGGTCTAAGAAATGAACATGTATGTGTAATTACTACTAGTATTTTCACTTAATTTAGTGGTCCTTTGGAGTGGTCCTGTGGGAGATACTGTCACTAGGGGCCGTCCCTTACGATGACTTACCTGTGGAGCACATGGTTGCGTATCTCAGTGCAGGTAGAAGGTTACTGCAACCCAAACACTGCCCTGACGAGCTGTAAGTCATTGTTTATTGCAAGTCTATTATGTTCAATGGCAAATATAAACACTTGTGGTACAGTCTGCTAAGATTCAATATTTGTAGGCAGTATAGTGTATATTTGAACTTTGACCTAAAGAATTCCAATTAGTATAGAATTTTTCCTTGATTATGTATACACTCAAGGTTGAACAACGTCACACTTCATTGTGATTTGAAAAATGAGGAAAATTCCAGTAGCATTGAATGATAAAACTATTTCTAACTTAAGGAAATCCTTAGCCATACATATACGTATGTACGTATCCATTTGGTCTAGACCTTATATTGTATATGGGTATTACAGTATATTAGTAGTATTAATGTGCTCCTGTTTATCCTGTGGTTCAGGTTCTCTGTGATGGGACAGTGCTGGGCATTGACAGCAGGAGACAGACCAAGATTTAGTTATTTAACAATAGCCCTTGAAGAGTTCCACTCTAAATTAAACAGTTTCATTTGATTTGTTCATCCACCCACCCACGTACCACTACCTCTCCCTGTAACTTCTCCACCCTCCCAGACTTCTAAAGACTTCTCATTAAATTCTTTTATTCCCATTAATATATATATATATATATATATTTACAAAGTAATCAATTTCTGTGCACAATTCACATACACTGAATCAGATATGGATGTACATAATTGTACCGATGCATAGTCACCAGTGTTTGGATTAATTCCTGGCTAATATAAGATTGTTCATTTGAATCACAACCATGTCTATATCAAATATACTTTTGCATATATGGTCATAATTACGTATACAAGGAGGGTGAATTTGCAAATGAAATCTGTCAGAATATGAGAATAAAAACAGTCTACTAGTATGTTGCCCAATCAATTCACTGTGGAGGTCTTCTACAGAGAGAGAAAAGAAAAGGCAAGTCATGTGAGAGTCATGTGACTTGACTAGGTCCTGAAACCCCTTGCCCCAGCAATTATTTCTGGGAATTTACCTTCTAAACCAACTGTACATCTTGTTGGGCAATCTAAAAAATTGCTTGACTCTAAGAAATAGCTGGCGTCTTCTCGTTTTGTCTTCTATTCGTTTCCTACTTAGTTCCAGCAAGCGCCTGTACACTCGAGGGTAGCCGTACGCGCGCCCCAAGAGGTACACTGTGAGCTTCTTTCCAATGGCTATTGCAAGAAGTTTCCAAAACAAGGGAGCCATTAGTACAGGCATCGCTAGTTGTTGGAAATAGCGCTTCTAAAGAAGCTACCACACCACTGTTTCTCTCTTAATTCGGTGGAAAAACTGAAGCTTTGACTGCAAATAATAATTCTGCTCAAAAATTCAGTTCAACAGTGCAGCCATTTTTTACTTGCTGCACTCGTGGGGCGCTGACTATGTCACATGATCAATGACGTAAGGTAGTTCCCCATCTCAATGGGAGTGCAGGGATTGTGGAAACTACTGGAGCCCACAGGTCGAGCTGTAGTGCTGGAGAGCCTACAGGGGAAAATCCTGGCAGTAGGTATGTCTGTTTATAACTATGGTAACGGTTTAACTGATAAACGTAGATATAATAGATATTCTATACTACTATCTATGGGATATGGCATGTTTCAATCGTAGATATCAGTATATGGCTGTATCAGGCTCTATATGGGATGAGAGACAAAGATGGCCGCAGCAGCAGAAATGGACACTTGATGCTACTGTTCAACAGGATATGCAAACTGCTGTATTACGGCATCAAACCAGTATTTGTGTTTGATGGGGCAACACCACAACTGAAGCTGAAAACCATGGTCAGTTGAACCCTCCTGTAATGGAGTTAGTCTTACGTAACCAGACCATTCCCCTTATGCAAGAGGAATGGTCTGGCTATGCAAGATTATGGTTTATCTTAATGTTAAATTTCCTATTCCCTTACTGGTTGTATGATGTCTGTTGTGGTTCATCAGCATGGTTTATCTTGCCTTTGTAGAGTAGCCGGCAACATAGGAGGTATGTTGCGGCCAAGAGGTCACAGAAATTAGCCAATAAATTGTTGAAGAACGTTATTAAAACTGCAGCACTTAATGAAACTGTAGGCGCCTCAAGGTACTACCATGTGGTCTGATTGTACAGTACAACATCACATTCACTTCTGTTCTTACTGAAATAGCTCCTCAGGACTGGATGGGCTGGTATTGGGGAATGTAACAAGAGATGATGACCCTTTTCAACTGCCACCACTCTCAGAATCTCTTCAGGAAGATCTGGATGACACTGACATGCCGTCACATGACACTGATGTGCCCTCACCAGAAGCACCTGCACTTCAGGTAACATGTACAGTGCTATATGGAGCATAGTAGGGGAATTACCCTACTGGATTGTTTAGACAATCCTCTGTACCTGTAGGTCACTGATGATCCATTAACTACTAAAGCAATCACCCACAACCTTCTCCTCTCTTGTGTTTGGACTTGTAATCAAAAGGATTATTAATTACCAAACTCCTCAGCTGTTTAGACTATGAGAAGATATAGGTGTTGTTTGTGATGTGAAGATGTACTCTCTCTTATATGTAGAGATTTGAAGATATATCAATGCTGGATGTTGACAGTGCTGAATTTAAAGCTCTTCCATCAGAAATTCAACATGAACTCATCTCTGAAAAAAGACTTGCTGATAAAGAAAAAACACTGCGGTACTTGGAGGATGTTCCTATGGTTAGTAATTAAGGTGTGACCACTGTTAACTTTTTTGCATGTGACCTTTGCACTCTGCCTTAAAAGGACTACAGCCACTTCTCCTCCTTCCAATTGGAAAGACTGATTGGTCGGAGAACTTTATCTCGCAAACTGGAGGAGCTAGAGAAAGAGATGGCATCTAGCCATTCTGCCTCCATTGGGGTTGAGTCTGATGTGAGGAAAGTGGTCGAGTCCAAACGAATAATATCCAAAGAGTCAGCACATTATATACTAGTTAATCTGTCCTCCCAAAATAGTGATGAAGAGAGTTCTCTTGAGAGAGAAGCATTGCCCAAGAGTTGTGAGGTAGAACATGAGGTCAGTTTGGCAAGGTCTCTCTTTCAGAGGAGACTTGTAAAACTACCTCTCTTCAGTCACCCTCATGTAGTCCTGTACACTCCATACAGCATAAGGAAAGTTTTCAGCCACACCCACAGTCACCTGAGCTACACCCACAGTCATCAGAACCACACCCACAGTCACCTGAGCTACACCCACAGTCACCTGAGTTACACCCACAGTCATCGGAACCACACCCACAGTCATCGGAACCACACCCACAGTCATCGGAACCACACCCACAATCACCTGAGCCACTCCCACAACCACATGTTTCTCCTTCAACTGAGTCAACCTCACAGATCTCTCAACTGTCACACAGAGAAGCTAAGGAGAAGTCTGCTCAGGTACAGGCAGAGTTAGTGCCACACCCATTGCCAGTTGAGCCAATTGAGCCACACCCATTGTCAGTTGAGCCAATTGAGTCACACCCATTGCCAGTTGAACCACACCCATTGCCAGCTGAGCCACACCCATTGCCAACTGAGCCACACCCATTGCCAGCTGAGCCACACCCATTGCCAGCTGAGCCACACCCATTGCCAGCTGAGCCACACCCATTGCCAACTGAGCCACACCCATTGCCAGCTGAGCCACACCCATTGCCAGCTGAGCCACACCCATTGCCAGCTGAGCCACACCCATTGCCAGCTGAGCCACATCCATTGCCAGCTGAGCCACACCCATTGCCAGCTGAGCCACACCCATTGCCAGCTGAGCCACACCCATTGCCAACTGAGCCACACCCATTGCCAGCTGAGCCACACCCATTGCCAGCTGAGCCACACCCATTGCCAACTGAGCCACACCCATTGCCAGCTGAGCCACAGAACTGTGGTCAGCAGATGTTAGCAGAAGAGGAAGTAGGTTATATTACGTCATCCAGTAGTGGTGAATTATCAGATGTTGACGATGCACCAGTGATATCAGATGTCAATGTTCAAAGAGTAAAACAGTCAATAGAAGGACCATCAACCACTGTAGAAGCAACCTCACTGGAGCCCGAAGGTGGTCCTGGTGGAGATGAACATAAGCACTTTATTAGTGACGCTGTTGAGGTATCAATATTGTTTGAATAATTAACATTTAATTGGAAAGAAAATCAGCCTTTTGTGTAATTATTTTTGTTTGTTGTAATAGATGGATATAAATGTTCTCTCTGCGCAACTGAGTGAGGAGAGGAAACAGTTACAAATGGAACAGGGACAGCAGTCACGATATGCCAGTGAAATGACAGCACAAATATACAGAGAAGCACAGGTGAGATAGTGATACTCAAGAAATGTGAGATACACTCTGTTATCAATGGTAGGTATATTGTGTTACTGATTCTCCTAGGAACTTCTTACTCTCTTTAAAATGCCATTCATTCTGAGTCCTTCTGAAGCAGAAGCCCAGTGCGCATGGCTGGATCAACAGGAAATGGTAGCAGGAACCATCACCGATGATAATGATTACTTCCTGTTTGGAGGCAGGAAGTTATATCGACACTTTTTCAGTTCTGACTACTCAACAGAGATGTACAGCAATTCTGACATTCAGCAATGTTTAGGTATATGTATAATTTATGTGGACAGCAAGGCATACATAAGGTACTAGTGTATGATGTATCATTTTGGCATTTCCCCTATATGTCTTTGAATACAGGTGTTAGTAGGGAAAACCTTGTGGTTTTAGCTTATATAACTGGGAGTGATTATACAAATGGGGTGGATGGTATTGGTGTTGTCACAGCAACAGAAATTCTGAGAGATTTCCCAGGAAGTGGACTAGAGGTCTTGGAGAAGTTCAAGTGAGTCAATATCCTCCTCAGCTATACTCAGAGGTTTGTCAGATGACATTGTAATAAAGTGACACTTTTGAATATGTTCTGCACATTTAGAGAATGGCATCAGGCATATTCACAATCAGAGTCTATTGATAAGCACATGAACCACAAGCGTTTGGTTTGTCAGACATTTTCTTGCATAATGTCATCTCATCCGTGTGTGTGTGTTTCTGTAGCTGAAACTCTCACTTCCAACAGCCTTCCCTGATAGACAGATAATGTCTGCTTACATGAACCCTATTGTGGATGAATCTCATGGTGACATTGAGTGGGGATTTCCCGACATGTATGAGCTGAAACAGTATCCTTAATAATAGTGTATGCCAAATGCCATCCAATGTATGGTATAGAAGAGTCCTTGACATGGAACTTAGATATGCCATTATGAGATTTGGTTGGAGCGAACTGAAAGCTACAGACACACTCTCTCCTGTCTTCAAGAAGATGAATGAATTAAAGGTAGGTATCTCAATTTATTCAGGTCATGCAATCTATCTTTAATCTGCAATTTAAGTTACAAGAACTCTCTTTAGACCTTCATAGGCTACTGGTACACCTCTCAGATCTGTATACCAAGCACACTGATCCTGCTTAGTATATCCATTTAGGACAGTCAAACAAAGATTACTCACTTCCTCCCAAAGATGCTGCCAAAGGAACCAAAGTTGAAAAGCAAGCGAATGAATCGAGCAATATTGAGAATGAAAGGCAGAGGGCTACGCAGTAAGGAAGGGTTGGACCAGTCAGGAAACAGTAAAACTACCACTGTAATGGAAAATGTGTCCAGCAGTGATAATGATAGTGACAAAGTGGGTGTGGTTATTCCTCCCCCACAGAAAAGGGCTAGGAGGAAGAAGAAAATGTAATTTCTTTGCTTCAGCAACACTTAGTCACATATTTATTTTTATGTACTGTATCTATACAAACAATAGTAAAAGTTAATTGTAACAACAAATTAATGATTATTACAAAATAGTATTTTCAGGTTGCAACAACTGATCATATAACCATATTTCACCATACATTAAGTTCATATACCAACTGATCATATAACCATATTTCACCATACATTAAGTTCATATACCAACTGATCATTTAACCATATTTCACCATACATTAAGTTCATATACCAACTGATCATATAACCATATTTCACCATACATTAAGTTCATATACCACCAGTATTTTAATTTATCTGCAGCAGGTTTCGTTAATACACAGAGCTTTGCTATTTGCTATTAGAGAAGAGGTTGATCAAGAGGAGGATCGGAAATTTAAAGATACCTGAAAAGGAAGAGAAAACAAACAGGAAGAGGCAAAAGGGAATGTGGAAACCAAACATATGATCAGAAGGATCTGATCTTTCCGATATTTTTTCTTTTCGTTTTTTTTCTTTTTTCGTTTTTCTTCCTTTTTCTTTATTCTTTTTCTTTTTTTTCTTTTTTCTTTTCTTTCTCATATGACTGACATTCGTTTAATTACTAGTTCATTACACAGTCCAATGCAATTACAAGTACCTAAATACTAGGATAACTGTAATCATGCAAAATGTAGATATTAGAAAAGTAGCCTTTGGTACTTGATATGAAGCTGTTATAATGCTTGTTATGCAATAATTTACAAGAGTATACTGAATGCTGATGAATGCATTTGTGATAATATAAGGATAGCTTTAAGTTAAAGATAAGTTCGACGTAGTTAGAAGAAATCCCTACTCTATAAGCTAGGTTATACTTTAGCATAAGCCTTTTAATGTTTTATGCCAAGCTCATTATGAATTCGTCATTACATATATCAGTAATCATTGCACAATGGTTATTTTTTGTTTGAAAATTCTGAAATGTACACTTCAAAAATTTTAAAAGAAAAACGTTCAAAACTAAAAATGTTCTTAAAAGGTTCTTCGTGGCTATGAAGTGGTCATGTTCTTAGCCTTGTTTCTTCTTCTTTTGAGTGTTACTGGAACGGTGCTGCAGTACTTCTTTTTGCATCACTTTACTGACTGTAAAGTTGACCCCAGGGCACACCACGAGGAGGTAGAAGTACTTCGTGCCCCAAAAGGCCTCCGGTTTCTCAACTCTGTTTGACACTTCCACTACTTGCGTCGTAAGAGAAGTTGCTCGGGAACGGTCCGGCGTACCTGACCGACCTGTGACCAGTTACTAGTCTTGCCCTGCCTCACGCTACGGACAGAACAAGCCCGACCCTGGCGGACCACAAACTCCCACCAATGAGAATCATCATGTGCACACAACGCAGCTTGGGAGCACTGTACACAGACTTTAGCTCATTGGGATCGGCCAGGTTGCTTTAGAGTAGGGACCCATCGATGAACTACAAGAAAGAATAGATAATACATAATTACCAGCATATATATAGACGTACATATACGGACATAAAGATTGAGCACATGCGCATGTAAAATTCCAAATGCAAATGCAAATGCTTCCAAACCAACCTGATGTGGCAGCCTACAATAGCTTCCTGACCGACTACGTAGTGGCACTGGACCACACCAACACCTCCAGGTACGGGTCGTATAGCAAGAATCCGCAAGTGCCAATTTAACACACAAGCAAGATTAATAGTGAGATACATCTCTAGGCACTAACCCATAGGTAGAGAGACCACCCCACTATACGAACACCGATGACCCTTCGGATAGGCATGTACCATTACTCGTACTCCAAGAATGGTTGGCGCATCGATCCACACCAAAGTAGACCTCCAGAGTTGATAGCCCGGAGGCCAAAGACTGAAAATTTCCTTGCCTATTTATTAGAAATTGTCGGCGGGAAACATCGTGAACTTGGCGGAAAATCGTGGAACTAAAATTTTGCTTATTGTTTTCGAAGTCCTCTTTGAACACAATAGACAACATGCAGAACATGACCCGGCCTATTCAGCAAGTTGTTATTGTTTAATGAGTTTCGACTAGAAATCAATCATGGCTATCCAGCGAAGCAAATCATAAAATGTCCAGTGACACCATGAACAGAATTGCTTAATTAATAAACAAGCTATCAATATCTTAATGAACCTCTGATTATTTCAGCAGTGATCTTTTATTTCACAAGCTCTTGCAAATGCATGAATCGACATATCAATCGGAATGTTTCATGCACAACACAGGACAACGACACAAGGATATTTATTTAACAAGAATCACTCACGCTATTTTGTTCATCCTAGCAAAATCTCGTGTTATTGCTCAATCAATTTGTGAATCCAAAATGGTCGTAGCCCATATTGCAATTGCCTAACTTTGGCGTTATCCATGCGTAATTGGTAGATCATCTTGTTTAGAGAATCAGATAAACTATATAGCTACTTTAAATGAAGTCTATAATGTTATGATTAGCATACGTATTTAACAGCATCTTTACCTCATGTAAAATACTTTTTACTTGTGAGACTGTTCAAAATGTAATTTGTACTTAACGTTTATACAAAACTAACATTAAAATTTGATTAGACAAGTAAACGTCTTATTGTGGAGCCTATACTTGATTTGCTGTGTATTCATCTATTTATGTCGGTTACCTAGCAACATGTCCAATTAAGAAACGAGGAGAAAAGAGTGAAAGAAAGTGTTGGATCAAGGGAAAAATTTACATGGGATTGACAGTGAGTATAGCAACTGTAAAGGTTCTGGATTACATCTGTTCAATGGGTCCACCAGATTTAACATGTCTACCAGTCCCTAGTAACTAGTAACTCCCAGCTACTGTAATTCAGTTAGGGGAGGTGTGCAGTACATGCTTAACAGGTTCTCTGTGTCCTATAGATCAGTTTGCCTTACTATCTGGCTATGAAACTGTACAATCCCTTTGAGCTAGTTTATTATTTTGGTGGCTTACTCAGACTTCAGTGTGACATTGACATTTGGCAAGATATCCATTTTCACTCTTGTCTTATATAATATATGTACTGTAGACAACTTCATAGTTACATGGGAATCATTCATGCTCTTTATAAAGTTCATTTGTACTTTATAAAGTTTAAATTAAGACATTGTACTACCAGCTAAGTTAGTGTTCTAATTGTTCAGTTGCAGCCTAAATTGATTGCATGGATTGCAGCTGTTGCTATGGCAATGTAACCATGGTAAGAACAATTTAGTCAGATTTGAGGAAAACATGCCTGACATTTAAGAACAAAAGTTCATACAACCAACCAAGTCTAGCGACCTGGAGATCTACTTAGCTTCTTCTTACAATTTACTCAGTGGCTTAAATTTGAGCACTGCAAACTCAAATGCTCAAGATAACATCTATAAAATTGACATCACAAACTATTTTGGAGAATGCATAAAACCAATGTCTACATGATCAGATGAGATAGCAAGATGGCTGATTAAAATGGTGGCTGTGTAAAGTTGTTTCCTATTGAATGCAAAGCTTTATTTTAAGATTAAGTTTGTTCTTATTCGCTTAAGGTTTGTCCCACACTCCTAGCCTTCTATATATGTGGTTGTTTGTCTTGCTTAAATGTTGACAACTTTGATTGCTGTTCCTTCATGAACTCATAGGACCTATCAGAATGCACTGTACATTTCTGGGATGACAAGTTTGACGAAGAAATTGACAAGACGTGGACAAGATGCTACATGCACAGCTCTGTGAGGCTTTGGTACATAGAAATGGCATCTAATATCCTAATTCAGAAAGCACTTTTAAAAGTTAGTCTCTGCTGTAGACAACTTTGAAATTTTAAAATAAGACTTTGTATAAAGTACCAAATAGGCATACAGTTTAATTTGAATTTTCAAGTGCCTCTGTTAGATTGTGTTTGTGTGCATAGGACAGCTAGTGGAAATATTGATAACTAATTATAACATGTACACTTTCATCAGGTTTTTGTGACCAGCTATAAGTTAATGTTCTAATAATTCAGTTTATAGCCTTGAATTGATTACATGAATTGCAGCTGTTGCTATGGCAGTGTTTTTATTTAGGTGTTGCCATGGTAATTTGTACTTAGGTATGAACTTCTTGTTCTTAGTCAATTTCCTTAAGTCACACTCAGAATCATATGAATTATTCTTGTATACATATGAATTGGTTGTAATACATATAAGTTAGGTTGTAAATGATTTTAGTTAACAATGTATGAATGAAAAATCTAATACACCATTTTCCTACATGCTATGCCTACTCTGTAAAATTGCCTATAGGGAACTAAACTCATGATTGGAAATGGGTCAAGGACTAGACAAGTTAGTTCACCATGTATGAATGAATGTTACAGTACTAGATAGTTAGATATTACAGTCCAAAACAGGTAGTGTTAAGTGATTCAAGTCACACATGCAGGTATGCATTTTGTATAACTGCACTTATACATGATGCATGTCTAGTATTTGTTCCTGCTATAATTAAGTTATGAGCTACTCTTGAATGAAATAAAAGGATTGATGACTCTATTGCATCAACTGTTTAATATCTTCTCATTATGTGATGCTTGTCTTAAGAGATTCCCACTGTTGCTTAAAGTATAACATGTCAGTTTGTATTCTTTATCTGATCAATTAAGTTAGGATAAATGGTGATTGGTTATTAATTAAAGAACCTTATTATAATGTTCTAGCTGAGATTGTCTGTATGAACAATAACAAAGAACAATAGCAGGTCTAGTTCAAAACAACTCACTTACTGTCCTATGACAGAGAATACAATAACAACAGTTCAATAACAACTTTTCCAAATAGCATTGTATAGCGGGTGATCGGGTCAACATAATATATAATATTATGTAGACTTCAAAATTTCTAAATATATTAAATTCATGTGAGTGCTTGATTGAGATGAAATTATAAGTTAATTCATTTGAGTGGTAATGTAGTAATCAAATTCTATGAAACAAGTTAAGAGTGAACAAAAATACAGCAACCACTGCAATTGTTGGCCAGGCCTATGGTATGAATACAGGATCTGTATATAGAAAAAGAATGCAATGAAACAGGCCACAAAAGAGATGGATGAGACAGTCATCGACTCACCAGCCACCATAGGTCCTAACTGGTTGGCATAAGATTGTGTGAGAATAGTAACTGCAGCAAATCTGAACGTTACATCTGACCTCTGCAACAGGTCTGTTGCATTGACCCCTGGCCCAGGTGCAATCCAATTGGCTGTTATCATCATCTTGTCATTATTATTAATGTGTGTCACGCCTCTGTTGTCCTGTATGGCAGATATAAATATTTGATTTCATATATGGGCATATTTTTGGATATTTTCCGAGTATATATTAATTCTATATATATTGGAATCGTATGCATGCAAACAGGTTACGGTAGCACAATTATTTACGTACAACACAAGTCAAGCGTGAGTTGGCCTCATCGACAATCTCAAATGTTCCCAACCTTCGGGTAATATCATCACTTGCAGTGGCTGTGATCAGGAATCCTCTGAAAGGTATGTTTGCGGCAGGAAAAGAAGTTAAAGTAACTGCAAAGACAGATTAAAAGTATCTTAAAATTAACACCATCCTTGAGTATATACTGGCAGATTGATAGTTCCCATAAAAGTCCTTAGATAAGTATGTACCTTGGTAGGTTTGTCCAGGAATGTAGCTGCAGATGCAAGCGTCACTGGAACTCAAAGGGTCTGTGACACTTAGAACATAGGGCACTGGACCAGTTGCCAGCTGATGAGGCGTCTCGGGGGACACGGCATCACAGGAAGGATTAGGTGCTCCCCCAGGACGTGCAGAGGCTGGAGCCAGCAGACTTAATACAAGCACAAGAGAGATCTGTAGCCAAAATTGAACAATTTCTCTGTATTTTAACACCATGTTGCTAACTGTTAATATCATACAAATTGACTTCTTTATACTTACCATTTCTAGGTCTTATATTCCTGTGAAGGGTATATAGCACACACTGTTGCAGCTACTACAGCAGACAGTCTAGTAAGTAAATGTTTCCCCTCTCCACACTCCCCAGCTTATAAAGTACTCATAATACTGCAGCCACACAAGACTGCATAATCCCATTAATCCCATATAGCAGGTCCAACCTAATATGCTTTCAATAGAGGGGAAGGATGGAGGGATTCACAGTATTGTGGAGAGAGGAAGTGGAGGTTTACAAGGTTGGTGTTTATTGGATTTGTGAGCCCTTCAATGGATTGATCATGACACTCTAAATAACTAGTAGACTGAACATGATCACTCCATTTAAGCATCATGCACCTTTTAAATGCACACAACTGGGTAAACTTTCTATTTAGTGTATTAACTATTAATACTAAGGTGCACACATGACATATATAGGAGAGGGAGAGAGTAAGAATTGAGAAGAGAGGATTTATTAAAGGTAGTATTTAATTCATATCCCCATACACTTACAGTACATATATATTATTAGGACACAATGGATAATTCTTTAAATAAACTATATACAGTATATAGCTCTCTCATGTAAAGAGTATGGTGAGCATTGAAGTATGGACTTGTCTCACCTCTTATAAAGTGATATCTACAGCTTCTGACTAATAAGTAGTATATAGGTATATAGAATTCAATAGAAGCTCAATGATAAGGCTGCTTTCTTCATAATAGTATAAGAAGGACTCACAGAAGATTAAGAAGAAGACAAAGCTTGCCAGGGTCACTGATGAAGGGTAGAATTCCCAGGAACATCTGTCAGGCCCAGTGGAGAAGAAGAAAAGGAAAAGAAGAAACCAAAGTTCTTCATAGGTCTTTATACTCTAAATAAGAAATTGATTATTCATGTGTATGTGTATGTGTGTGTGACATTGAAGACTCTTAAAGACCATTAAACTGATTATTGTGAAGCCAATTACAATAAGATGCTTAAATGGGTCCCCAAGTAACACAATGCTATTACTGCATATATAAATTAAGATAAAGCTTATAATATAGATGGACATATATAACCAGACATAGCCATATTAAACTATTGTGTGTATGTATATATTAGATTAGCACTGACTGATTAGCCATTATGTATTACTTGAAAGGGTCATTCCTCTGTTCTCTGACATGAAACCCTTCTTTATCAATTGCAAGTAGCTATACTTTTCATTCATTATTCTGGGGACCACAAACTGCTATTAAATTGACACTGTAAAATACAAAATGGCTATCCACCTTCTTATATGGTATGGCATTTCTATCAATATCAGACCAGTATTACATCATGAGTTATACAGGGAGCCCATGCAAAGAGTTGAATGAGATTGACATTTAACTTGAAGTGATAAGAAAAGAGTATATAACTCTTGGCAAAGACTTAAGAGCAGAAATCAGAGACACATGCAATCATGCATTACAAACAAAATCAACAAGTCTGCCATTTTTCACATACATGTACATTAATCAATTTTTAGCATAATAATCCAAGCTTGTATAGCAACTGTACACACACACATATACATATATACACATATATATATAATAATAATGATTGTTTATTATTGTGACATGCCATACAAAGATTAATAAGAATGACCCAACCAGTTCAGGTTTACAAGTCACATTACAAAGGAAAGTCATGATAAATAGTACTTGAAAGTTCATTGCTCTTCTGGAATTGACATGCAGCTAGGTATATCTATGTATACAGGGTGGGGGTGAGGGGTGGGGATGTGCATGCTCTATAAAAATCCATGATAAATAATTAGCTAAGGGATTTGTGCTTTAAATACATATCATAAATAAGATTAGTGATTTGTTTACTAGGATATGATAGAGTAAAAAGGCACTTTTGCAAAGGTGTTAAAGAAAAGAAGTGGGGGTGATAGTTAATGCATTCATTAAATAACTTACATCGAAGATTGTTAAAAGTGGGACATGTGATCAAAAAGTGTGTGGTATCCTCAATCTCACCAAGGTTACACAGTCTACAGACCCGGTCCTCCAGTGGCACCTTAGGATGTCGGATTCTGCCAAGTTCTATTTGGAGTGGCAGGCATCCACACCTCAGAGACGCCAGAACTCTCCTTTTATCAACCTCTCCCACCACCACATACTCCTCCACAGAGGGGCACCCTTTCAAGAGTCTGTAGAGAGCCAACCTACCACCAGACTGACTATTAACTTCTATCCTATTTACATCCTTATTCCATTCCTTTAATGCTGAATTATTGATTTTCTGTAGTGTATATTTGATAAAAGCCTGTTTATTACTAAATATATATATATGCCATGCAGAAGAGACGGCATGTTGTATATCATATGGTAGCATGCACACAAAGTCACATCAAAGATATATGTACATCGATGTATAGTTCATTACACATTATTCACAATGTAAATTTTAAATATTAAATATATCCATGTATTTATACGTATGTATATTCTATAACAATTCAAAAGAATCCTATATATATATACATATATGTACTTTATGTGCATGTGTTTGTTACAATAATATAAAATTTACAAGGCAATAGCCAACATAATTATTGCTGCAGCTGTTCCAAGGACCAACTTGGAGACTACATAGAAGGAAAACCAGGAGGATATTATAAAGCTATATATGCATGTATAAGCAGGAATGGCAGACCGTGCCTTTAGATATGGCGGCCTACTTTACTCTTACCCATTGTTGTTGCACCGCCTCCACTTGTTGGTGCACTGCCTCCACTTGTTGTTGCACTGTCTCCACTTGTTGTTGCACTACCTTCACTTTGAGGTTGAAGAGCTATAGGGGCTGTGTAAACAATAGAAGAACATAAAACTTGAGTATATTTCCAGTGTGCAGAAATGTGCTTACCTGAGAATACAGGACCATATTGGTTACCATAGGACTCCGGTGGAGTCACAACTACTGAATATCTAAACTGAATGTCCTCAGTTAAATTGTTAGTGGGGGCTATCCAGGTTGCCGTGATGCTAGTCTTGTTTTGCTGATTTACGTGAGTCACTCCTCTGTCATCCTATATCATGGCAACACATTCATTGAGAGGCCATGTAAAGTGTGTAAACGTATACTCACATTGCAAGCAAGCTGTGAATTGGCACTGTCCACAATTAGAAAAGTTCCAAGTCGCCTGGTAATATTAGTACGCTGAACAGCAACAATAAGGAAACCTTGGAAGGTGAGGTTCACAGGCGACATTAATGTCACTGCATGAATAGAGAGCAAGTTGTTATACTCACACATATAGCACACAAAATGAGACAGTGTTAGTGAGTGTCCTGGTATTTGTACCTGAATAGAATCCACCTGGCCTATAGGAGCAGTCACAGACGTCTATTATGGAGTCTGGAAGCACCTGTGGAGCAATGGTGAGTTGGAAGGGCTGGTTCATTCCTGTTGTGCTGATCAGTGTGTGTGCATTGTTGTTGACGGGAGAGATAATGTTGCAGGCCCCGTCTGGGGCACCACCAGGGAGAGCCAGACCCAGGCCCAGCAAGCTGGCGGCAACTAGTACAATAAACTGTGGCCAATAGAGAAATAGGGGCTTTGACAATATATAATATATAAGCTGAATGTGACCATTTCATAAATATATATATATATTTGATGGTTGCATACGTATATATAAACTTCTTTAAAGAATACTCAATGCATTGAAAGTGATTAAATATATTACATTTTATTCTTCAAATTCTACTTCTTACCATTTCTAGGTCTTATATTCCTGTGAAGGGTATATAGCACACACTGTTGCAGCTACTACAGCAGACAGTCTAGTAAGTAAATGTTTCCCCTCTGCACACTCCCCAGCTTATAAAGTACTCATAATACTGCAGCCACACAAGACTGCATAATCTCATTAATCCCATATTATATAGCAGGTCCAACCTAATATGCTTTCAATAGAGGGGAAGGATGGAGGGATTCACTGTATTGTGGAGAGAGGAAGTGGAGGTTTACAAGGTTGGTGTTTATTGGATTTGTGATCCCTTCAATGGATTGATCATGACACTCTTAATAACTAGTAGACTGAACATGATCACTCCATTTAAGCATCATGCACCTTTTAAATGCACACAACTGGGTCAACTTTCTATTTAGTGTATTAACTATTAATACTAAGGTGCACACATGACATATATAGGAGAGTAAGAGAGAGAGAAAGTTGAGAAGAGAGGATTTAAAGTGGAGGTACTGTATTATACAAGATTTAATTCATATCCCCATACACTTACAGTACACATATATTATTAGGACACAGTGGCTAATTCTTTAAATAAACTATATACAGTAGCTCTCTCATGTAAAGAGTATGGAGAGCTTGAGGTATGGACTTGTCTCACCTCTTATAAAGTGATATCTACAGCTTTTGACTAATAAGTAGTATAGGTATATAGAATTCAATAGAAGCTCAATGCTAAGGCTACTTTCTTCATACAGTATGTGTGTGTATCTATATAATAATATACAGAGGGACTCACAGAAGATCAAATGAAAGTAGAAGACAAAGCTTGCCAGGGTCACTGATGAAGGGTAGAATTCCCAGGAACATCTGTCAGGCCCAGTGGAGAAGAAGAAAAGGAAAAGAAGAAACCAAAGTTCTTCATAGGTCTTTATACTCTAAATAAGAAATTGATTATTCATGTGTATGTGTATGTGTGTGTGACATTGAAGACTCTTAAAGACCATTAAACTGATTATTGTGAAGCCAATTACAATAAGATGCTTAAATGGGTCCCCAAGTAACACAATGCTATTACTGCATATATAAATTAAGATAAAGCTTATAATATAGATGGACATATATAACCAGACATAGCCATATTAAACTATTGTGTGTATGTATATATTAGATTAGCACTGACTGATTAGCCATTACTCGAAAGGGTCATTCCTCTGTTCTCTGACATGAAACCCTTCTTTATCAATTGCAAGTAGCTATACTTTTCATTCATTATTCTGGGGACCACAAACTGCTATTAAATTGACACTGTAAAATACAAAATGGCTATCCACCTTCTTATATGGTATGGCATTTCTATCAATATCAGACCAGTATTACATCATGAGTTATACAGGGAGCCCATGCAAAGAGTTGAATGAGATTGACATTTAACTTGAAGTGATAAGAAAAGAGTATATAACTCTTGGCAAAGACTTAAGAGCAGAAATCAGAGACACATGCAATCATGCATTACAAACAAAATCAACAAGTCTGCCATTTTTCACATACATGTACATTAATCAATTTTTAGCATAATAATCCAAGCTTGTATAGCAACTGTACACACACACATATACATATATATATACCATGCAGAAGAGGCAGCATGTTGTATATCATATGGTAGCATGCACAAAAAGTCACGTCAAAGATATATGTACATCGATGTATAGTTCATTACACATTATTCACAATGTAAATTTTAAATATTAAATGAGATTATTTATATCCGTGTATATATACGTACGTATATTCTACAACAATTCAAAAGAATCCTATATACTGTATATGTGCTTTGTGTGCATGTGTTTGTTACAATAATATATAATGTTTACAAGGCAATAGCCAACATAATTATTGCTGCAGCTGTTCCAAGGACCAACTTGGAGACTACATATATATAGGAGGAAAACCAGGAGGATATTATAAAGCTATATATGCATGCATAAGCAGGAATGGCAGACCATGCCTTTAGATACGGCGGCCTACTTTACTCTTACCCATTGTTGTTGCACTGCCTCCACTTTGAGCTATAGGGGCCGTAAAAACAATAGAAGAACATAAAACTTGAGTATATTTCCAGTGTGCAGGAATGTGCTTACCTGAGAATACAGGACCATATTGGTTACCATAGGACTCCGGTGGAGTCACAACTACTGAATATCTAAACTGAATGTCCTCAGTTAAAATGTCAGTAGGGGCTATCCAGGTTGCCGTGATGTTAGTCTTGACTAGTTGATTTACGTGAGTCACTCCTCTGTCATCCTATATCATGGCAACACATTCATTGAGAGGCCATGTAAAGTGTGTAAACGTATACTCACATTGCAAGCAAGCTGTGAATTGGCACTGTCCACAATTAGAAAAGTTCCAAGTCGCCTGGTAATATCAGTACGCTGAACAGCAACAATAAGGAAACCTTGGAAGGCGAGGTTCATAGGTGGGGCAGACATTAATGTCACTGCATGAACAGAGAGCAAGTTGTTATACTCACACATATAGCATATGCACAAAATGAGACAGTGTTAGTGAGTGTCCTGGTATTTGTACCTGAATACAATCCACCTGGCCTGTAGGAGCAGTCACAGACGCCTGTTTCAGAGTCTGGAAGCACCTGTGGAGCAATGGTGAGTTGGAAGGGCTGGTTCATTCCTGTTGTGTTGATCAGTGTGTGTGCATTGTTGTTGACGGGAGAGATAATGTTGCAGGCCCCATCTGGGGCACCACCAGGGAGAGCCAGACCCAGGCCCAGCAAGCTGGCGGCAACCAGTACAATAAACTGTGGCCAATAGAGAAATAGGGGCTTTGACAATATATAAATTATATATATAGCTGAATGTGACCATTTCATAAATATATTTGATGGTTGCATATGTATATATAAACTTCTTAAATGAATACTCAATGCACTGAAGGTGATTAAATATATTACATTTTATTCTTCAAATTTTACTTCTTACCATTTCTAGGTCTTATATTCCTGTGAAGGGTATATAGCACACACTGTTGCAGCTACTACAGCAGACAGTCTAGTAAGTAAATGTTTCCCCTCTCCACACTCCCCAGCTTATAAAGTACTCATAATACTGCAGCCACACAAGACTGCATAATCTCATTAATCCCATATAGCAGGTCCAACCTAATATGCTTTCAATAGAGGGGAAGGATGGAGGGATTCACCGTATTGTGGAGAGAGGAAGTGGAGGTTTACAAGGTTGGTGTTTATTGGATTTGTGAGCCCTTCAATGGATTGATCATGACACTCTAAATAACTAGTAGACTGAACAGAAAAGCATGATCATTCCACTTGTTATATACATATGTACATATATAGTACTTTATCCTATACAGTAAGTGCATATACAAAGGAATAACAGAGAACAGAGAACTACATAAATTATTGAAATCAAAACAGAAATTCAGTTCTGTGATAAAGTGTGTTTATGACATTCCAATTGCAAATCATAGTCATCAAATGATAGTTCTTTAGTCCACTTGTACAGCTCTTCAGCACTGCAATCCTCCTCCAAACCTTCTAGTTTGTCATCTTCATTATCTTTACTCTCAGTCATCTCCAAACAAGAAGGCTCTGTCTACACACAGCAATAAAAACACTTTGAAGTATTCCCCTTAGATGGTCACATCTAGTTACTACAGGTATGAATAATACACACTATTTGCCATCCATATAACTCAAACCTTTTACTAGTCTGTAGAATTAGTCAAGTCAATTGTGTTAGTGATAGCCACCATTCACTTGAAGGGGCTGATGTATGTTACAATAGGAGCAGCAAGTAAGTTGTCTTTTTAAATGAATGACCACATTAAGGACCTGTCCAACCACATACCAGACCAATGGCTTCTTCTGAGATTTGATAATGTTTCCTCATTGATCTAGCTCTTTCTTTTGCTTGCCTTGACCTTCTTGATGGTGAGCGGGATGTCTTCCCAGACAGTGAGCGGGATGCCTTCCCCGACAGTGAATGAGAGATGGGTCTGCAGTGAAAGTAGAAACATATCTAGATCTGTCAGTATGCATCTGATGAGACTGACATGTTAGTGGAGGACAGAGTGGATATTCTTCTGATCTGGTCCACCTGTTGAGCCTGCGTCAGCGGCCTTGAGAGGGTCCTCAAGTCCTCTGCTGGTATCCTGGTGGACGGCAGTGCCTTCCCCAAGCAGAACATCACATTGTACAAGTGACTGTGTCTAGGAAGGGCTACAGAAGGCAAGGCAACCTTATATCTCATACTGGTGCTACAGACAGCTATACCTTGCCACGACACTTGGGATCATACTAGTATATATTAGTGGGACGGTGTGTACAGTCACAGTGAGTGTACATATGTAGAACTGACCCTCCAGGTCCAGCTTCCTCCAGAGATTCTGCCTCCCACCCAAGTGGGCTGGTGTCTCATCTAGATTGGAGCTAAACTACAGAATACAATATTAGAGCACTTAGGTGTAGATGCTACCATTCAGGTAATGCATGTATGTACTTGCATATATTCCTTGATGGTTGTGACATCAGACTCTTCAGTTATCTTTAAGTGGTGTTGCTGACATGTGTCAGAGAGTAGATGGTCAAAGTACTTTCTATTTCCCATTAGCTTACATGCATCCGTGGCAGCCTGAGGGAAGGTGGAGGGAGAGGGAAGGTGGAGGGAGAGGGAAGGCGGAGGGAGAGGGAAGGCGGAGGGAGAGGGAAGGCAGAGGGAGAGGGAAGGCAGAGGGAGAGGGAAGGCAGAGGGAGAGGGAAGCTGGAGGGAGAGGGAAGGTGGATGGAGAGGGAAGGTGGATGGAGAGGGAAGGTGGAGGGAGAGGGAAGGTGGAGGGAGAGGGAAGGTGGAGGGAGAGGGAAGGCAGAGGGAGAGGGAAGGCGGAGGGAGAGGGAAGATGGAGGGAGAGGGAAGGTGGAGGGAGAGGGAAGGTGGATGGAGAGGGAATGTGGATGGAGAGGGAAGGTGGAGGGAGAGGGAAGGTGAAGGGATGACAATGATGTGTACACATACCAGAGTACTTTGCTTGATCATTTTCTTGCCAGTTATGTACTGGACTCCAGTACCTCTCATTGATATGTATACTTTAAACAAAACAATAGGAGGGAAAGTGGAACCTCCAAATCTACAGTAAGGTACCCAAACAAGCGGCAAGTACATTTAGTGGTTGATATTAACAGGAATAATGATTGATAGACTAATCTCAAATGTATGTACGTACCTATGTATGTATACATAGTTCATCTGTATATACGTAGTTCATCTGTATATACGTAGTTCATCTGTATATACGTAGTTCATCTGTATATACGTAGTTCATCTGTATATACATAGTGCTCACCTAAACTTGACTGAAGCATTCATTGTTGGATCACGCAGCAGCTCCGCTTCTCTGGGACAAAGCTTTCTGAGTACATCGTGAGTGAGAGAGTGCTCCTACATGCCCATACAATACACACATGGAGTACATATGTGTTCATATATCCAACTATAAAGTCTTTAGACGTACAATCATCTTCTCTGTACGTACATTACACTTTAGCTATGCCCTTTGCCTATAAGATAGGTACCTATGTTGATCGCTGCTTCTAGTTTTCATTGGAAGCAAAACTGTCTTAAACTTACTGCAGAACACACTGCATCCTTCATGATTCTGAAGAGCTGTCTATTTCTTGTACAAATCCACCATTCTTCTATCACTGATACTGCGCCAAGCTGCAGTAGGCTATATACAACCGGAAACACATAAAGTTTATATACTCTTCATGTCCACTTGTATATTTGTAACAATAGCGTGCAACTTAACTTACTCTTCTTCTGTTAACTGAGGAAGAACCTTTTTGACCAATCGGTAGCCATGCGAACTATTTTTAATGGAAGATTCCGAAATACTTGACAACTTTATGCTATTTTCAGATAAAGGTCGAACTGTCGGAAGTCTAATGACATTGGTAGCCATGTCCACTATTTACAAACAAACGTAAGCGGTAATTGTGGTTTACCTTTTTATATCGCCATTTTAAAATAATCAGGTTACCATGACAATTATCAATTGAATGGGTGATTGTACTATAATAGTCTTATTAATATGGCCTCCCCAAGTCCTAGCGTAGATCACGAATTGGAAGAGTATTACTTGGCTGCAGTTTCAGTTGCAAGGGCTGCAGGTAAGGTAGCCTTGGAAGGGTTTACTCGTGATAAAGTGGTCGCTACCAAGACTACTCAGGCCGATCTTGTCACAGAGACTGACAAGCGGGTAGAGGACCTGATCCGTTCATCTTTGCAGCAACAGTTCCCATCGCATGACTTTATCGGCGAAGAATCAGCAACTAATTGTGAACTTACAGATAATTTGACGTGGATAGTTGATCCGATTGACGGAACAGTTAACTATATTCATCAAATACCTCTGTCAGCTGTTTCAATTGGGCTATGGAAGAACAAGGAACCAATAGTAGGCGTAGTTTATAATTTTATAACAGACGACTTGTATGCGGCAAAAAAGGGTCAGGGAGCCACATTAAATGGCAAACCCATTCACACGTCTGGCTGTACAGACCTGAGTAAGGTCATTTTGATAATAGAATATGGATACGACAGACTGAAGGAGAATTTTGAGGGGAAAATGCAGAATGTCCAAAATCTTTACATCGGCCAAGAAGAAAATGTTAGAGGTGTGAGGAACTTTGGTTGTGCTGCTTTGGCTCTGTGCTCGGTGGCAAGTGGAGTGGCGGACGCATACTATGACTTTGGGCTCCACTGCTGGGACATGGCAGCCGGCGTTTTGATAGTACAGGAAGCAGGTGGAACTGTGTGCAGCACAGATGGAGGGAGTTTGGATATTTTGAGACGAGAGGTTCTGTGTGCCAGCAGCCAAGAAGTTGCATCCAAAATTGTGGAGAGGATAACACATAGAATTGAGTACAAATCTGACAATCAATAATGTGAAATGTAAATGTATGACTACTTTATGAAATGAAAGTTTATTATAAAACATTTTACTATATCCCCTTCTAATTTCTTTACTTAACTACTTAACTGTTTTCCATTATTATTTATTCTAAATATTGAATTATTATTCATCTATTGCAAATTTAAAAATTTAAATTAGTCAAGCAAATCATTTACATACACACAATGGGCGCCATAATATTACTTTACTGATGTGGAAAGTGAAAATGTTAAGAGTGCAAAGTTTGGATATACAATTACCAGTTTAAAGTGTCACCTTTGATCTGATAAAGTGATATCATAATAGCCTTTATATTATAAATGCTATGGTAATGCTAATACAGTTTGTAGAGCTCTCACAGTAATAAAACCTTAGTTTATTTGGATGAGGGTCTTGGTAAAGGAGATATTGTATCCATTCATTACAAAAGTTTGAAACTTGATCAAAATGGTGTTTGTTTACATAGTGGGTGTAATTGCTGCCCTCAGTGGAAATGTGAATTTTCTGACTGCTCTTGGATCTTCCAAACAAGTAAGACTCACTTTCACTACATTGAATTAATCAGTCAAATACTTCCTTGTTGTTCTGACATGTATACACACTTATTTTGGAGTGTGGATATTAACATTATTATAACTCTACTTGCTCAGTATTCCCCCGAGTTTCTAAAGCCCAGTCCAGAGCCTTCAAGTGGAAGGAAGCGTGCTGGTCTTCGTTCAAGCCTTAAGGGTAAACACTTGTGGTTGGATATGTGTGTAAACATACTACAATTTGTAAAGTAACATCTTGTATTATCATAAACTTCAAGGTATTGGCTAGCTAAGTTAATGGGTGTGTGTTTACTTAGTAAATATCCTATCACTCTGGCAATATTGTAACTGCACTGATATCCATGCAATCATTATACTGTTTATCAATATTACAACTTTCCCAACTCTATTTGTACTGTGTTCATGCCTGATCCAACTTGGCATACAATATTATAGCTTGATCTTGTATAGCTGTATTTTGAGATTGGAAGTGTACCATATTAACAGCGGCAATTTGTCCAAAAAATAAGCTTAACATGTCTGTGTTGAAGAGCTACACAATTGAGGGGTGTATCATGGTGCTGTTGTCATCTATTTCATAGCTAAGTTGACAAGAAAGAGCAAGCAACAATGGGGTTACAAAAGATTTACTAATTATTAGAGGTTGACATCATGACCCTAATTACTACAGTTGCACATTAAGACTTCATACTGGAGATTGCAGTCACCAAATATGGTTACTCATATTTTGGAAGAGTACAGAAACATAACTTTTTATTTTGATGTATAAGCATATTGTTCATGTATAGTAATGATAATATGTAATAAAACAGTGATCTATACTTATGAAATGCGCCTTTATTTCATTTCACAACGGTGACCCGACCGGAGAGACAAATCTGCAAAATGTAATCAGGCGCTCGTGTTAGTCACATGATTTACCGAGAGATGGGTGTGTACGTTGTGCTTGGGCTGTTGCTGTTTTGTAGTCTCTTCAGTTCCCTAAGTGCGCTAGCTAATCTTTACCTTCTTGAATATTCCGCTAGTTTCGAGGTAAGAAATATTCAAGCAATAGAGTTTAAATGCACGAACTTCTAAGAACCTTCTAGCTAAGCTTATAATAAGATGTTAGACGCATTTATTTTCTTGAAGTTTCAATATATTTAACGCCATCTGGTCGCTTGTACTAGGGAGCAGTATGCCTAGATGGCTCGCCGGGTGGATATTATTATCGCCCAGGTTAGCGAAATGATATGAGTTGGACGGTGACTGTTCCTTAAAATAACCCACCACTATGCTCTATTGATTGCAGGAACCGATACTGGTTCAACTAAATGGATTATCTATCAGGAGGGTGGGGGGTGGTGCTATAACGAGACGCTTTGCTTGGAGAGAAGCAAGACCGATTTAGGGTCTTCGAAGAACTGGGGATCAAGTAGAACATTAAATGGGTTTCTCTCTGGTGAAGCGAGCAGAAATCCGAATTTTTACACTTGGAATTTGGTCTTTCTGATGTACTGTGATGGTGCATCTTTTACAGGGAACAAGTAGTTACCTTATACAACTGTTCAACCATCCTATTTACAATATTAATTTGTTATTCGTGTAGGTCGCAGCCAGTTTTAGTAGAAGGCCAGACAATATACTTCAGGTAAGTCCCATGTTAGCTATAAGGTTAAGTGCTGCCGTTACGTTTGTAATTTGTTTGCACAACCTTGATGTCTAGGGGGAAGAGAATACTTTTGGCTGCATTGAATGATCTTTGGAAAAACAGAGGAATGAATAATGCTAAAGAAGTAGTCTTGACTGGTGGCTCAGGTAAGTTGTGTTATCTATTTTCTGATTATTATGTACATTAACCACTTGGGCTAGTTCCATTGAGAATTTTCAAGACTAAATTTTAATGCATCAAATAGTAAGCAAATGCATTTTTCTTTCTTCTCATAGCTGGTGGATTGGCTACGTACCTTAATGCAGACTATGTTAGGGACTTTTTGCCTTCTGCTGTATCTCTGAGAGGCTTGGCTGATGCAGGGTAGGGGTACATTATCTAATGATAACTTTCATAAAAGGTTAAGTGTTGTGGTGTGAACAGGTACTTCTTAGATGCCAAGAACTGGTTGGGTCAGGAACACATTAGGCTCCTTTACCAATATGGTAAGAGATCGCTTGAACCTTTTGGAAGAATTAATCAATGACTGTGTCTCTCAGTGTTTAAGATGCAGAACTGCATGGGAGGTGTCAATCAAGATTGTATAGCAGCCAACAAGGGAGAAGAATGGAAGTGCTTCTTTGCCCAAGTAAATTACTAATGTCATGTAAATCAATAGCTAATCTTTATTGTTGTTTCCTTGCTATTCTAGTACACCTTTCCCCATATCAAAACTCCAATCTTCCAATCAAACGCACTCTACGACACATGGCAACTTCCTAACATCCTACAACTGAACTGTACACCTCCAAAGTGTCCACCTGATGAAGAGAAAGCATTTTTAGCATACAGAGATGTAAGTGGAGTAGATGGATAGGAGGAATTGGAATGCACATATCTATATACAGTATTTAATTTTCATCTTTTCTTGTCAAAATACACTAATGTGATGTTGGGTAAAGGAATTTGATTTTTATGTTTTGTGTAACAGTTTTTCAAATATGCCCATCACATAATAGTTAGGGTCGGGTAATATACGTATATGCAGACTATATTTATGAAGTTATTCATTCCTTTAATGCTACAAACTATAGACTTTCCTGAATGATGATCATGGATTGCTTGCTTCACCAACCAGTGGTGCCTTCCTCCCAGCCTGTCTAGTGCACGGCATGGCTGGTGGAAGCACTTGGCTGACAATCAAAGTGAACAATCTGACCTTATCAGACACCTTTACCAAGTGGTACAACGGAAAAGGAGCGGTCCATGCAGTGGACTGCGTGTGGCCATGTAACAAGTCGTGCCCTTGAATCACTATATATGACTATATACATGACCGTATAGAGTTACTATACTTACTTTGAAGCATCATCGTATGTTGTGAAAGATGGCTTCGAATTCGTTGAAGATGCACGTGTTCATTCTTGCTGCTCTTGTCGGTCTCGTAGCTGGAGAGGCAAAGCTCTCCCTCCTTACAGATGCCGCCAAGACAGAGGTACATATAGGGCGGAAGGGAATAGGTTAACCTTTCGACTAATAGTAAGCCTTCTTGTTGCTGCATTTCCAGGGAGCAATCTGTCTGGACGGTACGCCGGGAGGATATTACTATCGTCAAGGTAATGATTTTGAAAGATATGCGCCACTTGATGTGATGATATGTTTAGAAACGTTTACATGCTCTGCACATACGTGGTCTAGGGATGAACTCCGGGGCTAGCAACTGGATCATTCATCAGGAGGGAGGCGGATGGTGTTATAATGAAGATCTGTGTCTGGAGAGGAGCAAGACCTCACTAGGGTCTTCTACATTTTGGGGTCCGACTGCGAGCTTTAATGGATTTCTCTCTGATGAGGCGATGTATAATCCGCAGTTTTATAACTGGAATGTGGTCTATCTGAAGTACTGCGATGGAGCATCATTTTCAGGCAACAAGTGAGGTAGCCTTGCGTCCTTAGCTATCAATGCTATATAACCTGCTCCACTTACAGGTCTGATGGGGTCGTGGTTAACGGAACAACCATCCATTTTCGGTACCTTAGTTTATGTTGCTCTTCCAGCACATTTAAATGTGACTTCTCTTCTCTCCTCTCTCCTCTCTCCTCTCTCCTCTCTCCTCTCTCTTCTCCTCTCTCCTCTCTCTTCTCTCCTCTCTCTTCTCTCCTCTCTCTTCTCTGTTCTCTTAGAGGGAAGCGCATACTGAAAGCTGCATTGGATGACCTGTGGAACAGCAAAGGAATGAAGAATGCTAAAGAGGTCATCTTGACCGGATGCTCTGGTACATTTGATAGGCCTTTCACTAGTTAGCCTTGCTACACTCTCCTCCACACACACGCGTGCAGCTGGTGGATTGGCTACGTACCTTCATGCTGACTATGTCAGGAGCTACCTTCCTTCAACTGTATCTCTGAAGGCCTTGGCTGATGCAGGGTGGGTGTTGCCATATATGGCAGCTCTACAGTGTTGTCATGTGGCTCTCTGTATAATATAGGTACTTCCTGGATACTACCAATTGGTTGGGTCAGCAACACATCCGGCCTCTCTATCAATATGGTGGGAGATGAAGTAAAACAGTTGTATGAAATGTTTGAAAGTTATTCTTCTTGATCTGTGTCTCTCAGTGTTCAAAATGCAGAACTGCATGGGAGGTGTCAATCAAGATTGTATAGCAGCCAACAAGGGAGAAGAATGGAAGTGCTTCTTTGCTCAAGTGAGAGGAGATCTTTTTACAGTGCCTGCTTGAATATTTTCTTTCCCCTTCTCTTCATAGTACACCTTCCCACACATTAAAATACCGTTCTTCCAACAAAATTCTCTTTATGATACTTGGCAACTGGGGAATATCTTACAGCTAAACTGTACTCCTCCCAAATGTCCAACAGATGAGGAGGAAGCTTTCCTTGGTTACCGTGATGTAAGCAAGGGGGGAACATCTTGTTAACCATGGTAGAGTTGACATGTTTACATATATTGTTTGCTCTTTTATATTCTCTGTCAGACCTTCCTCAATGCTGATAAGGCAGTGCTGTCATCCCAGATCAGCGGTGCCTTCCTGCCAGCTTGTCTGCAGCATTGTATGTCACTCAGCAACTTTGGCTGGGTTGTCATCAAAGTGAATGACTCCACTGCCTATGAAACATTTGCTAAATGGTACAATGGAAATGGAAAACTACACGAGGTGGACTGTGCTTATCCGTGTAACAAATCCTGCCCTTGAAGACATCAGAGATATACAGAGATCCATAGATTATAAGTTAACTGAATATATTCAGTCGGCATGTACCTACATATACATTTATCAGTTGTTTCTGAGACTAGCTCTTTAAGCTTGTATACTACTACTTGTATATTTAGTTCTGTAACTCTATCAAATGGAAAGATATGAAGATGTGACTTGGTCTCAGCATTCACAGACATCTATCAAGCATGATCAATGAGTTTTGGAAATTTTGATTTCTACTCATATTTGCCCTATTTCCCCCCATACATTAAATGACCAATATTTGCATGGTTTGCAATTGATTGGCGTAGACTATAATATTTATATACCAGGATGCATAAGGGATATCTCTAATACGCATCCGAAGAGTCAAAGATAAATATAAATTATACTACATTTGCCTGTCCGTACATGTGCGAGTTGCATGCACATGGGCTCGTAAATTATACAAAATGGCTGAAATTTTGAAAACGTGTCTTGTATTGACACTTACAAGTATACTTTGTTGCACCCGTGTTTACGGGGCCCTCCACCGGGATTCATTAGGAGAGATCGTTAACATCCTGCATACCCCTCAATCACCTAAGGAGGCCTTGAATTTGTTTTATCTGAAAGAATACAAAGTAGGTATTTGTCCATTTTGTATGAAATGCTCTACTGCATGGTACGAAACCTTTGTTCGTAAGTAGGACGCACTCTGTTTGGATGGATCTCCGGGTGCATACTACTTCAGAGAAGGTTGGTGGGGTAGATAGAGCGCAGTTTATGAGTTTGGGAACCATCAAGTTGTCTTTAAACTATTACCCCCCACATTATGTGCTTGTGTGAGTAAAATCTTTTTTGTTAGTTTAGCTAGAAAACAGCAATTACTAATAACATGCAGCCATTTGAAAAGTTTCTATATAGTTGCTCCATTGCTTCCAGGAGGTTCTCGTTGTAGTATGATCTCCATTAGGTGCAGTACAGATCTTGTGCTCCTATTGTAGGTCAAGAAGGCACTACTGATAAGTGGATAGTCCATCTGATGGGTGGAGGTTGGTGTTATGACGAGGCTGAGTGTGTCTACCGCAGTGGAACATTACTGGGGTCCAGCAAAGGTTGGCCCCCCGTGCTCAACTTTGCTGGTGGTATTGTGTCAACCAACATGACAGTAAATCCCAAGTTTTATAACTGGAATTTTGTATATCTCATATATTGTGATGGGGCATCCTTTGCTGGTGACGTGTAAGTGTACACCTTTTTTGTGTCATTTATTGTGTGGTTTGATTCTTCAAAGGCTTGTATCACATGCTTTAGTATGTTTTTGTAAATGGAAGTTTAACAAGTTGGTAAACAGAAATAATATATGGAGAGTAATATTTGAGATTCATTGAATTAATTAATTGATAAACTATAATTTATTATTGAGTTTGTGTATCCTTGTTTGTATGCAGTTTGAAACCTGTGACATACCAGGGGAATACCCTGTATTTTAGGTCTGTTACTTATACCATTATTATTTGCTATAGTTAAAGCTCCAAGTTAATCTTGTCTGTTCTCTCCTCTCTATTCTCTCCTCTCTCCTCTCTCTTCTCTGTTCTCTTAGAGGGAAGCGCATACTGAAAGCTGCGTTGGATGACCTGTGGAACAGCAAAGGAATGAAGAATGCTAAAGAGGTCATCTTGACCGGATGCTCTGGTACATTTGATAGGCCTTTCACTAGTTAGCCTTGCTACACTCTCCTCCACACACACGCGTGCAGCTGGTGGATTGGCTACGTACCTTCATGCTGACTATGTCAGGAGCTACCTTCCTTCGGCTGTATCTCTGAAGGCCTTGGCTGATGCAGGGTGGGTGTTGCCATATATGGCAGCTCTACAGTATATCTGTTATCATGTAACAGTGCCTGTATATACTTACCATATGGTATTACATTTGCAGTTACTTTCTTGACTTGAAGAACTGGGACGGCCACCCACACATTAGACCTCAGTATCAGTACAGTATGAAAGCCAGCACTGCACTAGTGTGGTATGCAGTAATATTTTCTTGATCTGTCTCTCTCAGTATTCAAAATGCAGAACTGCACTGGAGGTGTCAATCAAGATTGTATAGCAGCCAACAAGGGAGAAGAATGGAAGTGCTTCTTTGCTCAAGTGAGAGGAGATCTTTCTTTGACCAATTTAATGTATTCTTCATGTTACCTTTTTGCTCCTTAGTACACATTTCCTCACATTAAGACCGCAATGTTTCAATTGAATTCAGCTTACGATACCTGGCAGTTACATAACATATTACAGTTGGAATGCTATGGACCTAATTGTACATTCTTAGAAAAGGCAGCCTTTCTAGCATACCGAAATGTAAGTTATCACATGAATGTCACATGACTGTCACATGAGAGCTGAGGTTTTATTAGGCTTTGTCTTAAGCCTATTCCTGTATCATTTTTAGCATGCTTGTGCTGTGCATTGTTTGAATGATTACCCTAGTCCCCAGATGGGTTGTGCAACACCTTTTCGTATGTATTCTGTAGAACTTTTTAAATGCAAGCAAACCAGTCATTGAATCTTTTACAAGCGGAATGCTAATTACTTCCTGTTTGGAGCACTGTTTGTCTATGTCAGATGAACTATGGAATGGTATGAAAGTTAATAACATGACAGTAACAGAGACCTTCAGTCAGTGGTACAATCAAGAGGGAGCTCTTCACGAGGTAGACTGCCCTTGGCCATGCAACAAGTTTTGCCCAAAAACTTAAAATTAACTCAATATTTTTCCATTCATTTAATCGTTCTAAAAAGAAATAAAGCTTTAGAACTGTTTGCAGTATTACATATCTTCATTACTTTTAAATTGATGTGATACTTGCATGATGTTAAACATCCACTATATATACGTAGTCTCTTTATTAAACAAAATATAAATTTTAGAAAACTACAAGTTCCTTTATAAGGCAAATCGTGTATTCAATTAATGTCATCTTCAAGGCTAGCGCTGTATGAAAAGAAATATGCCAAATCATTATTATATGAGTCATATAGCATACATATACAACATGGTAGTAGTTAAATGGGACATATATGATAGTAGTAGTTCTATATATGTAACAGTCCTTGGGGACTGTGTGCATACACTTACTAGTTCAGTTCATTCACGAGGAATTCGGCAATCATTTGACCTAACTTGATATGATTGTGTTGACATGTATCCTTCTTCAAGGAGATAGCCAAGGTTTTAAGGAAAACTCCGCTACGTTTTTTCATCAAAATCCCGTAGAAGGCAGCTTGAGCATGGTGTAGTGTAACTGTTGCATCAAACGTTCCATATTCTCCTAATGTAACTGCCTTTGCAGCTAATAAATCGGGAGCAATTTTAGTTCTTACATCGCAAAGCTCCAAAATCATCTTTCTAAACTGCTCAGTTGAAATGAATCCCGAAATTTTGTCCTCTTCAGTTTCGTTTTGTGCTAAAGGGGTGAGAAACGCAAAGTCGTGTTTCTGAAAAACTAGCCTTGATAGTAGATCGATTGCTGTAAATTAAAGAACGACTCACCGTTAACGTTACCAATTGCAATGTGCTGTACATCCATAGGTACCTGATCAGTTGTTGACATATTCCGAGTGTTTCAAGGAGATGAGTAGAGAATCACAGGGGGCGTGGCCTTGTGGGAACTTCCATTATACAAGTCCCATCCTAAAGGGGAAAGACCCTTTTAGAGTAAAAATGGCGAACTCCGAATATCGAGACAGATATTTCCAGGTAAATTAATCGGACATCAGTACAATTATCTATCTAAACCTTACCTTAATCTCACGTGTGATATGCAACCATAAGCATTTCACTTTCTACCGCTCGTGTTGCGTGTCCTTCATGATCCTGTTAACTTCCACATCCCTCTACATGATGCATGGGAGATGATGGTAGTGTGACTCGTTAGAGCTTAGCTATGGCGGGTCTGTGAGGGATTAGTGAAAGGTTCTCTTATTTAGATTAATATTAAAGCTTCCACTTTACATAACTGCTTATTCGTACATGAAAAATATAAGAAGCTACTACTATCTACTTTGTTGTTTATACATATATATTATTATTATTATTGTTATTAGAGTGCATTGTGTGCCTCCATGTGTTGTTAATACATATGTATATAAGAGGGAATTACATATACTATTTGTATGCGTGATAAGTTCCCGTCAATTTTAGTAGTTTTGTTTTGTTGTTAATCTCCTTGGAGACACGAGTGGGAGGGGCACATCTGAGTCATATGACAGTACTAATGTGGTAGCATGGTACTATTTGTGTGCAGGGAGGAGATCAAGATTATGCTGTGAAGCTGAAGGACTCATGCACGCTGTATATTGGTAATCTCTCCTTTTATACTACTGAAGATCAGATATATGAGTTATTTAGCATGTGTGGAGAGGTGAAACGGGTGATAATGGGACTGGACAGAGTCAAGCACACACCTTGTGGGTTCTGCTTTGTGGAGTATCCCAATCCTAGCTGCCTGTTATGCAATATAGGTCTCGTATTTCACAATCACTAGACAATGACTTTATAAATGTATGTACACATTATAAGGATTAGGTTACTAGAATATTACTACTAGAAAGATTAAACTGTTAAAATGTGCCATTTTTTGTTTATTCAAGTAGTCGTCCTTTACCCTTTGACCTATGAATCAAAAATATCTCTGCTTATATATTAGTGTTGGCATGACAACACTAACTGGATGATCTGCCTGTATATATATATATATATAGCAAATGAACCATTGAATATTTGGATAGTGTGTGTTTATGTGCGATCTGCTTTCCTTTTAATGGTGTTTGTGTAAATGGATACTTGTGGTTTGGTTATCACTCTTAATAACTGTAAGGAGTTATGAGTTAGCCTTAATGAGAGTAAAGATATTACAATCATGATGATGCTGAGAAGGCAACTATATGTGTCAACGGCACCAAGTTGGACGATAGGGTAATTAGAGTTGATTGGGACACCGGATTTGTTGAAGGGAGACAGTTTGGCCGTGGAAGATCAGGAGGTCAAGTAAGTTGACACAGTTAGTAGTGCCAGGAATTCCACACTTAGGGGGAGGGATAGGAGGAGATTATGTAAGGTAATAGATACTCTGATATTAAACATCATATCATATGAAGGATTGAACACTAGTGACTGAAATAGTTAAGTGAATATCTTATTTGTTCATTTAATTAAATCAACTAGTTTTATTTGATGTGGTGTTTGTACTAGAGTATTTCGATTCTTAAAATATACTTAATTAGGTATGTGTTTGTGTATAATACATGACAAAATTTCATTATGATTTTATAATATCAAATAGTTGTGGTTAGACTATCTCTTTGATACACCCTGTCTCAGGTTAGAGATGAATATAGAGAGGACTTTGATGATGGACGTGGAGGATTTGGGAAGAGGCACCAGGAGAGAATGGACAGAGGAACTGACAGAAGAAGAAGGCAGTAAAACCACTTTTATCAGGGAAAATACACTGTACATCAAACATGCAATGTGCCTAACTCCAAATGACAGTGTTTTATTTTTATGCATACATTCTACATGGATATCCCCATTAAGAAGTATGCCCAACACAGATATACATAGATCTAGAGTGCAAGTATATATATTTAAAGTATCAATATAACCTTCAGGTATACACTATACAAGTACATACGATATATATATATACATTGACTATACTTACGTATGTCCCCCAAATTTAGCAATATAGTTATAATGGGAGTCTCACTATGTAAGCATACGTATATGTATTGCATAACTGTTATTATATATAGATTCATTCTCTAAATACAGTTGTACATTCTTATATATAGCGAGCCTATCAGTACCATATCTTATAATTGGACCTTTTGGTCCATATATGGACCTTCAGCAGATGCACGATAGACTATTCTTTGTATATACATATGTCAACAGTCAACCCTTTAATCTAATCAGGTCACGTCTATGACAGCGAACCCTATTTTCAGGACACAATGCAGGAAATGCCATCTCGGGTTCTGCCTCAGACTTTTAGACGGTGATATTGAAATTGCAGAACAATGAGTGATAACGGTAGCGTGACAAATTATTTGCTAGCTCAGTAAACAGAATTATCCCCAACCATTGCAAAACTTAATTCATAAAATCCCATGAGAAATCCATTAAGTTCACTGATAACGTTGCAATACACATCTGCTGTGTATTAGGTGTAAGTGCTGACAAAAGATCAGAATAATCCCTCACATTCCTCTCTCATGATTATGTTTGAACTCCCATCTGTTGTTGAAAGTGCACGATTGGATGAGGTCACCCTCTGGCGTATAGTTTGAAATTAATTACCTTGCCTTGCCATGTGTTCTTTAAGACATCATTGAAACCCGAGACAGCGAATCAAACAAGTCAATCACTTTCATCTTTCTACAAAATGGGTGGAAATTTACTTTATGATGTAATTATTATATGTATCAGTCTAGTATGAGACCACAAACTGTATATACGTATATGTACTCTTAAATTTAATATGTGTCTATATAATGAATAAAAGAATACATATATTTTGATATATATTTGAGCGTTTTTCATTTTACCTCTCCCCTCCCTCCCTCCCATAAGGTACATATTTTGTGCCAAATCTTTTAATTATTTACCCAAGAAGGATCTATTACATAAACTTATACAGTAATACCTCTAATAGAGGACCCCTCCAAACAACAGCCAACCTCTCTACAGTGGACAAACTACTTGCCCCGTTTGATTTAAAAATAGGACAAAAATATAAGTATAACCTCTAAAAAGGGACAACCTCTCTAAAATGGACTAATTCTTACTCCCCAATGTGTCCTTTCTTCAGAGGTTTTACTGTAATATACATGATTTCTCAGTGATTACTAATACATTGTATATACGTATATGCTATAAAATATTTGAAAAGTATTGATATACGTTAAACGTTGTGTAGATTATAGAACCTCAAAACCGCTAAACTATTAGGTTACTTAGTCCAGTAACAGAATATTATAAGTTCTTACATCTAAAGTAATGCAAAATATAATTATGCTGTAAACAATTACAGTTTGTTACAGAAAGCTAATTAAGTGTGTTACAGGTACAGAACATGTACATATTATAGTACACAAATCTGAAGATAATCAAGTCTAGATATAACAATCTAGAAATAAGCTAGGCTTCACAAGCGTAAAATGGCATTAGTAAACTATAATATGTATTCAGACAGTTTGTCTGGTACGACTACAGTGCATATACTCAGCATGCTTTACTCCAGATAAACTACCAGATAAACCAGAGGTTTTAGCTGAATAGACAATTCTACATATACATATAAGTATATAGTGTACTTATGTGCTATAACTATATAATTGTTTGATGTGAAACATTATCTACTTTTGACAAAGCAAAGTACTTTCTTTGAAATCAGAGCATGCAATGCTGTTGTATACACAGAAGCATATACATATATGCATCGGATACCTTCTTCAGAGTGCTAACTGGCTGGACTACAGGCATATGGCTTTAAATCTAATCATAGAAGCAAAGATCTGGTTAGACGACCATTTTCTTTGAGTTACTAGAGCTTAATTACTGGTCTAATTATTACAAATATCTCAAAGGAGAAGTCATGCTCTGATTAATAACTTTTGATCATATAGGTATGTGTCATATGCATGTTCTATTATACATACTGAAGTTATAAAGTTAAGTGAAATGATCTTATTTGTAGATCAGTGGATTTCATAAAAGCATCAGCAACAGTAATTTTATACAAGTTATTGAACATTTCGACCATGAAGGTCTTCATCATCGAAAGGACTTGCTTGCTTTTGCTGATGAAGACTGTCGTGGTCGAAACTTTCATGACAATAACTTGTATAAAATTACTGTTGCTGATGCTCATAAGTTAAGTGTACATATAGTATAGGAATATTGTAGAAAAACACATTATTGTATACAAATATAAAAGCCAGGTACATGTCCATGTATATATTGTATATATGTATATTTCATTCTATGGGACAATATAACTGAGGTTGCTTAACACTCTAAGTGATCAATGTAAGTAGTTGTTAAAATGTTTGCTTAGCAACACGCAGCTTCATAGCCTGGACACTGTTCTTATATATATGTTATATTGACACATCTTGGGGCAAGTCCACAGTTGCGGAGGCCTGACAGTTTACAACAAAGTTTACATATTAGTTACTATGTGTCACCATTGCTATGTCAACCATACAATGGATGACTAAGGGTATATATCTGTATATCAATATTAATATAATAATAAATTATGTTTAACAGCTGATAAGTAGTCCAATAGTAACAGTTCTATGAAAACTGATTACAATACATTGGTAGAGACACATTTGTACATACGCAAACACTGACTCCTATAGACACCGTGTTACCCAATACATACATACTAATCAAAATCATATTTTAAATGAGAGAACTATAAATGGCACAATGTACTGGGGCAATTTCATAGAGCATGCCATTGTCAGTAACATTTATATAATGTCTTAAGGGAGCTAACATTAATAAACACCAACATACGTAAATGATTATTGTTTATAATAATATCATTATATATAGTCCGATTAAAATTAAAAATAAGGGAGCTAACTTTATTTTAATTAAAAATAACAGGATGTTAATTCACTACACATTAGCATCTAATGATTAGTACGTAGTATTAAGTATCAAGTATGTACAAGATCATGACATACGTAATTTCAATCAATTATTTATATATACCTAGGTACCAAATAAAAATATATACGTGTACTGTACTTTAGGACATTCAAAGGGTAAGTATTAGGCACTAATTGATTTAATTAATACTGCCTTGGAAATGTCCTGGTAACCCTTGACTAAGTTGTGATGGATTAGTACTGTTTCTGGTCTGGTGATGTATCAAGATTACCTTATCTTATTGAGACATTCTATTAGTAACCACAAAATTCATAGGAAAGCTGCAGGGCCAAAGTGGTAAAATATAGCAGTCAGGAGCTTGACAGTCTAAACTATCTTTGAAGATGGAAATTACCTTATGTGTCTATAATGTCTATAAGACAAATAAGGAGCCACAAAGAGTATATATAGGATCTTAATTATATATAGGATATTAGTATAGAAATAATATCCTTATACACCATTTTTTAACTTTGTATTATTGGATTTATATATTCTCTTACTTTATCAGAGCAGACATGGGACTGTGTATAGAATTAGTTTAGTCTACCCACGTATTGCTGCCCATAATAAACTATCTTTTCTGTTTTACAGGAAAATAGCATACACAATTAAAAAGTTAAATTGTATGTACATTGAAATATTATCACATCAAATTAATGGGTTACCACAACTAAAGGATTAATATATTGCCAATATTGCAAACTTCCTTAGCATGCAGTTGATACAATAATATACACCAAAGGAATCCTTTTTTATAATACACCAGTTACTTGGAATAGATGAAAATTAATAATTGAATCCAATAAAATTGTGATATGACCTACCTAAGCCTTAGGGCAATTCTAACCACTATCACATACTTCCCACCTATACTAATCATTTATCTCATCTTAAATCAATTGATGTTCCTGTATATGGATTTATCATGTAAATACCTAATGATTAGGTCAACATCAAACAGAGTTATACTACCAATTGCAAAATTTGTTTAGGTAAAATGTAGCGACACATGGATAGAAAGAGAAGTACCTTATTTAACAGCTGTTCTGAAATTAAAACATTTATAATCTAATTGCCTCACTTACTAATCCATATATATATACCCTTTATCTGATTATGTAACACACATACATAAATATAAACACAGGCTATGCGTCTAGATTTGTGTATTATGAGGCAAGCCATGCATAAAATGATCATGGAAACAGCTGCCACAGATAACAAATTTAACTACGGTGAGTGCTCACGATTCTAAACGAATTATATATTTTACTGGCCACTCAACTTGTACTCCAATTAGATAAGTCTAACAAAAACGTCACGCCCATATAGATGGGAGACAGCTTGAAAAGGTAGACTGGTTTTATCTGTGGCAGAACTGTACTGTAACATTTTATTTTATAATAAGCATTAGTGCAGTGCAAGAGTTGTCTTTAACCATATAAGGGGATATGAAGGAGGGTAATGCCTAAATATTGATTTGAGTGTTAGATAAACAGGTAGTCAAGTCATGACTTATTTGTGGCTTTATGAAAATATCCAATTGCAAATGCAGACATATGTATATATGGGATAAAAATATTTTTCATTTAAGTTCCTTTATTTGAGAATCTATAATTCAGCCACCTCTCCAATAAGACAAAGTTCAGCTAGCTCCAAGCTACCACACCAGACAGGTTTCACTGTATACTTAAAGTGACCACAATTTGTGGCCCATGCTTCTGTACATTATAGGATTCAAATATTAGTTCCAGAATTAAGGTTTAAAGAGAAAACCTTTAGCACATGCACAACACTTTCTATAATCATTTCTAAAAGATGATAACAAACTGCTGATTCCTTAAATGGGCTGGTGCCTGTTTCAATCCTAAGATCAATTACTTGCATTTATGGGATATTGTTGAGTGGCATGCAACTACATTATGTCTTCACTCTTCGTCTGATAATCAACATGTATTAATAGATTAATTCAATCTATTTGTCCTATGGTCTCCACATGCATTTGGCATATAGCTTCATGTAACACCATTAGGATCAAGTGTCTAAAGGTTGTGTTTCCAGTCTGAGACATAATATTTAAAGTACAACATGTACAAAAGCAAGCTGAAGGTAGCATTGCTAACATTGCCTGATTATTAAACTTTACCGCATACTATATACTAGGTAAATAAACACATCCTAGTATGTTATTGTTGTGCATATATAAATCCAAAACATATATTGATTATGCAATATCAATACAAGATTTTTAGGGCTAAATACATATACGTACCTATTAATAAGCTGGGGAGAATGTGGGATAAGAGTGATACCATTGTGCTGGAGAATCTAGTATATTGCTATGGAAAATGTTCTATCAAACATAGACATATCAGGCGCCTATGTATATATTTTCTACATATGCTATACCTTAACAAATTAGCCTATGTATAAGGCAATATATACAATTAAGAAAGATTAATTCATGTATGTCTATATGTATATACATATACGTAGTTCTTACAGTACTAAATATCCAATGCAGCACTGCCTATAAAAATATCAATTATCATATAATATACGGTAGGTACATAAGTTCTATAAGCACACCTCTTATAGATGGTCAAGCATAATTATAGGTCCAGGCAGCCCCTCCCATAAAGGTTGGTCCAGGAAGCCCCTCCCATAAAGGTCCAGGAAGCCACTCCTGTAAAGGTTGGTCCAGGCACTCCCTCCCATATGTATAGGGAGGAGATTAGGAATTGAAGAAACACAAAGATATCTGTGGTTAGGTTACCATGGTCACTACTTGGATTATGTAAACCTTTGAAATTCTATGCCATGTAATTTAAAGCTATAGAAGATCAATGTAGTTAGAAATTGAGTATGTTGGAGTGAAATGAGTGTTTATACAAGCCAACTTTACTTTACACTACAGCTGCTGAGCTAGAGAAGATTGGAGTGTGAAAATATTCATCTTTTTAGTTATGCAAATCTTTCACCCACAAATTTGTTTGAGGGGAGAGCGAAACTGTTTCAAAACCGGAAGTGTTATCAATTAAGTGCACAGCCCCTATTCGATATACCCTCCATAGTTTACTAATATACCTCCTTCGAGTAGTTAAGCACTGCTGAGGCTTCGCAAAACCTTCAAAAAGAAGACAAAGAGAGACCTCTACGATAGATATAAATACGAGCTGGTTTAGGAGGGTCAAGTGCAGAACACAATGGTTTGCAGATTAGCACACGCAGCTATAGCCTTCTGGTGCATACTGCAAGCTATCGGAGAATTCGAAGTCAGCTTAAAACAAAGAAAAGGGACACTCGCCAATTTACACTCTCCGCAAGAAAATCAGCATCCTCCTTCGAAAGGCTACATCATATCACTTCGTGATGATACTACACACGACGAAGTTACCGAGCTGAGGAGAGAGTTATGGCAGCGAACAGGAAGACAAGGGAATGTGAACGATGACCCGACGAAGGTTGAAATTTGGGAAGTTCTAACAAAAGGAATATCGATCACTCTGGACCAACAAACATTGCAGTGGGTAAGTATGTATCACTGTAGTAGCATATTAGCGACTTACTTGCACATTTTCAAAATCTCAGAGTGTCTATCTATTATTAGTCTAGTTCCTAATTGGGAATTATTAGTTGAAAACGTATTAGGTATTCCATAGAGCTTTATGGCTTGAACTGATTAGTAACTCAATATAATATATTAATATATTGTTTCATTTCGAATTGGCAAAAATATCTTCAGCAAGTACTTAAATTTTACTATTAAAGTGTGTGAGGATAATAAACTATTAGAAAAAGTACATATAGAGACATGTAGCAATGATGGTATACAGATATATACACACAATAAACCTGTTTATAGGTACGTAGTTTGGAGATAACAGAGTATGTTGAGGAAGAAGAAGAAGTTGAAATAGCTACTTCAGAATGGCATCTAGATGTCATTGATGGATATATAGATAACTTTTGTAATATTTCTGGTGACGGCACTGGCATTGACGTATACATACTGGACTCAGGCATTCAATATGAACATTCAGAATTTGGAGGACGAGCCCTCTTTGTTGGAAAAGACTTTACAGACCCTTCAGGAAGTGGAGTGGATAATGGCGGTCATGGGACATATGTAGCTTCACTGGTAGCAGGAAAAACGTTTGGTGTGGCTAAGAATGCCACCATTTACAGTGTAAAGATTTTCAATCTTAGCATGAAAACAACTTCTGGTGTGGTTATTCAAGCTCTCAATTATATTGGACAGAAGATTGCACAAAATCCAGAAAGAAGAGCCATAATTGTGGCTGCTTTTGCTGGAAAAAAAGCACTTTCTATAAACAATCAAATAGAAAGACTGTCCAATTTAAGTGTTGTAGTGGTGACAGCTTCAGGAAACAAAGGCCTAGATTCTTGTCTTTTCAGCCCAGCATCTTCTGAAAGTTCCATCTCAGTTGGAGCCACAGATGTTAACAAAAACCTGTGGATGTACAGATATGCTATTGGAGATTTTGTAATCTTTCAAGAAGGCTCAAACATAGGGTCTTGTGTTGACATATTTGCACCAGGGAAGAGAGTACGGGGAGCACTTCTAAACACCCGATCTGGCACATCTGGTGCAGCAGCCATTGTGGCAGGAGTAATTGCTCTAATGCTACAGAACAATTCCACCTTAGGCACCAGTGAAGTAAAGCGACTCTTAATTGAGTCAGCACTGAACAATGAAGTGGATATGTCTGCAGGGTTATTGAACTTGAGAAGGATTACACCAAATCGTTTTTTACGTGTTCCAGGTAGGTACATCTTAGGTATATGTACTTATTGCTGCTATGTATGACGTTAGCATTAGTTATATACAAAACATGGATGTCTGCCATTTTTACTAAAAATAGGTGCTTGTATACATTTTACAAATTAATCACCCATATAACAGTGCAAGTTACAAAATACCATAGTAATCTAATATAATATAAATAATTTATATATACATACATAATTTAATATGATTGCACATTAACCACTACAAACCTCACCACCATAAACAGTGAAGCAGAATGTTCACATAGAATGACAAGGAACTACTGACAAAGTGCATTTGATTTAGAAATCTTCATTTCTAAACTGACTTTAATAAATATTCTAGGCTGATAAATCCAATCCTACTGATACTTAACACTATAAAAACGAAATGTTATACATCAATTTATGTGAACATATTTGACACCTGAACAATGTAGCTCTCTTGGGAAAACAGACCTCAACCTGTCTAACAGTCTAAAGCAACAATACATGTAGATAGATCCATACCAACCACATACTCAGAACACTTGTTCTTAGAGATGTCAGCCTTAATTGTACTAATTTGAAACAAAATCATAAGATTACAAGCTAAAGTTATACATGTTTTAATTTGTTAAACCTGTTATAGGATATGTATATTACTGTTTTTATATTAGGTGACTGAATAATGGAATATTATACTATACATGTGCACTATGTTTATATAATTGTATAATGTATAGTTCAATGTGCTTCTTTTAAAAACCCAAGGTTAATCTCCAGAGAGCTTCAATTGTTAGTCAAAGTAATGAAAGAAGTCAAGATTGGTAGTCACAGTTAATTTGATAGCACATAAACTATTTTTCAATTTACATATATATTCAAATCACTTTTTATGCAAATACTATCTATTCAGGAATTTGTGAATGTAGTGTGATTCAATAAATTGATTATAACCCATCTAATGTCTTTTTAGGGATATGATCAAAAAGTATATAATACATTCACTAGGAATTCCTTATTAATTTTTTTAAATAATATGATGAAGCAAATATAAAACAAAAATGGCCTAGGATGAAATGTTGATTGATCATATGTTGTACAATTCTTAAAATATAATATTACGTTCTACGTATTTATGCAGACATGCCTCCTGCAACTCCTCCCCCTGAACCTGTCACAGAACCTCCAACTCAGAGCCTTGCAGAAAGAGTGAGGCAGCAGTGGCTGGTGGAAGCAGAAGAAACAGAGAATAGGTCTATAACTGTGTTTTACAGTAGCATATTGATGCAGGAGTTCACTATCATCCTAGAATTTATGAGAAAGGAAAACTACACTTTGGAAAGTGTGACTCAAATAAATGAGGAGACAGAGTCCTATTTCTTTCCAGTTTTTAAACTCTTAGGTGAGGATGAGGAGAATGAACAAACCATACATCTGAATCTCAGTGCAAAAGAAGCAATTAATGTACTACATACGTCTACTGCTGTTACCAAAATACAGTATTTCAATGGCTATCAAACAGAAGGAGGACACAAATATCTTATTGTAGAGTCTAGCAAGCAACACCATTTCATTGCAATAACGGGACAAAGGAAAGAAGATGTACCTAAATTCAAGTCAGCCTTGATTAGATTCAGATTCACTCAATCGGTTAAGGTTAAGGATTATCTGACAAACACTATAAACAGCTACTACTTTAGTACAAGCATGCCAAGAAATGCCTTATTCTCTTATGGCAATATACACCTCTCAAGTCTCAAGATTATCAGCCACTACTTAAAAACTCCTGTGGTTCACTTGTCAAGCTATCATCGGAGAGGTGGACAGAGACGTTTTGTGGCCATTTTTGACAAGTCCAAAACCGATTGGAAACCTTTCAGAGTATTTTATGGATCTCATAAAAGCAATTCTATAAAAACAGACTATATTTATCCTGTGCTTGTTTGTCCAGCTTCAATTGCTAAAGAAAACATGAAGGAAAGTGAATATTTTATATTATCTGCTCAAAGACAGAGGTGAAGAGTAATTTAAACAAAAGTCTACTTAGAATGTTGGTAAACATATTTGTTTCCACTCTCTGTTATCCATGTCGATAGCAGGACTAATTAAAAGAGTAAGGAAAGTTTATCTCAGAAATAAAATAAACAATTTCTGTAAATACTTAATTTTAAAGTTATTGTTTCTTTATTGATTAATAGTGATGATTGACTATGTATAATGATGAAGCTCCTAGACCTAAATATCTTTGAAAATGTAAGCCTTGAGACATACGAAAGGGAAGGAATACTATATCAAAGCAGGATACTAGATGAGATTACAGATGTATGCATACATACCATAATCTTTAAGACAGACAGCAAGCTAAGTATTGACAGGACTGCGCACACGAATGGTGTTAGCATAACACCACATACCACCACAAAATTATGCACATAATAATAATATGGTACTTCCGGTACGCTGCAGCAAATCACAAATAGGAGCTCCGCGATTCGCCCCCTCTAACTACCTGCGCAATCGGAATACAACGCATGGCAGCATATTTGGTGATTCGCGTAGAGTGTACCATTAGATCAGGTTTCAAGGTCTAGGCGACATGAAATCATTGATCGAGTATACGTACGGCTATTATAAAAGAAGCAGCGCGGCCCTTGAGCCATATACTTGCAAGTAATAATAACTGCGCAACAAGAATTCAATATGAAGCAAACTGCAACACTGGTATGTGTAATAAACCTACTGGTTTTTACAGTGCATTCGTCAGAACATTCAAAGAATCAGCAATCTCCGCTATACAACCACGAAGAATCCCTTCCGGGACGATACATCGTAAAGCTTAAAAACGGAATCGACACCACTCAGTTTGCAAAGAAACTGCAGGAGCTATATAGAAATGATAAAACGACGGCGATAAAAATATCAGATTCGTCCGTTTGGAATAACATTAATGGAATGGCCGTAAAATTGAACAAGGAAGCACTAACTAAGGTCAGTAGATTATAGCAAATTTAGAAATTCTAAATATACTATACTTATTGTGCATTAATATATTTCTACATAATTTTTTAGATTCAGTGGATGGAAGAAGTTGAATATATTGAAAGTGATGTTGTTTTGCAAGGCAGTACAGCAGATGATCCAGCTGAATGGAACCTGGATGAATTGGATGGCAAAGTTGATCAACTTTACAATCCAGCAGGTGATGGAAGTGGCACAGACGTGTTTATATTGGACAGCGGCATCAATTATACCCTAGATGAGTTTGGTGGAAGAGCGCAGTTTGGAGGCATAGATTTTGTTGACCCTGAAGAAGGGGATGGATCAGACCACAATGGACATGGAACATATGTCGCTTCCTTAGTTGCTGGTAAGAGATTTGGAGTGGCAAAGGGAGCGAACATCTACAGTCTAAGGATTTTAGACAGCAACAAAAGGGGATCCACCAGAATACTTATAAATGCACTAAACTATGTAGAGAAGCTACAGAGTGAAGACAGATATGGAAGAATAGTAGTCCTGTTAGCCCTTTCAACAGCACGTCACCAATACACAAATGAGGTTATTAAACGACTAACATCTCAAGGAATAGTTATTGTAACAGCAGCCGGAAATAATGCCATGAATGCTTGCAATTACACACCGGGTTCAGCTGATGGAGTAATTAATGTTGGCGCAGGTGATTCCTTGAATAAAATATGGTACTACTCTTTCCAATGGACCCCACAGTTTATGTATAAAAAAGGCAGCAATTATGGGGACTGCGTAGACTTGTTTGCAAGGGGCAAGGACATTAAGGGAGCATCCAAACACTCTCATATCTCCTATGAAATGCACATGGGTACGTCCACAGCTGCTTCTCAGGTAGCTGGGGCAGCAGCTGTACTTCTACAGGTTTACCCTGATGCTAGTCCTGCTGACATTAAGACACTACTAATCAATTATTCTACCAGAGACTCACTCAATCTCTCAACTATACCACTTCAGTACAGATTAAGCACACCCAACAGATTACTGCAATTACCAGGTACGTAGTTATGGATATAAACACACCAAATTGCTCCGATATCCTAGCTAATTGTTACTAAGTGAACTTTAGGGTTAGAGATCACATAATATACTGCTATTTCTATATTGGACTTACAATTGGTTTAGTTGAGGACAATTAAATTCATTAAAATCAGGTAGAATTATTTCCTTTTTCTGCAGCTGGCAATGATAGGATGAAATACAGGCCTGGGGAAGGTAACAATGAAGCAACTGAAATTGGTACTTTTACATCAAAATCACCAACTCTAGCACCAAAACCTACAACACCCAATGAGACAGCGGGTACTAAACCTCAGACAACTACTTCTACAGGAACTTCTACGTCAACAGCATCCATTATTACAACAGAAGAACCCTCCGATTTACCGTTGTCAAGGCAACTGCAACAGGCGGCTGATGGCTGGACTACAATCACCTATCCTAGTACCTGTAACCTATCAATTGATTTTGAGGAGATGAAACAAAGAGGTTACGTTCTCCATCAACTTCACAGTCTTCCAGGTAGTGAACAAGTCTGTTTCCTCGCTATATTTGCTAGACAGCAAATGTCAGATTCTTACAAGGGATTTTTTAATCTTACTTTTTATGAACTTCAATACAAAATACAAACAGGGACAATAGACATTAGCAGAGTGTACATCTTACAGGGTACGAGAGTGGGAACAGAGACACTCTATAATGCTGTACAAGGCGACACTGCATTATCAACAATAGTGGTTCATGGATTTTCGCCGTTACATCATTCACGCTTCCTAAGGCTAATGTATATCAAGGGATACAGTAGAACTGATGAAGTATTTGACCACTTGAATGGCAATCCTAAGACATTAGCTGCAAATGGAGTGTTTCGCAAAAGAGGAGATTTGGATAATTCTCTGTATTATAAAAATATCCGACCGAAAGTGCTAAAACAACAGATCAGAGTAATGCAAAAGTTGGGGTTCAGCATTATTTACCTCCAGGGTTATCGACTTTCTGATCGTCGGGGCAAACCAGATTGTAGATTAATGGCTGGTTTCACCAGAGGCGTTAAAAGTTTCAAAATAACCTTCTTAAGAGGATCAGAACGCCTACAAAACAAAAATGAATTCCATAGAAACAGTGGATATCATCTCGACCTAGTTGTCCCCTATCAGATGACCCAGACCACGGAAATCTTAAACTATGCAGCAATTTTTATCATGGACTAGATAGACTTAATCAACTGACATTCACAATTAGATATATTATTTAATTTAACTTATCTATTATTATAACCTCTTTCATGTCTTTTGATTCAATGAATCACCTTTTGATCGAAAAGTTAAAATATACACCAGGTTTCGGGTCACGTGATGTCCAATATTCACAGGTAGCAAGTTTTTTCAATACCTTGCCGATATGGCCGAAATCGAAGAGAGCATATTAGATGGAGACGTGGTTAGATTGCAGAAGTTTATATCACAAGAAGAAAGATGGGATTTCAATTCTCGTTTTGGAAAGGATAACATGACACTACTTCACTGGGCTTGTCACTTGGGGTCTGTTGAAGTACGTAAATAGCTATAGAAATCCTTCGAATGTTCTTCAGTGATGTTCGTTCGTTTGAATACTCTATCGATCTACCAATCATATCCTTTTCTATATCGTTTTCCAATGTGTCGTATTGGTCAATATACCATAGTGTGTGCTATACTCTATTTTAAGTCATGTCAATCTAATGTGTACTATAACGTGCCGTCCACAGTCAATTCTATACTCTCCTCAATAGTAGTATGTGTAGTCGGTTCCTTTATTATCTGAATGAGGATCAATTCTAGATAGCAAGGCATATTCTTTGTAGGCTTGGTGTAGTATTCCATGGCTATGTGTTTGTGTTAATCTCTTGTTACAGGTCGTCCAGTGGTTGCTATGGAAAGGAGCCAATCCTAATGAGATTATCAAGCATGGCTGGTTGTGTTCTCATCTAGCAGCTATCAGGGGACATGGACAGTGTCTGGAAGTGAGTGGTTTATATCACTTTACATTGACCCCATGAGTTTACTATTCAGTAGCTGATTTGCCCTCCAATATACATAATGATCAAATTTAACAGATAAAATGTATTACTTGGGTGTGTATCATGCCCAAGTCAGAGATGACTGATTAAGGTAGGGTTGAGTATAATTATCAAGTAAAGAATCCCTTAAAGTATCATTATACTTCTAATATGATAAACTAAGCCTTATTACATTTTCGTATAATTATTAATTTTCTAGGCTCTTTTGATCTACAAGTGTGACTTGTCTACATCAGATGATAAAGGTATGTATAATTATACTAATAATTAAATTTGCATATATTAGATAGAAATATAAATGGTTATGTACATATATAGCCAAGTCTATATTAACAGCCAGTGTTAATATGCTTTGATAGTCTCCTGGTTCCACTGTATTTACACATTTTCTTTCTTTTTAAGGCTACACTTGTTTACATCTAGCAGCTGCTCATGGAAGAACTAAATGTGTTGAACTGCTACTGAGATTTGGAATTGTAAGGCCTTGAAGCACTGAATATAAGTGCCAAATATTTTTCAACTGCTACTGTACATGCTAGGTCTCTGCGTACTTTTTGTTTTGAGTGGTTTGCGATTCCTTTATAGTGGTCACTGACTTTATTGATAAGATTAGTATGTGTATATATGTCATAGGAAGCCTCCACTGTACTGCCAGTTACTTGACATTGAGTGCTTTGTTTAATCTCACCAAATTTCGCAGGTCCAAATCTCAGGTTTCGTATAGTTATTTAAAAACCTGGGTTTCCTAAGGGTATATGTAAATACTTGGAAACAAAAACAGTAAAAGAACTGGAAACTTGTGAAATTAATCTTTCAAACATACTTTAATACCCTTTAAAACCTGGCATTTCAAAAGGTTTCAAATAGCTTTTATACTATATGGAAACTGAGATTTGGTTATCTAAATATGTGCGGTGTATATATTACGTTCTTTGTATAAATATATGTATATTCGTTGTATCATTGAGTAACTCCTTGAAATCTATATTGTAATCAAGAATTCTTGACATTGGTTTCATCTTTAACGTAATGTAATTTAAAATGCTTATCTTATTTATAATGGACTGTGTTGTGTTACAAAACATTGTTTGTTGTAAGGTGATATGTGTACATTAAAGTCCTTGCACTGTATCAAACAGAGACTCAGTGTTATTGAGATTTTGGTATAAATGAACTCCCACATATGTAAGCATAATATGGTCCACTGCATACAGTCTAGTTATATGTTCCTGCTTAATTAGCCATGATCTGTTTCGCTTTTGTGTATCCATGCCTGAACTGCTATTTGCTTGTCTGCTAGCTTTCATTAGCTGATGTAGCAGTAGTAATATGATTACTCCTTGCTCTTCTTGTGGTGCAGACGAATATGGCTGGCTCCAAGACATTTACTGCACTATAACCAATTAATCAAAGTTATAGACTCTCTGGCATATGATAGTGAAATCCAGTAAGGTTGTAACTATTTGTGTGTCCATTCTAGAATGAGGTGTGCCAAGGTGTGGTTGACCCACATTTATGTGCACTGTGGGCTGGTCCTCTGGGGCACTGTGGGCTGGTCCCCTGGAGCACTGTGGGCTGGTCCTCTAGGGCACTGTGGGCTGGTCCTCTAGGGCACTGTGGGCTGGTCCCCTGGAGCACTGTGGGCTGGTCCTCTAGGGCACTGTGGGCTGGTCCCCTGGAGCACTGTGGGCTGGTCCTCTAGGGCACTGTGGGCTGGTCCCCTGGAGCACTGTGGGCTGGTCCTCTAGGGCACTGTGGGCTGGTCCTCTAGGGCACTGTGGGCTGGTCCTCTAGGGCACTGTGGGCTGGTCCCCTGGAGCACTGTGGGCTGGTCCTCTAGGGCACTGTGGGCTGGTCCTCTAGGGCACTGTGGGCTGGTCCTCTGGTACATACACTCAAGCTATAAAATCTGATAGTGTTCATTATATCTGAATACAGTTCACACTACATGTACATATTGGGTATAAGATTAACTGGGGCTGAACATACTCTGATATCTATAGCATATGTATAAGGATTGTGAAAAAATATTTTCTAATGGCAATGTAATTTATGGTACTATGTGCTTGTCTATCTAATGTGCCACTCCATAAGCTGTACCAGCCCATTCTATGTGCTACATAAACATATACAAATTAAGAATGTGTTGTCATGACAAAAATATTTAAAATGAGCTTAAATGACCACAAAAATTGAGGTGTTTCTATAAAGTATATTGCCTCCAACTAGGGTTGTACCTTCTAATGTTATTTCATATGTATGAAGGATGGTGGGCTGTGTAGCTCTGTGGTCAAGGTAACAATCAAACTATGGGATTAAATGTCATAACATACATTCTAATTACCCCAATTGTTTGGTATAAATTCTCCTTTTACGATAAATGCTAGCCAGACTTCATTAAATCATCATTACCTTCCATTTTGATTTTAATGTCATTACCCTTTGAAACTTTGATCAAGGCCAAAAGGAAGCTATATAATTATCATGGAAGTACATATGTGTTATAGCACTCAAAGAACTCTATTATCACAGTCTAATTTGAACATGGACCTCATATTGTTGATTATGTAAACCATCATTTGTAGAGTCGTCTTCATGATCCAGTTGGCCTGACCTTTGTACTTTGGGCTCAGATAGGTATGCTGTTAACACTCTACCCTGAGGGGGTGATATGGAGTGGCTGTCTGCTGTACCCAATATAATCTGGCTGAAGAAAATATTGTTAGCTATAGTTTGTGTTTGTCATTATCCTAATCTGTACCTGTGAACTACCTGTATAGTCAGAACCTTATCACTACATCTACGTAATTAATCACTTTTGTAACTTTGAGTAATTGAGACTTTTATGGAAGAAAAGCAAAGATATTTCTCATCCTAAGCATTCCTTGAGTCATATTAGCATGTAGATTACTATCAAAGGAGCTTGTAATGCTTTGATCTCTAAGTTGTGTGGGATATTGAATTGATCAATGTGTTATTTGATAAATGCAGTAGTTCTCTCCTTCTCTAATTGCTAGCTGATTAAGTGTGATCTACCTCAGCACACATATCCTCTGACTGATGACATTTGGGTGATGAATTTAGCAACTCTTTTAAGAGGACTTCCTCACCCCCACATGTCAACAGTGTATACTTACATATGTAAATTGTACGGATGTACGTAGGATGCACGTATAACTGATATGCGAGGATGGACGGCCGCACACCATGCAGCTTATCATGGAAGACTGCAGAGCCTAATGGTCAGTGCTGTAAAATAACAGACCTTCAAGTCCTGTTTGCCCCCAGAATATAATTTGACATGTGAAAGGTGTTTTCTTTGTTACCATTGTGATAGGTGTTGAAGAAGTTTGTAGCACCACTTCATGATCCAGATGTCAATGGAAGTACACCAGGTTAGCTTCTCAGACACTGCAATTACGTACGTACGTATAATAGTATTACGGCAAGACTAATCTGCTGAGGGTCTTCAGTCATCCACTCACCACACTTCTCAATCAGTGCCATGCCCACTCGCCTGTACTTCCTCAGTGCCACACCCACTCTGCAAAGATGTCCTTATATGACTATTCATACAGATATGGTTCTGTTAGTGAATGATGGCATCAATGATCAATCAAGACAATTACATACATAAGTACATATGTACTTATATATACTTTACCTGAGAAGTTCTTAAAGGACAAATCTATAAGCCAAGTCGTCCCTGTAGGATGTGTATACAAGTATTTAAAAACTGTAATCCTTTCCAAGGTCATATTTTGGGATATGTAGTTTGAATATGTTACTTCAAGGGTTAAAAATTATAAGCTAATCACATGCGTAGTTTTGTCAATTCAAAGGATAAGATAGCCCGACTACATTTTACAAGTTGAGAAGTTCAGTTAAAGTTCAACTTTGAAAGCTGATATTACTTACATTAAATCTAACCGTGTGAAATAGTAAAAATGCCATCCTCAGAAGTTGTTGTTAAGGTGTATGGATTGGGTTCTGTACTTTGCATACATACGTATATCACTAGTATTATGTGTTTAGTTAGCTAAGTTTCAACCATATTGCCATTTTAAAGTATATTAATAATTTCACATACATATGTACGTACGTACGTACGTAGTACAGTAGGAACAACTTTCTAGCCTCTTTGTGTGTTTATGCAAGCTGTTTGTTTAAGCTTATATTGCTAATCCTATGCTATGAATGCAACAGATTTATAAGTGTGTACATATTAAGTGAACATTTGTGTAGAAAGCTTCACTGGCCCACAGTAGACATATAAGAAGTTAGCGAAGAATAACTTTATATAAGAATAATTATTGTGCATACAATATAAACCTACATACGTATGTAGTGTGTATGTTAAGATGTCCCAATGATTTTTGACTACTTGTGATACTCCTTTTGCTGCTCACGTATGTACGTATATGTAGCTCATCTAGCAGCTCAGGAGGGACATCTGGCTTGTCTGCAACTCTTGATGCTGTCCCATGAAAATATCCAAGTAGTCTTAGATACTAAAAATGACGAAGTGAGTTAGCATATACGTACTAGACCTAAAAATACATACAGATACAGATGTACTAATTTACTTACGTATATGCATTACAGTAATGATAAACATAACAGATTACTCATTTCTTTTGATCATTACACTCTTTAACCTGCTGTGATTGAGTTCTTGTAAACTCCAGTAGCAATATATAGGTTTACTGTTATGGGTGATAACAATTAATGATATTAGTATCCCTCTGCCCTCCCAAAAGCTTTCTGGTTGATACAGCCCTTGACCACATTATTTTGGTTGTGATTGTTCTGCCTATGATAGCCAAATGAGCTATCCAAATGTGGGTCATAGAGGTGAGGCATATAGTGACCTGTTTGACCACAAAGTGAACTGATAAGAATAATGTTATCCTTCAAAACAAAAAATAACATCTTACTCATCAGAGTGGATTTCTATTTACAGCAACATTTCCTTATTTGGCTTGGATTCCATATTAGTCCAACATTCATTACTCCTGTCAGAGAACCTGTATCATTATCTCCATTGACATACCCTCACAATAAATTATTTACTTTAAGTTTAGTATACGTACATATACTTTATACTGGTCAGTCTGAAAAGGTACCTTCATTTATATGTATGTTGAATACTACTGTGTCCTGTCTAGGGAGATACTCCAAAGACACTGGCCCTCTACTACCAAAAGCAAGACTGCGTTGACTATCTTTCTGAAGTCGGTAAGTCAATTGAAGATCCTTCATCTATTACTACCCTATCCTCCAGTTCTTACACCTTCTAATCAGTATGATCACATTTCATGATCAATTCATTCACTAGATTGAATATTATTTATATATGTGTGTGTGTGGAGGTTTGTGGTTTTATATTCCTTTTAACTGAAAAGGAATTATTTGGTCTCCAGGGTTGTTAGCTAAGAATACACACACAGAGAAGACATACGTACGTATATGTACATAAATCAGTACGTACATGCCTATCAGCTTCTTATCTGTCAATATTCTTCCTTTTTTGTGATTCCTGCTTAAATGTAATGACTGTGGTTGTTGTAAAATCATTTTGTGTGGCAACTCCCAACTGGAGGTATATGTGCTGATATGACTCCACTTTCTGTAGAAAAGAATGTAAACCTACCAGATTTTTATCACAGTGAGTCAACTTTTACTAATGCCTTTTGATATTTCTAAATTCTAAGATTAAAGCGACAGTTTTGAATATGTGGAATACTGTTAATTGGTAATGATTACTTGATTAGTATTATTTTATGGTCCATCCAGAGAATGACCATCCTGCTCACATGGCCGCCTTCCATGGCAACCTGTCACACCTAATACTGCTTATAGAAGAAGGTCATTGTGGCATTAATGATCAAGACATGTGGGGTGCCACACCAGCTCATAAAGGTTTGTGTATGTGCATAGTGCAGTCTTGTAAGTGATAGGATTTATTGTGTTTATGATCAGTAAATTATATTATATTAAGCCTATATACATATTATGCAACACAAGTTTTGGAGCATAAATTGGAAACTTGTGATAGCATTATTACTGAAGAAGATCTTTGCATTGAAACTTCCCAATCACTGCCGCTCCTGTCTTTTGGGAGTTGCTAGGGGATACAACCAACAATCCATAAATCTCCAATCTTCAATCAATGTCTTCACATTCCCAGCACAGCGATGTCACTGGTGGCTATTTGATATATTGTTTAACATGATTGCTACTTAGGAAAGTGTACTTACGTACGTATATTAAACATAAGGAGTATATGTACATACATAAGGTTCAAGCGAAGGTGTATCCAGTACATGTGGAGGTGTGTATGTTCAATATCATAATATTTTTTGTCCATAGCTGCTGGAAATGGACGTACTGAGTGCCTTCAGTGGTTAATTGACAACGGAGCTGACAGTGAGTAACTTCATTTATGTTTTCAGCGCTTAAAGTTTAAATGCAATTATTTCATTCTTGTGTAGTGTTCATTCGCAATAAAAATAGTGAAACACCAAAAGACATTGCTCGAAAGTTTGGAAGATTAGACTGTCTTGCACTCCTCGGAGGGGATGCAGGTATGTCTGCTTAATAAATCATGATGTATACATACAGACATATACGTACTTATAAATATAGACTGGTAGACATATGTACGTACGTATGTACGCAAGTATGAATTGGTTACAATTTGAGCATCAGCAACACTTATTATTATGCAACAACTACCCCTTATTACTTCATACGCAAGTACGTACGTATGTACATATATAAGTAGGAATACTTTAATACTCAGACAAATATGAAGTAGTTGTGGTTAGGTTGTCACTGCTGGTCCACATGCATACCTCCTTCTGAGCAGAGGCCTTGGAGGGAAGTCAGGATGAAGAAGAATCTGATTCAGTTGTGGCAGAGGAATCCAAAGGTACGTATACGTATACGTACGTAGGTAAACCTTTTATCAGTTTTATGATGAGAGACATTAAATCTAAAACTCATAACCTATTAAAATGGACTCTAAAGAACAACAGCATACGTAGTTGGTGCTGCATTATCTTGTGAAGACTGTAGCTAGGTAGCTTTGCATATCTTTAAGTTTCCCACCTGTTCAGTTTATTTTTTTAGAAATTAGAATTGTGTATATTAAGATATTTACTGAGTAATAGTAAAATTTATTTATGCATCAGAAAGAGCAGAAAAGAGAGTTGAGGACCTGTTGGCTTTGCTGGAGATTGCTAAGGGTCATCTGAAGCAGTTTGGAGGTGTTTCCAGGGATGATCTGCAAAGACAGAAAGAAGCAGAAGAACATCAGTGGTGAGATCTTCAGCATTCAAAAACCTTCATCCAACTGATCCAACTACGTATTATGTACATATCGAAGGAACCTTTGAACTAGCTGCACTGTAATAGTCAAGTATCCTGAGGAACCCGGTCTTGTGAAGTTGTCTCTTTGACAGTTCTCTTAAATGGGGTGTGTGTTAGATTACATACATCATGTACATACGTACGTACATAGTTTTGGTCAAGATTTGAAAGTAGCATTTATGAAGCAACGGATATATAGCTTTGTAAAGTCAGTATTTATATTGACCTTATGAACCTTGGCTTATCATCATTATATATATGTATACAATTACTTTTATATTGTCATTCTATAGTCTTGTGAAGAAGCTCCTGGGAGATCTGGACAGGGAGAGAGTCCGGAGAGAGCAACTGGAAATGGAAGTAGACAAGTTGAGATTGAAGTTGCACCAGTCGCAAGAGAAACTGTTTAAATTGGAAGAACTGATGACAGGAAGACAAGCAACTAATTGTAGTTCTTCAAATGTGAGATAATGAGCCCATAATAATGGGATGCCTTCGGGATGAGTCCATTGGACATACCTACATATGCACACTGTACGCCCACGTGTATGCATTACATCTCAAATAGGTTCATTTAGATTACTCAGCTTAGAGTATCTTTTACATGATGATGTGTGGTGAATTGTAATTCATTCTTTGCACATCCTCCAGTTTAGAGAATGATGCACGTTTATAAAATCTTTAATGTACGTAGTAATGTTTAAAGTTAATTAAATGTTTGCAGCATTTTATACTGATTTTACTATCATGTTTGTAATTATCTCATAGGTAAAGTCACTTCAAGGTGATAGAGAAACTAAAAATGGCCCCATCAAATCTAGCAAAAGAGTCACACCAGATCTCAACAAGGGAGCCTTTGTTAAAATAGTCAAAACATGAGGTATTATAGATCTGTGTTTGCAAGAAACTCCTGGTACCTCACTGACAGAGGGATTTTTATTGTACTGTATATATACGTACACATATACATACGTACGTATGCTTCTCAATTTTAAGGAAGTTTGTGTTTTAAAATGTTGTTGAATGTAAATTGGAATATTTTAATCTTAATGATTAAAAAATTATGAATGTGGCTGTATTAAAGTATTGATATACAGCAAATTGATTAAATTCGGTTTCTCTAATTTTATACTTGTTTCTGGTTGAGTTGTTATCACTTGTGATTTGGCTATGACGTTCAAGGTCTCAATTTCAATATTTCCTCCACTTCTTCCTGGGTGGGTGGGTGGGGATTGGTGGGCGGGGCACATTCGAGGGGTACAAACAATGTTGAAATTGGTCACAGCAGTGATATGGATAGTATGGGTTGGCATGACAATGGGTCACTCTTACACAGACCTTCTTGTAACATGCTTGTTTGTTGTAGTAATGCACCCCTGGGACAAAGGGACCAATGTAGGGTGTAAATCCAACATCATACTTACCGTCACCCCATTCTACTTTCCAACTATATACAGAAAATGAGAATATAGATTATAGTTATTCCTGTTAGCTACGTACATACATACGTATATACATGTGCTATGGAAATCATATTGTGCAATATATACCCAGGTTATGAAACCACGGACTAATACATAGAGTGTGCAGCAATAGTGATATGTACGTATATGTGTAGCTTACTAGAATCCATAATCCCTATTTGAGCAAGTTCCAAAATTTACAATGATTGCTGCATGCACCCCACATCCACCAATAGCCCTGATATCTGAACCTTCTGGGAGCTTGTATTTGTTTAAGTATGGAGGTACCAGCTTTGGCTTGCAACAGTAATCTAATTGTGAGATATAGGAAGTAGACATATGATGAACAGTTCCTTCTGAAAGACTTAATTATACATATTGCCTTTAATGGGATACAGTTGAGATTTTACTGGAAAACACTAAGTTAACATTCTTTGCATCAAGTCGTCGTGCTCTGTGGGATGAATGGATGTATATACATAGCATAGATAATAGATAGTGTATTGAAAAAGTAATTGCTTTTTGAATAGTTGATAAAAAGGAACTCTAGATCTACTACGTACGTATATACATATATTCACAGTCAGTTATATGTATATAGGAAATTCAATACATTTCTTAAATAATTATACGTATACTATAGAATGATCAACTTACGCGACTTAGGATATGTGCCAGATGTTACTACTATAGTAGCAACAAAGATTAGTATGGTCTTCATTACTTCCCTTCAAGTGTGGTTAAAGCACACTTAAATGGAGCTTCTGATGGAACTATTTCAATGTTTTTAGGGAGCTGTTATATAGGAGGTCTCGTGCATGTATATTGATTCACGTGTGTGTATTTAAAGCTAGTGTCAGGTTATACAGAAACCTAATGTTACGAACTGTGCTTTGAAATGACAGATATACCACACCCAAACACTTTGGGTTACTCCATGTGATAGCAGACAATTGTTATATCAAAGGAAGGTGTGGTTCGTGAGCTGAAATGTGGGTGTGGTTCATGATCTGAAATGTGGGTGTGGTTCATGATCTGAAATGTGGGTGTGGTTCATGATCTGAAATGTGGGTGTGGTTCATGATCTGAAATGTGGGTGTGGTTCATGATCTGAAATGTGGGTGTGGTTCATGATCTGAAATGTGGGTGTGGTTCATGATCTGAAATGTGGGTGTGGTTCATGATTTGAAATGTGGGTGTGGTTTATGATCTGTCGTTAGATAATGGAGTGTGGACAGTCCTGTGTTTTCCAACTAATTTTTGCTCCATAAATCGAATTTAAGTGAATCACAGATATACGTAGCTAATGCTGTTTATCTTATAAAGGTAGTTGTAGATATAATTAATCTTGTAGTTTTTTCATAATCTATAATTAAAGCAATGTAATATGATATATGATTGATCTTGTTTTTCTTGTATTGCTAAATAGATTTGTAATTAAAGTAATAGAATTATTGTAAATGATTAGTTTGGTTTCTCCTTATACGTAAAAATATATACTATACTTAGTATATCCGAGATATCAATTGAATCCCTGCTTCAGTACTTCTTGGGTGGGTGGGTAGTTGGTGGCTCTGGAGGTTCATAAGAAGGGTCCAGACAGTGCTCAAACTGGGCGCAGCAGGGCTGCTGATAATATGTGTGGGTGTGGCAGTAGGTCACTCTGATGCAGACCTCCTTGCGACAAGTGTACGTATTATAATAGTGTACAAATGTCCCAACGGCTCCTACATAGGGGGTTGTTCCATTGTCATATTGCCCATCACCCCAGTCAATTTCCCAACTATTGAGATTAATGGAAACTTCTATAAAGAAATGTCTACTACATACATACAGTTTCACAACTACATATGACGTATGCATACATAACTACTGTCCCTAATTAAAGCCAGGAAATTCCTTAAAATAATAGCACAAGTGCCTGAATTATCTTCCACCAAGGTATACGTATGAATAACCTACACTCAGTGTTTCAACATCCTACATCTACTTTTGAGTAGGGAACTAAGCTAGTGAGAGCTTTGGATGAGGATACAAGAGTTTTCTCCTTCTCCTTTTTCTCCACTGGGCCACGTATGAGTACTCCATCATTCGTACCAATTTATTCAATGGGTTATGCAATCTGTAGTAGTAGTATTCAGCTTACTAGAATCCAACATCCTGATTTGTGCATGTTCCAAAGTTTCCAAGAATGCCTGCATGCACTCGACAACCACCAAAGGCCTTAATGTCTGATCCCTCTGGCTGACCCTGTTTATTCAGATATGGAGCTATCAGCTCTGGTTTGCAACAGTTGTAGTCTAAAGTAACACAATTTGAAGGTGAACCAGATATATACGTAGCTCTATTTATTGAAATATTAGCTACAGTAGTTAGTGTGAAATCTTACTCTAATATCCAATTCAATTACAATTAGTCATTGTCAGGTATATATGTATATATATAATATATATACCATGAAACTGACTTACTAAGTTTGCAGTCTTTTGGTACATAAGTACCCATTACAGCTGCAGTAGCTACAGCCAGGAGAACTATCAGTTTCATTGTATTCTCACTACTAAACGTGCTTGAATATATTCACTCCTTTAAAGAAACTCCTCAGACGACTATCTAAGTTTTATTGAGGAGTTATATTTATATTATTGTCCCTGTATGTCATATATAGAAATATTCTTTTCACTTCCAGGCTATTGTACAACTGCTATTAGGAGATACAGAAAACTTAGAGTCCACTGTTGTATTGCTGTGTTTTGATATACAGCTGGTTGTTCTTCCAAAGTTGGAGTGCTGAATGGTTTTGTAGACATTGTGACACTCCTAATGATGGCAAACACGGTGTCCCATTAGTTTAGTAACATTTAAAGGTGTGGTTCTCTCTTTACTCAGTGTCTGCTGCAGTGAATGTAGACTATTATTCTGGTACTATTGCCATTGGAAATGCAGGTGTTGCTGATTACGTATATAATATTGGTGGACAAGAATCCTTTAGGATCCATGTTTGCCATGAAGATATTTTAATTATGTGCTGATCAGGAGCCAAGTTCATTTCCTCTATATATCCCTTGTGATCAGATGTTACAAGCTATAAACTACCTATATAATTAATGGCACACTATAAATATAATGTATTGAAATTATTGTGTTCTAAGATTAATGTTTATAATATGTCTCTTGCAGTACATATGTATCCTTAATAGTGTGTCTTTAATTGGCTACATTCTAATTCTCCTCCCTAGCTCGCTGATCATTTTCTGATAACCTTCTCAAAAACTTCTCAAGTACAGCCTCCAAATCTTCTTCTGATTGGTATTGAGGTTGATATTCTTCATTTTCAGTATTCTTCCAGTCCTCTTCCCCATCTTCATAACCTTCTTCTGATTGGTATTGAGGTTGATATTCTTCATCTTCAGTATTCTTCCAGTCCTCTTCCCCATCTTTATAACCTTCTTCTGATTGGTATTGAGGTTGATATTCTTCATCTTCAGTATTCTTCCAGTCCTCTTCCTTGCCTTCATAACCTTCTTCTGATTGGTATTGAGGTTGATATTCTTCATCTTTAGTATTCTTCCAGTCCTCTTCCCCATCTTCATAACCTTCTTCTGATTGGTATTGAGGTTGATATTCTTCATCTTTAGTATTCTTCCAGTCCTCTTCCCCATCTTCATAACCTTCTTCTGATTGGTATTGAGGTTGATATTCTTCATCTTCAGTATTCTTCCATTCAAATTCCTCAGCTTCAGGATAGTCTAGATTTGGGTATCCACGTAGATCCATTTCATTGTCAATATTCTTCCATTCCTCTTCCTCAGCCTCAAAATCTTCTGCTTGGTATTGAGGAAGGAGCATGTCTTCATCCTTGTAGTTCCATCCCTCCTCCTCCTCCTGTTCCCCAATGAATTCGAACTGATTGTTAAATCTGTCCTTGTAAGGTGCTCCAACACTTGTGGCAATGATCACAGCACTGAAAATTAAAAGTAACTTCATACTGTATGTCTCCTCTCAAAAAGATTACAAGTATATAGACACAAAAATATATGCAGAAAACTGTCTATATTCGGGTATACAGATTATGTATATATATATACTCGCTATAGTTAGTGTGTATATCCAGCTAACTATATAAGTCATGTATCAGTGATGCTGCTGTGGTTTCAAGGTGAGTCTGTATGTCTATTCTACATGTAATCGTTACAAGTGGAGGACTCTTGTTTTGTATACAGTAAATGCTTCACTGAGTTACCGGTTATAATTATTCAATAATAACGTTCCTTGAATTTCAAAATTACATTAAACTTTTATACTTTATAAGCCATTATTTCTGCATGCTAGCATTTTTAATAAAATCATAAACTTTCATGAATACATAACTTGATTACTAAGCACAGTAATATAATAAAAATACCAATTTCATTAAATGCCCATTTGAGCATGTGACAAATATGTACATATGTACACATGTGATATATATTAATGTAATGTGTTTATGAAAAAATGGCCTCCTTCAGAGATTGCATTATATGCTGTCCAAGAAGACAAATGCATTTATGTATATTTCTCAGTAAAGTTATTAAATGAAAATAGCTTTGTTTTTATTCTTTTAATACATATATTACAAAGAGCAGATTTAGAAAGCTTATGTAATGTTCTTTCCTCAAAATTAAGTGTTTTTCCTATTATCTTCAGTAGCGTTCTGGCACTATACACTCCACAAACTGATCGCAGCAATCATCCACATAGTTCATAGAGTTGTGACAGTATGTTACAGTTATACAGACACGTTTTCCACAATTTGACAGGTCATAAGTGTGCTCTATTGGCCCAAATGGTCCAAGATCTTCCAAAGTATCACTGTCAGAACTTCCATCTCCCCAGTTAACTTCATATCTGTTTGTGTGGTATATGAAAAAGAAAAAGTAATGGTTAATTTCTTAGTTTGAATGTAACTTTTAAACATTAATGTTCAAATACGTATGCATTACTTGTGGACTGATAACCTATGGAGATCTATGTTTATACCTAAAAGTCTTGTCAGAATCTTTGCATGTTCCAAAGTCAACAATGACTGAAGCTTCAGCTTGACAGTTCCTTAAAGCTCTTATGTTTGATCCAAATCTTTCTCCATTGATGGTGTAAGGCTCTACCAAATCAGCTTTACAGCACATCCCATCTGTGTATGAATAAAGGATGTGTACTTACATAATTATATTGTTCCAGGGTTGTTACTTAAGTTTATCTTACTCATATCGCATTTTGGAGGCTGCCATACTTTAGGCTCAGTGGGTGCCGGTGTCTTCCTGGGCCAGTCAGCTTTGGAGACTGGACCCAGAGCTGAGGCAATCAGGACTGTGGTGATAACAGCAAGTATCTTCATTCTTGTGACTTAGTTTAAAGACTCTTCTTCTTCTCTTCAATTTAAAAGACTTTCCCTTGATTGTTAGTAGAGTAATTCCAAGTCACTCTTTTATATACATGTTGCAATCAAATGGTTTCTATGTGTTTTATTTGAGGTTAAACATTTTCCTTTCCATGTTCCTTTAAATCCTTGTAAGTAATATCTGTCCAGATATATGACTTCTTGGGTATTGACTTTTATGGAGAAACAAGGATGCAAAACATATGCATTCAATATGTATATATATATATGTATTCACAATATTGTAGAAAAAAGGTAAAATTAATGTTTTTGTATGTACGTACAGTATCCTTAAACAGTAGCTGTCCTTGATATATAGGTGTATATGTACTTATACTAGTACAACCAAAATATATATATAATTGTGTTAGATTACAATATGTACATACATACTGTAACTATGAGTATAAATATATATGTTGTAATATAATCATTAAACATAACTAAGATGTCCAAGTTAGGTAGGTTTAAATACATTGAGCTATTTTGTATATACGTAGAAACCTCTCTGATATACTATACAATACATTTGGGTTGGAGCTAACTGAATTAGAAAGGCTTTATGTGTATATATTATTTTGCCAGGACTTTAAAAGTAGACCGTAAGTCATATATAGGTGCATGATTGCATGCTCTCTATTCAGGTGACTGCTTAAATTTTATAATTGCATAAATATATTAAATAAAGCTGTAAATATTTTATTATCTATGTCTGTACTGACTCCTCATCTTACCTTATTTCAGTTTTATACCACTAGTACTACATAGTAGCATTTGGCTAAGGGGGATCCCCAGTAAAAATGATGGTTTATTGAATTGAATTGGAAAAATGAAATACATAACTACTTTTTTTATTTTAATACATGAGATTATAATACAAAGAGCAGATTAAGAAAGCTTATGTAGTTATTGTTTCTTAAAGTTACGTTGGCCTGCTTTCTTTAGTAGGTTCCTGGCTCAGTGACTATATACTCCACAAATTGATCGCAGCAGTCAGTTACATAATTTATGGAGTTGTGACAGTATGTTACAGTTATCCTGACTTGCTTTCCACAATTTGACAGGTCATAAGTGTGCTCTATTGGCCCAAATGGTCCAAAATCTTCCAAAGTATCACTGTCAGAACTTCCATCTCCCCAGTTAACTTCATATCTGTTTGTGTGGTATATGAAAAAGAAAAAGTAATGGTTAATTTCTTAGTTTGAATGTAACTTTTAAACATTAATGTTCAAATACGTATATATGCATTACTTGTGGACTGATAACCTATGGAGATCTATGTTTATACCTGAAGCTCTTGTCAGAAACTTTACATGTTCCAAAGTCAACAATGACTGAAGCTTCAGCTTGACAGTTCCTTAAAGCTCTTATGTTTGATCCAAATCTTTTTCCATTGATGGTGTAAGGCTCTACCAAATCAGCTTTACAGCACATCCCATCTGTGTATGAATAAAGGATGTGTACTTACATAATTATATTGTTCCAGGGTTGTTATTTAATTAAGTGTACATGTGTCACAATTCTGCCCCTCTTTGGGCTCAGGTGTCTCCTCGGTCCAATCAGCTTTGTAGTGACCCAGAGCTGAGGCAATCAGGACTGTGGTGATCACAGCAAGTATCTTCATTCTTGTGACTTGGTTGTAAGTGCTCTTCAGAATCTCTTAATTGTGAGTAGAGATCAGCTATGTGTAGCTCATTATATACATTCATTATGAAATTAAATGTTTTATACGAGGTTAAACATTTTTCTTTCATTGTTTTCTAATATTCCCTATAAGGTTATTCAGATTATATGAATGTTTTAGCAACCCCTTGATCTGACAATCAAATGGGTTCTATAATATGTTTTGTTTGAGATTAAAAATTCTTTTCCGTGCTCCTTTTAATCCTTGTAAGTAATATCTGTCCAGATATACGTATGACTTCTTGGGTATTGACTTTTACGGAGAAACAAGAATGCGAAACATATGCATTCTATATATATAATATTATGTATTCACAATATTGTGGAAAGAAGGTAAAATATATTTGTATATATGTACAGTATCCTTAAACAGTAGCTGTCCTATAGGTGTATATGTACTTATACTAGTAACAGCCAGAATATGTACATAATTGTGTTAGATTACAATATGTACATACATATTGTAAATATGAGTATAAATATATATGTATGTAATATAATCAATTAAGGTTGCTAGGACATTTTGTATTTAAACAATTGTGTCTTATTCTATATAAAGTAATCTAATGAGCAAATTATATATACAGTGAAACCTCTATATAACAGACCCCGGAGGACATATATATATAAGATACATTTCCAAATATATACTTATATAAAGGTTCGTGAGATGTTACTAATAAATGATCATGATTCAGTTAAATCCAATTATAGGGAGGCCATACAATGGCAGCCCATTGTAACTATTTAATTCCCCAAAGCTACCATTTTTTCAGGTCTCATTCTTTAGATGGAACATAATGAAATAAAAAGGAAAAATACTAGTACCTACATGTGTAAAAGAATCCGTAGTGTTAATTTAATACACTGATCACACTAATCTGTATGCATGTTTATCACAATTCTAAAATGAGTGCACTTGTTTGATCATTCTTATGCATATACTGCACAGTGTAAAGGGTTTGTCCCAATATCAATATATAATACTTTTAATTCCTTTTCTATAGAAATATGCAAGGTTTGTACATTCATATATATTTAGCCAACAGAATCTAACAAAGTGCTAATGTTTGTGTCTGGACTTCCTTTGTGTTCCTAATATTTTGATTCTTAAATAAATAGTATGGTTGATTCAGCAGTAAGGTTGTAACCATGGTAGCACTATACAATTTACTACCTATGTGACCTTTTGATAACTATCTATGATCATCATTAATCTCCTTGTATAGCCACCACACTGTGATACTTGTTTACCACACACAAGCAGCCAAGAAATTATCACCATTCCTAATATTTGGTAACAATTGTAAACTTAAATTAGCACATTATAAAATATTTTGATAATATGTTAGTGCACTAATACTGTCCTCATAGCAATGCATCAAAATAACTCTTTCTCATGCATAATATAATAATACCTATGTACCTATATTGTGAAGAATTAGATTATGAGTGAAGATGTTCAATTTCAGTTGCAGTATGTACATATATACATTGACAACCTAAAGATCTGGTGTATAATTTCACTGTATAACTATTCATAATAGCCAATACACTGACATGTATACCTATAAAAAGCTATCAACTCTGTGTATATGAGTAATAAAGTAATAACCACACTACAAGTACTGTAATCATTTTCACACATTATGAAGGGAAGAAAACATTATTGGTAATGAACCCAATTGTAAGACAGCTAGTTATATGAGCACCCATGTTCTACCACTAGGGTACAATTGACACAATAATCTTCCATTTATGCCTCCTCCCTCTTGAGCTAATTACAATGAGTAATATTACTTCCTATTTCATTTATACTAGTGGAGGTTCTTAGTCAACATATATACGTACAAGCTGACCGTCAGCTGACCATCAGCTGACCATCAGCTGACAATCAGAGATGGAGCCCAATGTAACCAGAAGTGGTTTATGGAATACAATTCTTCTCATAGGCTAATATAACCTAACTCTTAATAATATATTGCCTTCAATCTGGAGCATGCAATTTGTCAAAAGGTTATGAACTAGAGAGGCATAAAGATTTCAATTGAACAAAAAATGGGAATTCTCCATTAAAACTTTTTGAATTTTAGAAATGATTATACAAAAGGATTAACAAATTAGGACTTTCTTGAAGTCCACATTTCCATAGTCTTTTAACAGGTACCTTTTAATGTTAAATTTACTATCAAATGTAGCCATTATGAATTGGCTGTAAAACAATTCTATATAAGACATAATTGTTTAATTTATAAAAAGTTGTTGTATATATTACATAGCTATTAAACAATAGCTCTATTGAATGGAGTGTCAACATGACATTTCTAAATTGATGGTTTTTCTATAAATGAGGTTCCATGATGCCTAGAATCATATGTATCTTGCAAGATTAGCACATAAAGAGTGAACCAGAAGTTTCTTTGAACAGCAACATGAAAATCCTACTCTTTGTTTGTTCTGCCCTCTTTGTCTCCACCCTTGGAGCTCCCCAGAAGAGAACTTATGGCAGCTACTATGATCATTACTACACCACGGAGCCTCCAACCACTGAGGAATCCACCACCAGATACCCTCCGACCACAGAAGCACCCACCACCACGTACCCACCAACACCTCCAGCAACACCACCCAAGTATTGTGATATGGGTAAATCTACTTCTGACATTGTATTTACTGGTCTTAACATATTTGGGACATTTATAAGAGTATGTATACAGTATGTGTGTGTATGTATCCTTATTTCTTATGCCATTTTCTGAATCTGTCCAGATCACTACTGTTGTCAGGCAAAGCTAATTCCACCATATGAGGTTGATGGGCAACGTAGAGGATCGAATGTGAGGGCTTTGGATAACTGCAAAGCAGAAGCAGCTTTCATTGTAAACTTTGGCACCTGTTCAGTTGAAAACAAACATTTCAGGTATGCACACAAGCGTTTTGCATGTTGATCAAACCATGAAAATGTGCACTATCTTATGTCCACAATAATTTCATATATGTCCACAATAATTTCATATACATGTCCACAATAATTTCATATATGTCCACAATTCAATCATAAATATGTACATATGTATGTCTATACATATGATCACATACGTGTATTCACTCTTGTTGTGATTAATCATGATATACCAACACATAGGTGGCAGATTGATTGGGGAGATGACACCTATGATAGTGGCGATCAGACATATCTTGGACCGGATGGACCAGTTGAACACATTTACGACTACTACACTTGTTCCGTTGCCAAGAAAGTCTGTGTCACTGTCACCTACTGCCACAACTCCATGGCTTACTTTGCAGGCTGCTGCGATCAGTTTGTCCACTGTATTGACCTTCAAGCCTACTAGTTGGCTGGCCAACCTTACCTGAGCACTGAGAAGACTAGCATATAAGAACTTTACAACACTTATTTCTGTTATCGTTGTAAATATTACATTTTCACAACAATAATTTAGGTTAGAGCATCTTGTTTATTGAGGTTTTTAAAATCTAATATGCAGTAAATAACCAAGCAATTTCAAACGATATTATATTAAATAAGAGTAAATATTGAATGACAAAGGGTATATGTATGATTACAATTGAGTCTGGAAGTTATTACACCTGACAAATGCAAGTGACCCAAACCTTATCTTGGCTAGGGGACCAAAGTCCTATTAAAATGGCAAACACTGATTGCTTCCCAGTCATTCAAGATGGAAAAATTCATCTGTATAAACGTATACATATTTTATGATTATTGCTATGCATAATGTATAAACCACTTTGTTTTACTTTGCATTTGAAATTAACTGGAATTTAACTTGTACAACACATGAACTTATTGACAATAAATTATATAATATATAACATTATACTGTATATACAATAAATAGATTAAATATGTTCCAATTGCATATTTAGATATACTAATTCATGTATGTTCCTTTAGTGCACATAGATGCATTCTTCAATAGTACTGCAACATTCTTCTGTAAAAGTATAGGGGTCTACCCCATTGCACATCTCAACAGAAATGCAGACCTCTCTTTTGCTGTGACATGCCTCATAGTAGTCATGAATTATAGGTCCAAAGGGGCCTATATACCTCTGGTAGCCACCGTATTTAGAGTAAGGTCCATCATCCCAGCTTATTGTCCACCTACATATATACACATGTATGTACATAGTGATAAGATGGCCTCCAATTACATGCATGCTACATACTGGCTCACTCACATGAAATGTTCATTTGAGACACTGCAGGTTCCAAAGTCAACAATGGCTGAAACTTCAGCCTGGCAATTTCCAATAGCTCTAATGTTACTGCCAGTTGGAATCCACTTACCATAGTGATCCAGTTTCTTTCCTGGAGGTACTAGCTTTGGGGTACAACAATAACCTATAAATGCGGAGTTTGAAGGTTATGTCTACTTACAGTATATACACACATGAACTCTTAAATCTGCACATTGCATGGGGTGTATACGTATATACATATGTATAAGGGGAAGGGAAGGAGAAAGAGGGCAATAATTGAATCAATAGCTTACTTTTAGGATGATAGTCTCTCTTTTGAGGAGCTCCCAAAGAGCAGACGATAAAAGCAGTTAAAAATAGAACGATCTTCATTCTTCTCTGATATGACAAACAAATAGCCTTCCGATCTATTTATATCAGATGTAGACTTCTTCGGGTTCCATGAATATTGCATTTCCATGTTCATACTTGGTATCCTGATTGTTTGGCTACATTGTAAGTAGCTGGACTTCTCATTTCAAAACTTGTTGTTAAGCAATCTATACACAGAAGCTTCTCAACAGCTGGTTCTGAGCTGTTACATATAAATCCAGAAGTTTAAGAATGTATATATATACAGTACAAGTTACAATATACTAAGGTATTCTAATATAAATAAAAAATAATATAAATAGTTCATATGGCTCCAAGAAAGGACCTAGCAACAGAATTGGCATAGTCACATAAAGTTTAGGGTATAAAATTCATTTTAAATTAAGGGATTTTTTATTATATATATATATATACGTATGTATACATATGTACAGTATTATACCTTCATAGATATTTCAATTACACTTAAGGATTTGAAGAATTAGACAGAAAACATCACATTTTGTAATTACTTCCCACATTCTGTCCTTAATTTTGCAATAGATATAGGTTATTGATAGTAAACATGTACGTATGTATTCCATATGATATGTATATATACTGCAGATTCTGAAGTCTTATATTGTAACAGGGACATTCTATATATTTAATAAGGTAATCAATCAGGATCAGCTGAGTGGTATTTTTCTTGACCCATTTATAATATATATACATTACTGGAAAATGCTGGCAGACTCTTACGTATATATATATGTAGCTACATATATGTATGTACGTATGTATGCATATGCATATACATACATATAACTGATGGACTCCAGTGTACAAATATAACTAATGAATATGTGTGTCTTTCATATAATTACACAGGATATTGAAACTATACAGACAGACTACAAAGGTATACTTCCTCACACTTCCTCATGCTTGGGGAATGACCTCAATGAGTTGATTATGACCTTAATGAATTCCAGTGAGTCTAGAAGGTACACAGTTGTTTATTGGAATGTCAGATATAGCCATGTATACAAGAATACTTACAAGGAGAACCTAATAAAGCATAGTGAATGAATACAGAAGATGTGCACTGCTCTCTTATGTCATTCTACTTCCAATTTCTCTTAAAGAAGGATACTTTAGTCAAAGATTGTCTATAAACTTTGAAATAATGTTTACATATTTGCAATTTCAAAATTTTTATTAAAGAAAATAGTAAGCAAACAAATGAAGTCATAAAACCAAAAGCATATTATGTTATTGGGCCTCTATCGACTATGCTGTGTCCCAGTGGACATTTTATGGAACTATATTTCTAGAAACAAAGTGATTTTATTCTGAATGCATATGTATGTCACTATAATTATAAATTGTAAAAAGTATACATATATGAACTATAAAGAATCAAAAATGAACCTATACAAGCATATGTATCTACTGAATAGAGAATGTGAACTTGCTAGATACAATAATTTCTCATTAAGAATAACTTCCTTAATTATGATAACACAAAGGATGTAATATCAGACAAGGCATACGTACTCACCGGATTACTGAAGAATTAGGAGAGATTCCAAGAAAGAGCTGCCTGGCCTCGCTGGTGGAGTTAGAAGGAAAAGATAATACATGGTCTTAGTTCAAATGGCTCCTGTCATCTCTACCTTCAAAACTGAACAACCACACTGTATAACATTTATAGCCATGTATATACATACGTATATACACACAAACCTATAACCAACCCCAAGTTGATACATATGTATATATGGCAGTCCACAATATTAATATATAGATTGGTATATGTACCTACCTTGGTTTGACTCCTCTATAATTAGAAGTCCTATGGTCCAAGAAAATGCAAACATATTTCCACAACCAATACACTTGTTTTGCAAGTTTATTACCATACCGAGGAGTTGTTATTAAACAAAATATCTTGCAATATCTATAAAAAAGAAGACTTCTTTAGACCATCAAGTTAGCAAGGCAGTAAAGAGCAAAGAAAAATTCTCAAAGCAGATACCAAATTCAGAGTAAATTTCAAGATGAAACTTGTTCTAGCTATCAGTGCAATTTTAGCTATAATAGCAGTATCAGTGGCTGCCCCAAAAGAGATGAAGAAGAGGCATTACCACCCAACAGATTACTACACCACCGAACCCACAGATTCCTATACCACTGAACCCACGGATTCCTATACCACTGAGCCAACAGATTACTACACCACTGAGCCAACAGATTACTACACCACCGAACCACCTTGCAAAATGGGTAGGAATTTATGTGCAGTAAATGATTAGATTTGTATCAAAATTACATACGTAGGTATATATGCAATGCATTTATATATTAAATCAGTCAATATGATAGGGAGCTTTGTTGTAATCATGCATGATGATTGAACTTTAGCAACATTAGTTCCTTTAGGATAGAATGATTAGACCTAGAGATATTCTCCAAGTCATGCGCTATATCGTACATAGTACTGTATAAAATTGCAATTTTACTCTTTACTTACGTAGATACCTACTGTTGCCAACCTGATCTGGTTGAACCCTATGTTGATTACTATGGCAATCCTAAGGGATCTAACATCCAGGCCTTTGGTATCTGCCAAGTGCAAGCTGCTGTTATTGTGGACTTTGGGACTTGCAGCGTTTCTAACAGGCGTTTCAGGTATAATTTTAACTATACATGTACGTACGTACGTATGATTAACATCTTATTACATTTTGTATACTTTATAATTATTGTGATGCTGGAAAGATTTTAAACAATGTGTTTAGGTATATCCTGATATATTTTCACAGGTGGGAAATTGATTGGGGAGATGATTATATTGAGAGTGGTGATGCCAAAGTCATTGGACCATTTGGACCAGTTGTTCATACTTACGATGCATATACTTGCCAAGCAGGTGATGTCTGCATCACAGTCAGGTACTGCCACAACTCCATGAACTATTATGACGAGTGCTGTGACTCCTTTAAGAAGTGTGTCTACCTCACTGGATACTAAGTCTTAGAAGACAGAGAAGATTTTAATTACATAAAAGGATACGTATCATTAGCTATATATCTAAACTAAACTCAGAATGTATTTATGTTTAATAAAGCATATATACTGTACAATATAACTTTATTTTTAATAAGCAAAGAGTTGATACATAACCATTAATCCTGCATGTAACTGTCATAGAATTGATAAAAAGTAGTGGAAATTATAATTGTATTTAAAAGAAAAGTTTGTGCATAGCAAAGAATTCCAAATGCATGTGTACTGATAATAAGCACATAACTGAATCACCACAGATTGTGTGAATACAGACTATATATATACATAGTTATAGTCACTATGTATATATATAAAAGAGGGGCAACTTAAATGGAGCATTGCTGTGGCAATTATATACATATCTCAGTGGCAGAGCACTGGTGGTCATAACCAGCTGTTCTGGGTTTGATTTCCAGCAATTACTATACTTCATTGATGTTTTAGAATGATTACTTAATTATTCATTCATATGTACATCATACGTATGTACATCATATATTATAATATATACATTAAACACAGGTATTATACAGAGTTACTTGTATATATAAATATTAACATTTTATATTAACTTATAAAATATCTATCAATTCAGTTGTAAGGTTATTAAAAGGTCAAAATGCTTGTACTTTAATTCTATGTATTCAGTCTTTAATCAATTACCATTGCTTTCTAAAATCAATTTCACAAGTAATTTTATTCAGCAAATTACAACATAATATATAGGGGACATTATTGAAATAGCAGTACTGATAAATATATGTGTTTCTATATATTTTAGATATATAAAACATTTATACTATATTCATTGGTGTCTATTAACCAGTAGCCATGACAAGAATGTGTGTGAATGCTTCCTTAATGCAGTCCAATGGCGTATTCCAAAAGTAATGGTGAATTCCAAAAGTAATGGTGACTGAGGAATAGAGGGTTAGTCTATATATATAATGTGTGTCTCTATAGGTTAGAAGAGCCTATATGTATATACAGTATGTGTCTCTATATATACATAGGTTATTGAAGGGGTGGAAGAGCCTATATATGTCTCTATAGGTTAGAAGGGCTTGAAAGAGATGTCTCAGAGTCTATATATGTAAAGTGAAGTAAGCTTAACCTTAATCTTGGGAAAGATGAATTGAAGTAGTATAAGTGTTATAAAACAGTGAGATAATTGACTTTCACATTTACATCCTGGCTGAATTCAAAAGAAATTATATCAGTCACTTGTATATATAAAATTATATCACTATAAGTAAAAATGAAATTTCAGTCAGTGAGTGACTATAAAAGGACAGCTACAAGCAAGGCCAGCAACTCAGCAAGAGGAAATATCAGATATACCCTCAAATCAACTGAAGACAAATCTCAAGATGCAACTTATGCTACTAGTATGTGCAACTGCTATTGCATTGGCAATGGGAGCTCCAGCAAAGGAATCTGTAGAGAAACGAGGAGCCTATCACCATCCACCCTACACTCCAACTCCTCATCCACCACCTAAAGGTGATCACCCATAATCTTGAATGTGCATTATAACAAAGCACAGAATATCATATACTATATGTCTCAACAACTATATATAAATGCACTGTATTATAAACATGCTTATATATGAACAAGTTTGCATTGCTTATACGTATGTTGTTCTACATGTTTGTAGATGACTATTGTTGTGGACCCAGGCTTATTGTACCCTTTACTGATTACTATGGCAATCCTAAGGGATCTAACATCCAGCCCTTTGGTGACTGTCAAGTACAAGCCGCTGTTATTGTGGATTATGGAGGTTGTACCAATGATAACAGATACTTCAGGTAAGAGGATAAAATCATGAAGAATTGACATAATTCTACCTATACATGTACATATACGTATATATATATATATATCTCAGAAAGAAATATGTATATATTATCTGTGTTTTTGAATGTAAATTATGATCACTAAGTTGTTCTGTTTATACAGCTGGACTATTAAGTGGGGTGATGGTGAGGTGGATAGTGGAGATCAAAATATCATTGGACCATTTGGACCTGTTGTTCACCAATACAACTCCTATTACTGTCAGCTTGAAAAAGTCTGTGTGACTGTGGAGTACTGTCATCAGCCTACCCACTATTACAAGGACAACTGCTGTGACAGTTTCACAAAATGCATAGATCCAAGGCCTGAGATAACCACTGCACCTCCTACATATCCCACAACAACTTACACTCCTACTCCTACTACCCCTGACACAAAATGTCCCACTGATCGCTACTGCTGTGATCCTGTACTGGTTGCACCATATGTGGACTACTATGGAAACCCTAAGGGAAGTGCAGTGCAACCCTTTGGAGTATGCCAAGTGCAAGTTGCAAGCATTGTTGACTATGGTACCTGCAGCAATGAAAACAGATACTTCAAGTAAGAATGACTTATATTTTATCCATATACATATTTGGTATGTCCTGTATATGTAATTTACTGCAGTCTTAAGCACTTATATTCACAAGCATGTAAGAGATTTACATTTATATGATCTCTCAATTTAAAGGTATACAATTGTATGGGGTGATGGTAGTGAGGACAGCGGTAACAACAATGTCATTGGACCATTTGGACCAGTTGTTCACACTTATGATAGCTACACTTGCAAGAGTGGACCTGTCTGCATCACTGTCAAGTACTGCCACAACTCCATGAGCTATTATGACGAGTGCTGTGACTCCTTTGAGAAGTGTCTCTATCTCAAGTACTAATTGAGAGGAACAAGTCCATAGCACCTGATTTAGGTGTCATATATTCATCAACTTGTTATATATATAACTCTTTAATTATTATGATTAAATTTATTGCATTTCATAAAATTAATGCTATTTTTCATGGTACGAAAAGATTGCTCTCTAAAAGATCAGTAAAATAAAAAATGCAGCCATATTTCTGATCAAGAAACTTAATCCACTTTGTGTTACACAACAGAAGTGAAGAAGTTATCAGTTTAATTTAAAAGAGACATCTTACAAATTTGACTGTTCTTATATAGAATATATATTTACTGCAATTAAAACTTCCACACATATGCCTTTATATATCATCTCAATTTGTATCAATTTTAGTAATTTTTACACTCCAACATGATTTTAAAGGGACCACATGCATACTACATAACTAGATACTTACTTTAATGATAAAGGTGAGGGGAACACCCTGCAACTAAGCTAAGTTTGGGACATACCTTTTTGAGCACGGGCTATTTTTTACATTCCCCACTGACCACAGAAATATGCTGTGTAGGTTAAATAAAAGGTCAAGATTGTCAGACATCTGTAATAATGTAGTCAATGTAATTGTGTTAATAAGTGAGTTGCCTAATCAATCAGCAGGATGTGACAAGATCAACATTTCAGCAATGTAAAGTGGCAAGTATTAAAAACAATAATGACAGTTCACCATTTCAAACTACAAATCTAGTAAATTTTGAATTCACTGCATATTTTAGTTGCATGTGAAGGATATACATATGTATGGGTAAATATAGACATACGTGATGCATATACGTACATACAATACAGAGGCTGTATAAAATCTAATACACCATTTTCCTACTGCTATGCCTACTATGTAATAAATTAAAAAGCCTATAGGGAACTAAGCCTGGTGAGAGCTTGGGATGAGGACACAAGAGTTACATACATATGTATATGAAGCTAATGAAACACTTGAATAGAAACTAAAACACCACTTTTAACTTAGAGAAGGCCTGTAGGACTGAGGATGAGGATATATGCAATATTCATACCAACCTTTCTTGTGAGTAAAACTTGTGTTTCTAGATATGGAATTTCAACATTCCTTCACCATTGACTTGCAGTCTCTTGTCACAAGGCAGTGCTGCTCCATCTGCAAACTGAAATTCTTGCAGAAACCTTTATTACATGGAATTTTTCACAGTAGTGACAGAATATATGCAATCAACCCACATACACTATAAGAACGATTTATAATATCCTCAAAAATGCAAACAAACTGATATTGAAATCTAGAGCAATGTAAATATGTTTGAATAGTTGACATTAGTCACCTCCAGAAATCCGGTTGGTCTTGCAATACTCATCATACCAAACAAATTCAATTTTACTCAGTAAGTAGCTATAAAAGAGCCGTGCACTGTGACTCCTTCACTCAGAGAAAAGAAGAAGAGAACAAAATCTATTGGAAATTACCTTCCTTTCAGTTAAAGACAAATCTCAAGATGCAACTTATGCTACTAGTATGTGCAACTGCTATTGCATTGGCAATGGGAGCTCCAGCAAAGGAATCTGTAGAGAAACGAGGAGCCTATCACCATCCACCCTACACTACAACTCCTTATCCTCCACCTAAAGGTGAGCGCCCATAATATTCAACACACATGAATATGAAATACAAGTCTGCATGTCCTTACAGCTATGTATATACTGCAGTGAACTGGCATGGCAAATATAGGCAGTTCATATCACAGTTATAGCTACATATATGTATAATGTTTGTTCTGTTGTATGCCAAATATTTGTAGATGACTACTGTTGTGGGCCCAAACTGGTTGCACCCTATAATGATTACTATGGCAAACCTAAGGGATCTAACATCCAGGCCTTTGGTAACTGTCAAGTACAAGCCGCTGTTATTGTGGATTATGGAGGTTGTACCAATGATAACAGATACTTCAGGTAGGTAGATAAAATCATGAAGAAATATGTGTGATTTGTGCGTTCTTGAATGTGATCACTAAGTTGTTCTGTTTATACAGCTGGACTATTAAGTGGGGTGATGGTGAGGTGGATAGTGGAGATCAAAATATCATTGGACCATTTGGACCTGTTGTTCACCAATACAACCCCTATTACTGTCAGCTTGATAAAGTCTGTGTGACTGTGGAGTACTGTCATCAGCCTACCCACTATTACAAGGATTACTGCTGTGACAGTTTCACAAAATGCATAGATCCGAGTCCTGAGATAACCACTACACCTACATATACCACAACAACTTACACTCCTTCTCCTTCTCCTGACACAAAATGTCACACTGATCGCTACTGCTGTGATCCTGTACTGGTTGCACCATATGTGGACTACTACGGAAATCCTAAGGGAAGTGCAGTGCAACCCTTTGGAGTATGCCAAGTGCAAGTTGCAAGCATTGTAGACTATGGTACCTGCAGCAATGAAAACAGATACTTCAAGTAAGAATGACCATTTAGTGCAGTCTTAAGCACTTATATTCACAAGCATGTAAGAGATTTACATTTATATGATCTCTCAATTTAAAGGTATACAATTGTATGGGGTGATGGTAGTGAGGACAGTGGTAACAACGATATCATTGGACCATTTGGACCAGTTGTTCACACTTATGATAGCTACACTTGCAAGAGTGGACCTGTCTGCATCACTGTCAAGTACTGCCACAACTCCATGAGCTATTATGATGAGTGCTGTGACTCCTTTGAGAAGTGTGTCTCCCTCAATTACTATGGCTGAGAAGAACAAGCAGTCCATAGCACCTGATTTAGGTGTCATATATTCATCAACTTGTTATATAGAACTCTTTAATTATTATGATAAAATTTATTGCATTTTATAAAATTAATGCTATTTTTCATGATATGAAAAGATTGCTCTCTAAAAGATCAGTAAAATATAAAATAAAAAATGCAGCCATATTTCTGATCGAGAAACTTAATCCACTTTGCGTTACACAACAGAAGTGAAGTTCACTTTAAAAGAGACATCTTACAAATTTGACTGTTCTTATATAGAATATATATTTACTGCAATTAAAACTTCCACACATATGCCTTTATATATCATCTCAATTTGTATCAATTTTAGTAATTTTTACGTCTCCAACATGATTTTAAGGGGACCATATGCATACTACATAACTAGATACTTACTTTAATGATAAAGGTGAGGGGAACACCCTGCAACGATTGAACATGACTGACCTTATGGACAAGAAGAAAGAAATTTTAAAGAAAGTTAATCTCTTCCCTTATAAAGTTCTAAAATAGTCAGCCAGCTGCAGCGTATGGCTAAACATGTTTTATATTCATTCTGTTCTCTGTATATAGGTATGGGGGAGTGGGGTCTCATAAAACTAAGTTTGGGACATACCTTTTTGAACACAGACTATTTTTTACATTCCCCACTGACCACAGAAATGTGCAGTGTAGGCTACATAAAAGGTCAAGATTGTAAGACATCTGTAATAATGCAGTCAATGTAATTGTGTTAATAAGTGAGTTGCCTAATCAATCAGCAGGATGTGACAAGATCAACATTTCAGCAATGTATGGGCAAGTATTAAAAACAATAATGACAGTTCACCATTTCAAACTACAAATCTAGTAAATTTTGAATTCACTGCATATTTTAGTTGCATGTGGAGGATATACATATGTATGGGTAAATATAGACATACGTGATACATATACGTACATACAATACAGAGGCTGTATAAAATCTAATACACCATTTTCCTACTGCTATGCCTACTATGTAATAAATTAAATAGCCTATAGGGAACTAAACCTGGTGAGAGCTTGGGATGAGGACACAAGAGTTACATATACATACGTATATGAAGCTAATGAAACACTTGAATAGAAACTAAAACACCTCTTATAACTTAGGGTAGAACTGAGGATGACAGTAGAACTGAGGAGGACAGTAGCTACGTATATATGCAATAATCATATCAACCTTTCTTGTGACTAATACTTGTGTTTCTAGATATGGAATTTCAACATTCCTTCACCATTGACTTGCAGTCTCTTGTCACATGGCAGAGTGCTGCTCCATCTGCAAACTGAAATTCTTGCAGAAACCTTTATTACATGGAATTTTTCACAGTAGTGACAGAATATATGCAATCAACCCACATATACTATAAGAACGATTTATAATATCCTCAAATATGTAAACAAACTGATATTGAAATCTAGAGCAATGTAAATATATTTGAATAGCTGACATTAGTCACCTCCAGAAATCCGGTTGGTCTTGCAATACTCGTCATACCAAACAAATTCAATTTTACTCAGTAAGTAGCTATAAAAGAGCCGTGCACTGTGACTCCTTCACTCAGAGAAAAGAAGAAGAGAACAAAATCTATTGGAAATTACCTTCCTTTCAGTTAAAGACAAATCTCAAGATGCAACTTATGCTACTAGTATGTGCAACTGCTATTGCATTGGCAATGGGAGCTCCAGCAAAGGAATCTGTAGAGAAACGAGGAGCCTATCACCATCCACCCTACACTTCAACTCCTTATCCTCCACCTAAAGGTGAGCGTCCATATATTAAACACACATGAATATGAAATACAAGTCTGCAAGTCCTTACAGCTACGTATATACTGCAGTGAAATGGCATGGCAAATATAGGCAGTTCATATATATCACAGTTATAGCTACATATATGTATAATGTTTGTTCTGTTGTATGCCAAATATTTGTAGATGACTACTGTTGTGGGCCCAAACTGGTTGCACCCTATAACGATTACTATGGCAAACCTAAGGGATCTAACATTCAGGCCTTTGGTGACTGTCAAGTACAAGCCGCTGTTATTGTGGATTATGGAGGTTGTACCAATGATAACAGATACTTCAGGTAGGTAGATAATCATAAAGAAATATGTGTGATTTGTGTGTACTTGAATGTGACCACTAAGTTGTTCTGTTTATACAGCTGGACTATTAAGTGGGGTGATGGTGAGGTGGATAGTGGAGATCAAAATATCATTGGACCATTTGGACCTGTTGTTCACCAATACAACCCCTATTACTGTCAGCTTGATAAAGTCTGTGTGACTGTGGAGTACTGTCATCAGCCTACCCACTATTACAAGGATTACTGCTGTGACAGTTTCACAAAATGCATAGATCCGAGTCCTGAGATAACCACTACACCTACATATACCACAACAACTTACACTCCTTCTCCTTCTCCTGACACAAAATGTCACACTGATCGCTACTGCTGTGATCCTGTACTGGTTGCACCATATGTGGACTACTACGGAAATCCTAAGGGAAGTGCAGTGCAACCCTTTGGAGTATGCCAAGTGCAAGTTGCAAGCATTGTAGACTATGGTACCTGCAGCAATGAAAACAGATACTTCAAGTAAGAATGACCATTTAGTGCAGTCTTAAGCACTTATATTCACAAGCATGTAAGAGATTTACATTTATATGATCTCTCAATTTAAAGGTATACAATTGTATGGGGTGACGGTAGTGAGGACAGCGGTAACAACGATATCATTGGACCATTTGGACCAGTTGTTCACACTTATGATAGCTACACTTGCAAGAGTGGACCTGTCTGCATCACTGTCAAGTACTGCCACAACTCCATGAGCTATTATGATGAGTGCTGTGACTCCTTTGAGAAGTGTGTCTCCCTCAATTACTATGGCTGAGAAGAACAAGCAGTCCATAGCACCTGATTTAGGTGTCGTATATTCATCAACTTGTTATATAGAACTCTCTAATCATTATGATAAAATTTATTGCATTTTATAAAATTAATGCTATTTTTCATGATATGAAAAGATTGCTCTCTAAAAGATCAGTAAAATATAAAATATAAAATGCAGCCATATTTCTGATCGAGAAACTTAATCCACTTTGCGTTACACAACAGAAGTGAAGTTCACTTTAAAAGAGACATCTTACAAATTTGACTGTTCTTATATAGACTATATATTTACTGCAATTAAAACTTCCACACATATGCCTTTATATATCATCTCAATTTGTATCAATTTTAGTAATTTTTACGTCTCCAACATGATTTTAAGGGGACCATATGCATACTACATAACTAGATACTTACTTTAATGATAAAGGTGAGGGGAACACCCTGCAACGATTGAACATGACTGACCTTATGGAAATGAAGAAAGAAATTTTAAAGAAAGTTAATCTCTTCCCTTACACAGTTCTAAAATAGTCAGCCAGCTGCAGCGTATGGCTAAACATGTTTTGTATTCATTCTGTTCTCTATATATAGGTATGGGGGAGTGGGGTCTCATAAAGCTAAGTTTGGGACATACCTTTTTGAACACAGACTATTTTTTACATTCCCCACTGACCACAGAAATGTGCAGTGTAGACTAAATAAAAGGTCAAGATTGTCAGACATCTGTAATAATGCAGTCAATGTAATTCTGTTAATAAGTGAGTTACCTAATTAGTCAGCAGGATGTGACAAGATCAACATTTCAGCAATGTATACAAAGTGACAAGTATTAAAAACAATAATGACAGTTCACCATTTCAAACTACAAATCTAGTAAATTTTGAATTCACTGCATATTTTAGTTGCATGTGGAGGATATACGTAATTATGTATGGGTAAATATAGACATACGTGATACATATACGTACATACAATACAGAGGCTGTATAAAATCTAATACACCATTTTCCTACTGCTATGCCTACTATGTAATAAATTAAATAGCCTATAGGGAACTAAACCTGGTGAGAGCTTGGGATGAGGACACAAGAGTTACATATACATACGTATATGAAGCTAATGAAACACTTGAATAGAAACTAAAACACCTCTTATAACTTAGGGTAGAACTGAGGATGACAGTAGAACTGAGGAGGACAGTAGCTACGTATATATGCAATATTCATACCAACCTTTCTTGTGAGTAAAACTTGTGTTTCTAGATATGGAATTTCAACATTCCTTCACCATTGACTTGCAGTCTCTTGTCACAAGGCAGTGCTGCTCCATCTGCAAACTGAAACTCTTGCAGAAGACTTAATATATGGAAATTTTCACAGTAGTGACAGAAAATATGTAATCAACCCACATGTACTAAGAACGATTTATAATATCCTCAAAAATGCAAACAAACTGATATTGAAATCTAGAGCAATGTAAATATGTTTGAATAGCTGACATTAGTCAACTCTGGAAATCCGGTTGGTCTTGCAATACTCGTCATACCAAACAAATTCAATTTTACTCAGTAAGTAGCTATAAAAGAGCCGTGCACTGTGACTCCTTCATTCAGAGAAAAGAAGAAGAGAACAAAATCTATTGGAAATTACCTTCCATTCAGCTAAAGACAAATCTCAAGATGCAACTTATGCTACTAGTCTGTGCAACTGCTATTGCATTGGCAATGGGAGCTCCAGCAAAGGAATCTGTAGAGAAACGAGGAGCCTATCACCATCCACCCTACACTACAACTCCTTATCCTCCACCTAAAGGTGAGCGCCCATACATAAATATGAAATACAAGTCTGCATGTCCTTACAGCTACGTATATACTGCAGTGAACTGGTATGGCAAATATAGGCAGTTCATATCACAGTTATAGCTACATATACGTATAATGTTTGTTCTGTTGTATGCCAAATATTTGTAGATGACTACTGTTGTGGGCCCAAACTGGTTGCACCCTATAACGATTACTATGGCAAACCTAAGGGATCTAACATCCAGGCCTTTGGTGACTGTCAAGTACAAGCCGCTGTTATTGTGGATTATGGAGGTTGTACCAATGATAACAGATACTTCAGGTAGGTAGATAAAATCACAAAGAAATACGTGTGATTTGTGTGTCCTTGAATGTGACCACTAAGTTGTTCTGTTTATACAGCTGGACTATTAAGTGGGGTGATGGTGAGGTGGATAGTGGAGATCAAAATATCATTGGACCATTTGGACCTGTTGTTCACCAATACAACCCCTATTACTGTCAGCTTGATAAAGTCTGTGTGACTGTGGAGTACTGTCATCAGCCTACCCACTATTACAAGGATTACTGCTGTGACAGTTTCACAAAATGCATAGATCCGAGTCCTGAGATAACCACTACACCTACATATCACACAACAACTTACACTCCTTCTCCTTCTCCTGACACAAAATGTCCCACTGATCGCTACTGCTGTGATCCTGTACTGGTTGCACCATATGTGGACTACTATGGAAACCCTAAGGGAAGTGCAGTGCAACCCTTTGGAGTATGCCAAGTGCAAGTTGCAAGCATTGTAGACTATGGTACCTGCAGCAATGAAAACAGATACTTCAAGTAAGAATGACCATTTAGTGCAGTCTTAAGCACTTATATTCACAAGCATGTAAGAGATTTACATTTATATGATCTCTCAATTTAAAGGTATACAATTGTATGGGGTGACGGTAGTGAGGACAGCGGTAACAACAATGTCATTGGACCATTTGGACCAGTTGTTCACACTTATGATAGCTACACTTGCAAGAGTGGACCTGTCTGCATCACTGTCAAGTACTGCCACAACTCCATGAGCTATTATGATGAGTGCTGTGACTCCTTTGAGAAGTGTGTCTCCCTCAATTACTATGGCTGAGAAGAACAAGCAGTCCATATCACCTGATTTAGGTGTCGTATATTCATCAACTTGTTATATAGAACTCTTTAATTATTATGATAAAATTTATTGCATTTTATAAAATTAATGCTATTTTTCATGGTACGAAAAGATTGCTCTCTAAAAGATCAGTAAAATAAAAAATAAAAAATGCAGCCATATTTCTGATCGAGAAACTTAATCCACTTTGCGTTACACAACAGAAGTGAAGTTCACTTTAAAAGAGACATCTTACAAATTTGACTGTTCTTATATAGAATATATATTTACTGCAATTAAAACTTCTACACATATGCCTTTATATATCATCTCAATTTGTATCAATTTTAGTAATTTTTACGTCTCCAACATGATTTTAAGGGGACCATATGCATACTACATAACTAGATACTTACTTTAATGATAAAGGATGAGGGGAGCACCCTGCAACGATTGAACATGACTGACCTTATGGAAATGAAGAAAGAAATTTTAAAGAAAGTTAATCTCTTCCCTTACACAGTTCTAAAATAGTCAACCAGCTGCAGCGTATGGCTAAACATGTTTTGTATTCATTCTGTTCTCTATATATAGGTATGGGGGAGTGGGGTCTCATAAAGCTAAGCTTGGGACATACCTTTTTGAACACGGGCTATTTTTTACATTCCCCACTGACCACAGAAATGTACAGTGTAGGCTACATAAAAGGTCAAGATTGTCAGACATCTGTAATAATGTAGTCAATGTAATTGTGTTAATAAGTGAGTTGCCTAATTAGTCAGCAGGATGTGACAAGATCAACATTTCAGCAATGTATACAAAGTGGCAAGTATTAAAAACAATAATGACAGTTCACCATTTCAAACTACAAATCTAGTAAATTTTGAATTCACTGCATATTTTAGTTGCATGTGGAGGATATACATATGTATGGGTAAATATAGACATACGTGATGCATATACGTACATACAATACAGAGGCTGTATAAAATCTAATACACCATTTTCCTACTGCTATGCCTATTATGTAATAAATTAAAAAGCCTATAGGGAACTAAACCTGGTGAGAGCTTGGGATGAGGACACAAGAGTTACATATACATACGTATATGAAGCTAATGAAACACTTGAATAGAAACTAAAACACCACTTATAACTTAGGGTAGAACTGAGGATGACAGTAGAACTGAGGAGGACAGTAGCTATATATGCAATAATCATATCAACCTTTCTTGTGACTAATACTTGTGTTTCTAGATATGGAATTTCAACATTCCTTCACCATTGACTTGCAGTCTCTTGTCACATGGCAGAGTGCTGCTCCATCTGCAAACTGAAATTCTTGCAGAAACCTTTATTACATGGAATTTTTCACAGTAGTGACAGAATATATGCAATCAACCCACATATACTATAAGAACGATTTATAATATCCTCAAATATGTAAACAAACTGATATTGAAATCTATAGCAATGTAAATATGTTTGAATAGTTGACATTAGTCACCTCCAGAAATCCGGTTGGTCTTGCAATACTCATCATACCAAACTAAATCAATTTTACTCAGTAAGTAGCTATAAAAGAGCCGTGCACTGTGACTCCTTCATTCAGAGAAAAGAAGAGCAGAACAAAATCTATTGGAAATTACCTTCCTTTCAGTTAAAGACAAATCTCAAGATGCAACTTATGCTATTAGTATGTGCAACTGCAATTGCATTGGCAATGGGAGCTCCAGCAAAGGAATCTGTAGAGAAACGAGGAGCCTATCACCATCCACCCTACACTTCAACTCCTCATCCACCACCTAAAGGTGAGCGCCCATACATAAATATGAAATACAAGTCTGCATGTCCTTACAGCTATGTATATACTGCAGTGAACTGGCATGGCCAATATAGGCAGTTCATATCACAGTTATAGCTACATATATGTATAATGTTTGTTCTGTTGTATGTCAAATTTTTGTAGATGACTACTGTTGTGGGCCCAAACTGGTTGCACCCTATAACGATTACTATGGCAAACCTAAGGGATCTAACATCCAGGCCTTTGGTAACTGTCAAGTACAAGCCGCTGTTATTGTGGATTATGGAGGTTGTACCAATGATAACAGATACTTCAGGTAGGTAGATAAAATCATGAAGAAATACGTGTGATTTGTGTGTTCTTGAATGTGATCACTAAGTTGTTCTGTTTATACAGCTGGACTATTAAGTGGGGTGATGGTGAGGTGGATAGTGGAGATCAAAAAATCATTGGACCATTTGGACCTGTTGTTCACCAATACAACTCCAATTACTGTCAGCTAGATAAAGTCTGTGTGACTGTGGAGTACTGTCATCAGCCTACCCACTATTACAAGGATTACTGCTGTGACAGTTTCACAAAATGCATAGATCCGAGTCCTGAGATAACCACTACACCTACATATCACACAACAACTTACACTCCTTCTCCTTCTCCTGACACAAAATGTCACACTGATCACTACTGCTGTGATCCTGTACTGGTTGCACCATATGTGGACTACTATGGAAACCCTAAGGGAAGTGCAGTGCAACCCTTTGGAGTATGCCAAGTGCAAGTTGCAAGCATTGTTGACTATGGTACCTGCAGCAATGAAAACAGATACTTCAAGTAAGAATGACTTATATTTGGTATGTCCTGTATATGTAATTTACTGCAGTCTTAAGCACCTATATTCACATGCATGTAAGAGATTTACATTTATATGATCTCTCAATTTAAAGGTATACAATTGTATGGGGTGATGGTAGTGAGGACAGCGGTAACAACAATGTCATTGGACCATTTGGACCAGTTGTTCACACTTATGATAGCTACACTTGCAAGAGTGGACCTGTCTGCATCACTGTCAAGTACTGCCACAACTCCATGAGCTATTATGATGAGTGCTGTGACTCCTTTGAGAAGTGTGTCTACCTCAATTACTAATTGAGAGGAACAAGCAGTCCATAGCACCTGATTTAGGTGTCACACATTAATATACAAACATTTATTAACTGCAGAACTATATTCATTATTTAAATTCCCTCTATTATTTAGTAAGTTTATATGATCAGAAAAATAGATAATTTCTATATAATATAATTATACAGTACGTAGTACAACTCAGACATCACATGTACCCCCAAGGGGAAATGAGAAATTATCTTCACACTAAGTAAGGTGTCATTAATGCTGGCACATGCCTCTGCCTATTATATGCTGGAAATGGTTAAATGAGTACATAAAAATGCGTGGAAGCATGGAAGCTCTGAAGAATATTCAAAGACAAAGTTAAAATGAAGATAACCCAGTAAGGATAACTCACAAGACTATATATATAAAACATACATGTAGCTGTACAATGTTTGTATGCTTTGCTCAAAACACTGTCCACTTATCTATGCTTCTACAAATACTGAGCAAAGGTGAACAGAGGAATGAGTCAAATATGATTATACAAGTGATATGTAATATATTTCAGTGATGAACACTATTCACACTTCTGGTTGCTGTTGTGTGAGGAAAATAGGTGATGTGTCATGGCTTGCAGCAACCATCTTTCCAGCGCTTCTCTGTCTTCTTGAGGACTCCTTTCGTAGCTGTATGTGATCCATGAAAAATACTCTTTTCCAGCCCAAATCTTTAGCAACAGCTATTACGTCTTCTGATGGCTCGCCATGGTGCTCCTTATAGACTTTCAGCCACACTTGGTCTGACTGGCATATCTGGTGCAACTGTTTATTGGTCTTTCCAAGGTTTTCTATTGATGAGAGATCCAAATAGGAAGCAATCTTGAATATTATTTTATTAGCCAGTTTACTGAAAATATCCTTATGCCCAGCTATCAGACGCTGTACCCTTTCCAAAGTATCCTTGCCAAAAACACGCTCAATTTCATCTTGAAGATTGTCATTAACTACAAACTCCTCGTACGTGTTGCATTCTTCTGTTGGGGTGGGTCCAGAGCTATGGGATGAAATGAATCTGATGCTGATCTTCCAGCGCCTCCATATCACCCCTTCGACCGTAACTAACAATTGACAAAAGTCCTTAGAAGGAGCAGGATCCTGTCCTGTTAGCTCGTAAAGCTTTTCGGCAGAAGCTATCTTTTTCTTGCTAGCTAAACGGCGTTTAATTTCATCGCTCATATCCGCCATCTTTCAATAAAAGGTTAAAGTTCAACGTGTTACCAAGTGACAAACAGATATAAAAACATACTACGTACAAAAAGTTAAGTTAGAGATGCAAGTTCTGGCTCTAAACTATCGTCGGAGCTGTAGAAAAAAAGAAAATAATATGTATCATATGTACGTATGTGCAAGTAAAGTTGCACTATATGATCATAATATGTTTGTAATAGAATCTATGGGCAGCTGAGTGAGAGTGTCACTTGCCAACGTACCTCTGGTCCTGCTCTTCTTCTGCAACCAGCAGTTCATATTGTTCTGATGCATACTTTTCCCAGTCGGTGGGCTGAGGCTCCTCAGATGAACTGGAATTGGATGTTGGTTCTCTTTGTTCATATTCCAAGTACTTTTCAATATTGATAAACGTGTTAAGGAACACGGGGGCCATCTTACAAGACTTTAGGTCAGTCAAAGTTATCACGTCTATGAAAAGAGAACAACACTAGTCACAGAACCCTTTTCACACGCTTTATACACACACATACAGTAAAACGTGGAAACAATCTATTGAAAATCATACACATATGGGCATAATAAGGCTTTCTATAATGCAGCTGCCTCAGTTTCAGTTGGAGTTCACTGTTCCCTATGCATGTAGATATATCTGAAGTGTGCTTACTTGGTTGTGAAGGGTTAACCATATCAAGAACCTGCACAGATAAGGAGAGTAACATAATTGATAATTAAACCACAATTATTTTTTATTTGTGATGTGTTCAGTTCCAAGTAAGTTTGTATAAACACTTATGTGCTACACTTAGTAGCACAGATGTTGCTCTTAAAGATGTACGTATATCAATGAGGTGTATACTATTGTGTGGTGATTTGGTAACAAAACATTAGCGCTGTCCTCACTTGGCATATTGAATCCTCAGTAGGCAGCCCTTCAATTCCAGAGTCTATCATTTTCTTCAAGACTTCCAAATAGAATGTCTCTAATTCATACAAGGACAACTTGCCATCTCCATCTGTATCCAGGCATCTGAACCAGTACTCAATGCTGTGAAGACAATACAACCAACTCACACACAGAATTCCTGTGCACACATACGTATGTATGTATGTATGAAGACAGAATTATTAGTCTTACTGCTGTAGGAATACATGTATGATATTGTATATTCACAATGTTGGAAATCTCAATGTCACTCAATGTCATGCCCACATACCTACACATGCATATCTAAGAGGCTACTGACTACGGTTGGGAGTTGCAAACAGATAAAGAGCTCACCTTCTAGGTGTCGTCTTATCTTCCTCTGCCAGCAAAAACCATATAAACTCTTTATAAGTCATCACTCCATCTTTAGCACTCTCCTTGCTTGTGACTACCCCCGACATCAATCGACTTACAATGGACAAAGGAAGAGCTAGAAAAACACAAATAGGTTGTATTACATTGTACAAAGTTCAATGTACCATACACATACGTAGCACTGTACGTATGTACTTGTGAGAAAACTGGTATGACATATGGCAAATACATAAACAGCTGGTGAGATGTACCGGAGAACTTTTAGCAGTTTTAATATTTCAATTCAGGATTGTAGAACGGCTTGTAGCAAACAAGTCTTACATTGGTCTGCATAGGAGGAGAGGTCTCCCATATCCAAGATCAAATCGTGATCCGTATCCAACTCCCAGAACTTGCAGTACAAAACGTAAAAGTGTTGATATGAAAAGAAGTTAGTTTCGAGGTTAATATCTGGTTCACACTCTAGCTCACGAATTACCTGTAGCCAAATACAAGTGAGACTTTAACTCACGTACGTATGTTCACCCATTACTGTAGCAGACAATGTTCGTGTGTACACATACAGTCTGTACAACCTCCATGTAATGGTACGAACGTATACTGGTATGTACGATTGTATATAATATAGATTGAATGGTATAGAAAATGCAGCTAATCAGAATAGGAGTGATTAGTAGTGGCATCAATAAGCAATGGGAAATTGAAACATTAAGGCCAGTCATAAGTCATAAAAACTACCAGATCAACAGTCGGGTATCGCCTAACTGAAAATAAGCAACTAAAGATTTAGTTCTTTTTGTAAATAGTTTCATTAACTGTTTCTTTAGAACTAACTGTTTTAGAAGGAATATGTAGATTTACTTATTTCCACAAACCTGTAATAGTTTACTTTTCCTCAACTCATTCAATGAAATCTGTCCTCTCCAGTTTCTGCTGACGCTATAAAAGATTCTAGCTATAACCTACAGTAGACACCAAGGACTATTCACCATCCATATCCTACATATCCTATGAACCCCTATACTGTATTGTTATTCACATTGTGTAAGTAATTATATACATATGAATACTGTAATATGTACGTACGTATCTCTAGGAATGTGACTGAGCTGCTATAGCTCTCTCAATCCTGTGTCAAGGGTGGGACTTACAGTCTCAACGTATCTTGCATGAAACTCTGGTGCAGTGCTGAGGAAGGCCAGACCTGGATGGGTCTCTAATACATCCTACACACATTACATGTACAAGTACATACGTACATATGCCTAGTACATAATGGTCACTTTAGACTGATATGATATATTGAGTGAAATATTAGTATTTATCATGCTACTGTGTGTTCCACACTAGGTAGGTGCACTTTGTACCTGTACAAGTCCTACAAAGTCATCTTCCACTAAGTAGTTCCGACCTGATGTGGGTCCAGTGAGAATGCACACAAACTTTGACTCCTCGTCATGATGGTGATGACATATCCTGGACACACCAGACATACATCAATCAATACACACTGCTCAAAGCTTACATATGAGATGTATACACTTAGTGTACTCTACTAGTATATTCACTCACTGATTAACGTGAGTGTATGCACGTGCATATGTATAGATATGTTTTTTACCTATTCCAAGTCTTTTTAAATTGTGAATATGTTATTTTCTCTGCATCCCCACAGCAAGCTTTGAAAAGGGGCACCTTCCAGTATAATGGTAGACCGCACGCCTAATTAGGTGGCAATAAGAGAAGTGAGTCAAACCAGAATGTACAGTATGAAGAAGTTTGGGAAGTGGATCACTAGCTGTGGATAATAATGTACGTACATACACAAGTAATAGGGCCCTATAGATCAAACATACAATGGCTGACAATATCAAAAGTACAGAGAAAATCACTCTATAAAACAGCTCTATGAAGAGTTGACCACTTCCTCAATTCCAGTTTTTAAAATCTTTATTCTGAATATTCACTGAAAGTGGATAGGAATCTAAAGCTTTGAAAACCTGAGTCAGAAATGATAAAAATCTTATGCCTACTTGAGCAAGGGACTACTGCTTGAAGTTTCATAAGGGAAAATATCTTTGACCTCTTCTCTTAAGAAAAACAGGATGTTTAAAAACCTTTAGAGGATTCATGCAACCCCCAAAGTGACAACAATAAGCAATTTAGGCAATCAAGAGAGAGCACTATTAGATTTAAATTAATGTACATCAATTTCCAATTTACATATGTTACTTTGTGTAAATAATAAGATTCATGTTTTTAAAAATAGTGGGCCAAATGAGTGGATCACTATCAAGCTATTATACTCATACCTACGTAAGTATACTTATGTGAAAATCTACGTACATTTACAAATCACCCATATTCTCGCCTGCCCATACGTGGGTGATAAGGTATGTGGGATGGTACAGGAAGCCACATGGCACCAACTGCCTGACAGCTGTTTAGTGGTTGGTATGCAGTGTCACATGTCAACATCTGTCACATGTCAACACCTGCCACAACTTCACATGTTTATATACACAAGAACAGAATGGCCGCAACCACTGGTATGGAATGGTTGGTAGTGCAGCCACTAGCAGAGGACCGTCAGGAGATGGCAAGGCTGGGATAACAGTGACTTATGTATACGACCAATTTCAAAGTACCTGTCATATATACCTATATTGAAAGTATGGCAGTATTATATGTGTATCTTATCCGATCTGTGTGTATTACCAGAATATCAGTCAAACAGCTACGTACTACGTACACAATCATAAACATGTCTGAACAATCATCACTTTATGGCCAGCAAAGGCTTTGCATAATTCTTTAAGGATGTAGCTATTGAGAAAACTCTTACCAAACAAAATTAACAATAGAACTTCTTTAGGAAAGTCACTGTGACCAGTGATTGTGCTGAATATACGTATGTGCATAAGCATTTCCCACTTTCAGTTCAGTTACACTAACTTATGCAAAACAAGAAATGTAAACACATTACTTGTACAACCGAAAAACAGTCAATCATCTAGAAACAGTACAAGTAACCAAGCAGGTATGTTCTCCCTCAGTGAACACAGATTCATTAGCCAGTTGTCTGAGCTCATTTGGATAGTGTTTATCTACCAGTTAAGTGATGTTTGGGGCAGAGAAGGCTACAAGGTACAGATAGAAGCCAGAGGACCTCAATTGTGTGGCTTCAATACATCTACACAAATTGGCTCTTGCATGTGTGGTAAGCAAATTGGTAGTCCAGTACATTCAATCAGATAACAGTATGCTCCAGGGTATGATTGAGTCAAAGAGCATAAAAAGAAAATACAGCAAAGCCACTGAGGTCTAGCTGAACCACGAATAGGAGAGTAATATCATTCATCCACAACATATACTGATATCGTGTTAAATACATTTAGATAGGTATTGTTTACCTTTCAACAGTTGAAAGTCAATGATCTAAATTGAACACTATACCAATTTGATATCAATAATGATATTCAACAACTTAACTACCTGTAGTTTCAAAAAAACAAAAATTAATTCGACACCACATACTTCTGACTCAGTCAATTATACAAATCACTTGCCCTAAAAGGAAATATAGTGTAATCTGTTTGCTGAAGTGGAGACCAATGTTTTGATAGCTACATTGTACCACTTGTGAACCTCTTGTACTACATCCCTCAAGTTCATATACTGGGCTGTCCCCACAGCTCCTGGAATCATTCAACTTGTACACATACACACAAATGTGTAATACACACTTAAGTTTGCCATGATTCAGATAATTACATCACCATAGATACTTGTGGGCTTCTATAGGTAGGACATGTATACAAAATGTCATGTTAGTCCTACACAGTGTAGAAACAGTTTGTCTAGTTTTGTCTTGACATTAGGAACTGGCTTTACTTCTTCCATAACTTTTAGCAAATTATACACTCTATTGAGTGATGTAGAGTAACAGATTTACATACAAATATACGCACATGCTCTACTTAACTATTCATGCATTAGCTGGTATACTCGAAGTAGAGGAATGTTTATTGCCAACTGCTACCTCCACCTCAAAAAAGCATAAATACATTTTAGGATAGGAATATTCATTTAATGAAAAGACATATCAGTGTCATTAGGTGATTACTAAAATATATTCCTTTTTATGGATTAGGGCTGAAACAAAGATAAGATTCACACATCACTGTCCAGCAAGGGGTTATTGCTACGTATGTCAAGTATGTTGAAGTGGAATGAATAGAAGGTTGCAGTCTAGATGGCGTGACTAATTGATATGTCAACACTATGCACAAATGCTTAATAAGAAGACACTTTACAGTGTTACGCCATATCCTTGAGAACTGACCTTAACTAGCGCTCCAAACTCGCTCTTTGGTACTTCTCCTTTGGGAAATGATTTAAACTTTTTTTGAGCGTCTTTGAGAAGGCGTTCTTTTGTCTCTGCAGCTTCAGGCTTCCCGTGCGGAAAGTAGAACTGCGGGATGTCTTTACTGGAGCCACTGATCAACCTTCTGGGTTTGCTGCTAGAGTCGTGCACTGCGGCATTAACGATATTGCCCTCGTTCTCCACTTGTCTCTTTATGCTCTTCAAAGCAAGGGGACTCTTGCGGTTCTTCTTGGACGACTTGGGTGATTGAGCGATGGGTGGGGGCGAGGGAGTAGAGTGTCTAGTTTCCTCGATATTTGGGGAACTACTCGGCTCTTCTGAAGTAGCATGCGATAAATCTGCTTTTAAAATAACTCGCTTAAGCTCAGTTTTCAAAAAATCTTGAGTTTGCTTCTTTGCAAGCCAGTGTAGAAACAGTTCGTCTAGTTTTGTCTTGACATTAGGAACCGGCTTTACTTCTTCCATAACTTTTAGCAAATTATAGATTTTTCCTAAGAATATGCTGAAGTGGCTACTTCACACGAAGAGGCCTTATATCAACCGCGCTGAAATTTTGTTTCGATTACCGACTTCTGATTGGCTAATTCTGCATTACGACATCTTTCGGAAAGTCCCGATTGAGTTTAAAATTGGAACAGTGTGATAAACAAGAAATGGGCGGTGTGTCTAGCTATTTGCAAGAAGGGAATGACTCTGAAACAGAAAATTATAAATCTCTTGATAATGAAATAGAATATTCTTCTTCTGAATCCGAGCCGCACAATGGGGACTCGTTCCCCAGCAAACCATATCAGGTAATAGAAGCAGACCAGGCCAATTGCAGTACAAAGGCTATAGATAATTCGATACTAAAGGACGAGCAACGCGTCACTGATACACAAAATTGTGCATGGTCCATAGACACTACTGATTGGAGTACAGCTCTGAATAAGAAAAAGAAAGTGTCCAAAGGCAAGCCAGGTAAACGGTCAAGGAATTTACAAGACAAGGAAAATGTTCTTCCGGTTGTTGAGCTTCCTGTCCTTGAAGGTAACAGCGTCAGACCGGCATTATTACCAGAAGACATTGCAGAAAGGAAGTATTTGGACCTCAAGAGATGGTATTCCAGTACCACATGTTAATATAGAATGTCTAGCCAGTATACTATATATATTGAGAACCTTATATGTCCATATGTCTGTAGGTACTGTATGAGTCGACCTCAATACAAGAGGTCATGTGGACCAACGTCTTTGGTGTCCTGCTGGAACTACCTCTTTTCGACTGTTGGCAATGGAAGGTGTGCCTTATCTGAAAGAGTATTTAGATAACTCTTACTACTATAATTACTCTTAATATATCTATTACCTCATATATTATGATAAACATTACTTCATGTTCCCTTGGGTATTCCCCTGTAGATTTCCCCCATTAACCCAAGAGGAAGCACTTTCCATATTAGGTTTCAAGCCACCTTTTGGTGATATTCGATTTGGTCCTTTCACTGGAAATGCAACACTTATGAGGTATATTTGATACTGACCATTTTCATTGGCAAATTGCTAGTGGTTCATATAATATATCCTCCTTGGAATGAGACATTTTAAGGCTTGCCATATAGTTTGATTTATGAATAAATACTGTATATAAGGGCTGTATGTAGAACTTGGGGTCAGAGGGGGCAAAAATGAAATTTTTGAAATTTTGGGGGGCAATGGTATGAGGGTGTCAAAGCAGTTTAGGGGGTTCCCAAAAGTATAGGGGGACTGCAAAATCAATCCTAGGGAGGGCAAATGTCCCCCCCTCTATGCAGCCCTGTATACATGTTGGGGAAGTAGTGGTTTGTTAGGGAACATTTTATAAGGAGAGGAGAGTAGTTTACATGGAAATTTAAACATGTGTACAAAGACGTATTTGCTTATACGTATTGGGAATTCTGTTTAATGCTCTGACGCACAAATGAGAGAAGTGGCAGGCCAAAGGACATTACATGAAGTGCTGGTGCACTCTACATGAGTGGGGCTAAGGTTAAAGGTCAAACAAGAGCTTTTACCAAATATGGTTTACACATACTTGTTGACAGTGTCAGAGCATTCCTCCTGTCCACTGCACATAACTTGAAGGGTCATCCTCGCAACACACTATTTTGATTAACATGTTTTGTCATTGACTGCAACAGGAAGAGAATGTCAAGCATGTATACTTGTGGCCTTGTGGTCTGTAGGTGGTTTCATTCCCTTTGTGCCCACTTTGGGGTCAAAGGTCAGGCATTTTACTTCTTCAAGCTCCAAGGGAGAAACAAGACAGTTGGAGTCAAACCTCAGAAGGCACTTGAAGATTTAAAGGAAGGATTGAGAGACCCTAATTTTGCTTTCATATATCACTGCTACAATCACTACTTCTGCCTAATCGGCTATGAGGATGTGCCAAAACAGGCAGTAGATGCATACAAGTGAGTGGGAGTGTGAACAATGTGATATATATTATTATTATAATAATAGTAAGCTAGTAGTAGTAGTAGTAGTAGTAGCTGCATATCATGTATGAATGGTATATACGTACGTATGATAATTCACAGACACAACTATTAGAATGTATGTATGAAAAATCTAAGATACCATTTTCCTACATGCTATATGCCTATTCTGTAAAAAGAGCCTATAGGGGAACTAAACCTAAAGAGAGCTTTAGATGAAGATACAGTAGTCTTTTCTTCCTTCTTTTCCCTTCTTTCATCTTCTTCTCCACTGGGTCAGACAGCCGTTTCTGGGAATTCCACCCTTCATCAGTGATCCTGGGAGTCTTTGTCTTTTTCTTTATCTTGATCTTCTGTGAATCCTTGGCATGTAATAATAACAGTATGTATTATTATTATTAATATATACCACATGTGTAGCCATGTATATGTGTTATATATACAATGAAGGAAGTTATACTTCAATTGCTCTGGAATCTTCTAGAGTTGGTTTGCCTTGGCGTGATGTTTCTAGCTGGATACTGATTGGAGAACCAAGTTCAAAGCACTCGACTATTCACAGTAAAAGGTAAGATCTAGATCTCATGTAGTAATTATAACTTGTAGAAGGTTAATAATACGTATATACATGTATAGTAGAAGATATATATTTCATGTATCTGATATATTATTGTATATATTGATACAGTGCAGTGTTATGGTTAATGTAAGTATGTACATGTAAACAAATGGTTTATGTCAACACAGATGGGAAGATGTTGTGAAAGACCTCAACTGTCAGAGTCCAGAGTACTTCAACATTAGACACACTGATAGAGGAGTCATGAAGAGGAGGACAAAGAGAGCGGGCGGAAACCTTCACTGTATTTTGGCTTTCAAAAAGCTTACCAGCAGTTCAGTACAGTTCAGTATTCAGGTGCCAACAGAGATTGAAGAGGAGTCTCAAGAAAGTGATTATGAATCCGAATAAAGAAACAAATGGATTAAAAACAGTTTTTCTGTTCATTTCATTTCATTATTACACTGGAGCAGCTCTCAGCCCGATGTGACTGTATATACTTTTCAGAGAGCCCAGAATTATTAAGTTACTACACTTGATTGTACAATCATGAATGTATGGTATAAATATTGTTTGCATTATAGTTGGGACAAATGTTATATATAGAAATGTGATCTTTGCTCAACTTGTAGTCTCCAAAGTAAAGGGTCTTGCATTCACAGAACCGCACTACAAATACATAATTACTAGCACACATGACAATGTGAACACACAATTAACAACAAAGGAATGGTGAACATTCTTATTATCATGTAAATCTATACTATGGTCACATTGTGAAACTAGTTCTTTTCAACATTCATTGTACTTTAAATACTAATTTTTCTTATTTACACAATATTTACATAATATATGTTTACTTTTAAGTGTAATATATTTTACTAATCTCTGAGATAATTCCTTCAATTCTTTGCAATTTAATATTCTGAGATAATCTATTTGCAACACTAGATATAGTGGCCCTAAGTACCGAACACCTTATTACAATCCCTCGCACTAAGTGTGATGTGTGTGCATATCATACAACAATTAACAAACCACACACACGCACATGAGTCAAGTATTCTGCAATATATTCGGGTTTCAGGCAGGTTACACCAGCTGCTCTCCATTCCCTTATATGGTCCTACAAACAGGTAATATTCATGTGTGGTGGTCAGTTAGATTACAGTCACTTAACACTATAAAGGTATCACAATTTTCTGGTAATTATCAATGACTGATACTGTTACTTTGATGCGACTTATACATACCATTTTGACACTTCTTCTTCCTGTTTTTCCCATGTCAATGAATGCATGTGTGGCTTCTTTGAATTTCCTGTACGGATCTCTGATGCCGACCACTTCAGCATGCCCAGCTTCCAGAAGCCGCTTGACACCCGCCATCTTTTCCTTATCAGCCACAACCAACAATGCCTACCCAACAGCACAGAGAAGGCCAAAGTGACAAGCAATGTGATGGCCCATGGCTTTGGGTGAACTTCACCAAATATTAAAGTTTACAGTTGAACCAGGAAGAACCTCTTTCATTCCTAGCACTCTTCACTTATTCCTAAACCTCTTACTTATTCAATTCACTCCACTCTCAAGTTTGTTTTTCAAAATTACAATTCTTACCTTCCATCCCTGAAATGCACCTACATCTTTCCTGGTGACCTAGAGAGTGGTACATACTAAAATGTAAAAGTGTTGTGCGACACTACAACACATTAAGATGCATAATATTGAAAAGTGGAAACATCTTAAATTCATTACAACAAGACATGCAACATTTACTGCTTGCAATTCTGATATACATATATATAAGCTGATCAGAAATGGTTCTACATATTCAATCAATGGGTAAAATGGCCGACACACAATAAACACCTGAGACACTCACTTTTCTCTTCTCCTCAAGAGAGAGCCTCCAGGATTTAGCTGCTTTATCTAAAGGTGACAGTTCACTGTCCAAACGGTTGCTTCCCCATTCAAAAGCACTTTCCTGTTAGATACAATACGTATATATGCAGGGATAGGATGATCTCGCTTATAGTGCCTAAATAGCCATTAAGATTACTTAAAACATATTTATTGCAATGGATGTGAAAACTTTGCACAAATGTAGGCTTATACCAAACTCTAGATTAATTTCTTTATAAAAAATTTGTTTGAAACTACAGTAACACACTTCTTGACTATGTAGTAACAAAGATATTCCCCAGAAAAAAAACTAGAGGTTGAATTAAGCAATGCTAGGCTGCAGTATTAGCTGACCTCAACAAAACATCTTGCCTCCTTGCAGGCCTCTAGGTAGGACACATGGAGGACCCACCTACCAGCTGCTATCGAAGCAAGATATTTTTCATTTCTGCTTGCCTTTCCGACCACCATATGAGTGCAAGATGGATCGTAGTGAGTAGCTGAGATGCTCTGCCCTCCAAGCTCTGAGACCAGAATACTATAGTTGTTACGAGCCTAGAGGGGAGGAATTAGAATACTATAGTTGGTAAATGTATGCATCTGAAGAGTCTGTACCTCTTGAGTTATTCCAGAGAACATGAACTTGTGTTGAACATTCCTCGGCCTCAGCTGAACAACAAAACAACTTGTGAGCATACATCATTTACCTCACTAGTGGCCCAGGCTGCTGTATACTACGTATATATGCATTACCTACCTCACTAGTGGCCCAGGGCTGCTGTATACTACGTATATATGCATTACCTACCCCAGTAGTGGCCCAGGCTGCTGTATACTACGTATATATGCATTACCTACCTCACTAGTGGCCCAGGGCTGCTGTATACTACGTATATATGCATTACCTACCCCATTAGTGGCCCAGGCTGCTGTATACTATATGCATTACTTACCCCACTAGTGGCCTGGGGCTGCTGTTCATATAAAATGTGGCTGGCATTGCTACTAGTAGACTCCCCTCTGGTGACTATTGGCACTTTGAGGGGCGGAGGAAGGGGAGTGGAGTGGGTTGCTGGTTCCTTTGGGAGACTCTCTTTGTCTTGAGCACACACCTGCTCTGCAGCCACTGGTGGCTCTTCCGTCTCTTCACCTCTACTCTTGGAGCCACCTGCATCTTCCTTCTCTTCAGTCTCTTTGGCCTGATCAGCAGTATTGTTGGCTCTACAGTGTGCACAGAGTGGGATAATTCTGAGTGTCGGGTTGAGGGAGCGTAACAATTACAAAGAGAAGTGAGAGGAGCACTGACCCGGCATTTCTTATCATCTCCATAATCTGCTGCTGGCCAATCCTGCATGTAAACAAGTGTACAAACAGCAAGTGAACAAGTGTACAAACAGCAAGTGAACAAGTGTACAAACAGCATGTAAACAAGTGTACAAACAGCTCCAAATACCACAGAGACATGTGACTGTGTGATGTACACCTCCTCAAGGCACCAAAGCTAACAAAGTTAACTTATGCATGTGCATGTGTACTTTGTCATTGGGTGTTCATAGGTGACAGTCTGCGAACTGAAATCCCAAGCCACCAAGTTGGAGTCATCGTCATCAAGTGTGACCTTCCTTCTTTTATGAGCACTTGTGAACGACTTCTTCTTCATAAGTCTCTTTGACTGTTGTATAATGCGACAAAACAACATGGAAGCGTGCTTCATAAGGGATTATCTCTCTAATCAAACCTTACCTGTCTCTCTCCAATTTTATCTAAAGATGCACACAAGGAGAGAAGGTATGTATATATGACCAACAATGAATATCCATATGGATTAATTGCTGGTATATGAATACAGTGTTACACACCTTTTTCTTGCAGTCGATGACTCCTTCTGGTAGCAGAGTTCTGCATCTGATACTTCATACCCATTTCCTCCATTTGCCTCTGAAACTCTTCTCTCTCCTGAAGGGTGCTACTTTCATCCATCTCTTCAGCCTTGTTTTCACCATCTTGTTCTCCATCTTGTTCTCTATCTTGTTCTCCATCTTGTTTTCCATCTTGTTTTCCATTTTGTTCTCCATCTTGTTCTCCATCTTGTTCTCCATCTTGTTCTCCATCTTGTTTTCCATTTTGTTCTCTATCTTGTTCTCCATTTTGTTCTCTATCTTGTCCTTTGAGTTGTTCTTCACCATCTTCTAGTCTCAAGGCTCCTTCAGTAGAAGGCTTGGTGGTGTCCATGGGAGGGGCCTTATCAATGACCACCAAGGATGATGATACAGGATGTGAAATGTCTCTGTTGATAACTGTATGCTGTGCTTCCTCATCATGGAGTGTGGGCGGCGAAGCTGCTTTGAAAACCTGACCTGCCAGTCTCTTGGTACACAAACCACTCTATAAGTACAGACACACACTACACACACATATACTTTATACATATGGATACACTATACATACTGTACAGACACACACTATATGTATATATACAGTATACTCTATACACACAGATACAAACACACTTTTCATATGGAGACAGTATACATGTGTAAATTTAAAACTTTGCTATAAGCAGCGAGGGTGAATGACTGACCACTTGAAGTTGTGGTGTAAAGTCACACGGAAACCTTGCTTCATCCACCCTCTCACCTGCATCGTGACACTGCAGTGACAGAATGGAAAAGAAGCACACTATTGTGTACACTGACACTTGTCTCCAAGGGGTTTCTACTAAAGAATTATCTTGATGATTCATTCAACTTACAGCTTCCATCCAGTGAGGCGACACGATATAGCAATTACTAGATTTAGCTTGCTTGAGATCTTTAATCCTGCTGAAATCATTCTCCTTGCCTTGGTACAAGACATGAGTGCAACTGTCACAGTAGTTCCACTTAATTTCAGCTCCGAGGTTACGGGCTATACGATGCAGCTCAGCTGAAAAAGGATGTGGTTTGTATGCATTTAATTGTGGTTACCATGACAGCAAAACAGCTGGTACATACATTGCTTCTTTACAAGTTTTTTATGTACAAAAATGGCTACTCCGTTTAATGGCTTTTTGAGAGTGGCATCCTTGAGGTAAACCCCATTGTTTTCCAGAGTAACATCAAAGTTGTCTGCTGCTTTCTTTAGTGCACTGGAGAACATCTCACCCAATTGCTACAACAAAGTAATGGAGTATGACAAGTACATACAAAATGGTATTACAAAGCACATGGCTGGCAACAGACAGGTATTATAAAGCACATGGCTGGCAACAGACAGTTATTACAAAGCACATGGCTGGCAACAGACAGGTATTACAAAGCACATGGCTGGCAACAGACAGGTATTACAAAGCACATGGCTGGCAACAGACAGGTATTACCTGGGTATTGACCTCTGCTTGTGATAAAGGACTCTGCAACGTCTTAAGAGCTGCCTAGATAATGCAACAAGTCAGACTGGAACACATATTTGACAATGATTGCTACATGTCTGTGAGATCTTTTAGACATTTAGAGGGAACAGCACAACTCACAGATGTATTGAAGGCAGGTTTCATAGGCTTAAAAGGTGTTATTGTGTCACTAGAAAAAGGAGCTGCTGCAACTGGTAACTTTGGTGTGGGATCCTGAGGGGGTTTCCGTGGGGGATTCTGAGGGGGTTCCCCTTGAGGGGGATCATGCAGAGGATTTTGTGGGATGTCAGAGATTACATTGTGATCCCTTTCAAGTGCCCTGCTACCATCCCTTGCACATTCAAGGAGCCACCTACAGTGCACAATACAACAGATATAGGTAGCTACTCCAATTTGAGTGAAAAGAAACAGGAAAATCGTACGTGTCTCTAACAGTCAGAACGCCCCATTTCATTGCAGCTTTGTACTTTTCTCCTGATGGCTCTCTCAAAATGAGATGAGTACATTCTTTATGGAATTGTGGCATTACCCTATAGAATGGAGTATATGTACATGTGTGTGCATGTATGTGGATATTGCCAAGTGCACCAGGTAGTCACTCCCACCTTGCACCAAGCTTGCCAGCCAGCATTTGGAGATAAGTTCTTTGAAGGCCATCAAACTGACTGATGTAGACAGAACATCCATTTAAAGCACTTGTATTTATCTGTCCCCGTATTGGCTGAAATAACAAATGACTCTTGGGGCTCAGAAATTCTCTTCCCTCCTCAATGCTCTCCTACTCAAAAGGAGCACATAACATAAGTATGCAGCCCAGGCATGCAGTATGTAGTCAACTCATTGGACAGGATGCAGTATGTAGTCGGTAGCTTAACGAGGAGGTTATGTAGCAAAAAGTGACATCATTACAACACAAGTTACAAGTCCTCTTCTACTATTCCATGATCTGCATCCAGTTCAATTTAAACAGTTGTGTTTATCACTATCTAGCCAATGGTGTTCATCCCATAATTATGAAAGGAGTCGCAGACTGTAACAAGATGCTTCTCTTACAGAAGGAGACAGATTTGTGGTGAGAACTAACAGACCGGGTTGGTTAAGTAATTGGTCAACACTGAACCATCAAACAAAGTACACATTACCAGCAGGTAAGACCCATACAGCGCTGTTATCACAACTTGGCTTAGGAGAATAGTAAACATGTTTGAAATTCAGTGAGTCCAGCTACTCTGTCGTTACAAGCTACACTGACACATTTGTACACTATAGAGTGTACACTAAGTGGACTTGTGCACAGATCAGTTACCAAGCTACCCCCATAAGGTTACCATGGAAACACATGTAAATCAAATTTGTTGCTATTACACTTCCCTGGGGCCAACGTAGCTGATCTCTTTAGTGAATACTACCTATTACCAGGTGCATTTGCATGAAAATCAGGAGGTGACGACTGACCAGCCAACAGATGGTAACTGGGATAGCTTGCTCGAAAATTTTGTCATAATCTTCATCCAGCACGTACAGTGGGGTCACTATAAACTTGGCAGGCTTCCCTATAGTACCTGTAGTTACGAATGAGTAACCACATCATTAGTACATGTACCTTACCTTACCCATTCAGTACCCTACAACATAGCCTAAAGTCATCACTGAATTTACCTCCAAATGCTGCAATCATTTCAACAACTCTTCTTTTCTGCCCATCCTTCAAGCTTGGGCTTATATCAAAGCACTGCCCTGCCAACACATCAGGTTCTATTCAAGAATTAAAGGAAACTTAAAAGAAATTTCACTCGTAGTGCATATATCCAGACAATAGGAACAAACAGAGATGATTCTAACAAGGTAACCAAGGAAGAGTGTCAAGGAGGCCTGAACGGAATCTACCGTTTAGTTTGACGAGTACAGCAGATAACAGAAACCCACTCACTCTTAGCTACATCTCCGTTGTCAACCTCCATCTCGTCACCCTGATGAATATCAACTTCCATTGCGTCATCCTGCTGGATGTCATTCAGATACATCTTCATTATATCATCCTCGTCCTCTCCCTCCTCAATTGGGTCACTGCGCTCTGTCCTACTGGGGAGGTTGTCAGGTGTTGCCATGGTTACAGTGTATGCAGCCTCATCAACTCGACTACCAGATTGGCAGCAATCCAATAGCCACTCCACTCTGACTATTGACGCACTACAAATGTTAGAGAACACTATTCATAGTGTAACTATCAGCTTGTACGTGTACAAGACATCATTACATACGTACACATATTTGTATGTATCAAAATATTTTTATAATGTGTAATTATGCTTGTGCATACATATATAAATGCATAATAGAGTAGAACATATTAAATATGTGCAGTACATACACACATATTTACTAGTACAAATACAGTATTTAAAAGTATCATCAAAAATGGTAACTGTTGTCACAACTATAAAAAACTTTACAAGTTACCTGAAGGAGAAACACCTAAGTCATTGCATATACACAACTGAGGAATTTCCCAGTCTCCATTTTTATCCTTCTCAGTCCTCCCCTGAAGGAACTGAATCACTATATCATACATAGGCGGTAGTAACGGAAACATTACCTGGTGAATGGTGAGACACAAGTACAAAGTGTAGTTGATATAGCAGCTATCCATTGCACAGCTGTGTACAGTGACCTTTGTACAGCGACCTTTCATGATACCTTTACAAGTACACCACTGGGACAAAACACTGCTTCTACACAGAATATGCTAATACCGCTCGTGGAATCACAAAGTATTTAAAGGGTAAAGAATACTGAAGCTTTAGTGAAGAAACAGAGCTCCTGTCAGCCAAAATGAGAAGTAGTATAATTCTTTTTCTAGTGCTGAATATATCCTTTGCTACAGCAAATTACGCTATACCTCACCAATCTGACTTGTCAATTCTCAACTCAACAGACCAGTGTGGTAGTAAGAGCACCATTCTGAGCATCCTCTATGGCGTGGTAGACTTTGTTCCCCATCTCATCATAGTCCCTTTGCTTATCTTCTTCAACATTAACTTGGCATCAGGGACTGGCCACTCCATTCTCTTCTTCTACCAAGTTCTACCTCTGGCTAAGTTCCACTTGCTGCTAAATAATCACTCCCTTGCTAAAGTGCTCAGCATTGGCACTGAATGTCTCTCCTACAATACCATTCCTTGGGAAGAAATAGTTTACAGACATTCTGATACAGGTAAAGCTGATTTTGAGAGAAAGCTAGTTCTGGCAGGCATCCTTCGAGTTGGTTTAATTCTACTGTATCTACTCTTTCTGTGGGTCCTCATTAGGAGACAAACGTGCCCTTTGTACTGCTGTACAGATAAATGGGCTAGAGGTCGTCGCTACATGCGTAACATTCGAGAGTACTACCATCAAGACAAGTCGGCTCTGATAGGCACCTGCTCTGTACTGGTAATCTGTTATGGATACTCTGTGCAGGTCAGTTTCAGGTTAGTAAGAATGAGCGAGATGTGGCTCTGCAGCAGGAGTGGAGGAGACAACTATACAGCAACCTACAACGACAGCTATGATGATGTGTTCTGTGAGAAGATGGAGGAAGATTGCACTTCCTTGGGTAGCATGTGCTTCCTCCTGGGTACTGCTACTGTTGTAATGTTATCACTCTTTCCACTGATCCTTCTCTACTACCCAAACCTTCACAACGTTCTCTCAAGAATCACTCAGAGAATCACAAACAAGAGTCTCCCTCGCTATGCTAAACTAGATCCAGTTTTTGACATATTTCAAGGATGCTACAAGCTACATCTGTACTTTCATGCCGGCATATTAATGGCATATCGGATGATTCTTTGGAGCTGCATTGTTATCAAGGGGACACTGCAGACCAGCCAGTATGTCATAACAATCTTGTTCCTATCCTTACTATTAGTCCAGGCACTACTAAGGCCATTTCAAGAGGCGAAGCACAACAACATAGAAGTAGCCAATCTGTTGGCCCTGGTGCTTCTCAGCTCTCTGACCGGATATGTAACAGAAGAGCATCAAAGACTGGAACACTTGGGAACGCTGTTTGTAGCATGCACGATAGTAATCTCATTGATTCCTCTAGTCCTAGTCATCTGTTATGCCATCTTTCGTATTAAAAATTGGATTCACAAGAGATGCAGAGGCTATGAGTCTCTCGATGGCTACGAGACTGAAGACAATCTTCCAGAGCATTTCACTCAAAGTATTATAACAGTTAAAGAATCATTTAACTAAACAAAGCTTGCATCCCCACATTGACCTCTAATTACAGTAAATAAGTCAGGCAGAATACATAATAATTATTATAAAAGAGGAATCATTAATAAGTACACCAACTGTTATGAAAATATCTCGCATGTTTATACTTTCAGACAATACTGAACAAAAACTAATTCGCAAAGAGAAAGTGATCCACATATTTGAATATATAAATTACCAGGGTTACTAATAGTTTCAAGAAGAACTTTAAGTTGAAGAACGTTCTAGTAATGAAGTACATTATAAATTTGAAGGTGCTCTCCCTCTTGTTCATTGTGTTGTCATTATCAGTGGCAAATATCAACAAAAGTGACAACAAAAGTGACAACAAAAGTGAAGACAAGGGTGACAATGGAAATATATATATATTTGTTAACAGTAACGTTCTCCCTTATGCGGTCATAGTCCCACTAATAGTGCTCTTCAATATCAACTTGGTGTCAGGACCGGGTCACTCCTTTCTCTTCTTCTACCAGACCTTATGGCTGGCTGAATTTAACTTAAAATTTGTGAATTCAAGTAATCATTCAAAAACCGCTGAATATGCTTACATGGCCAGTAACATTACAGCGTACCTTTCACTACTTGAAGTACCGCCGAGGGTAGTTGCTGATTGTGACACGGAGGACATCAGTAAACAAGATCACTGTACCATATACATCGCCACAGGGTATGGCAAAGTATTACTTATTCTGGTCTATCTGGCCATAATTTGGATCCTGATTCAGGTTAGGGTGTGTCCAATCTTATGCTGCAGCAAAAAGTGGGCTAAAATTAGGCGCTCTGTACGCAACTTACGAAAGAAGTATATCCCAAGAGGATCTCCCTTGAATGGAACTGTTTCTGTGCTACTTATTTGCTATGGTTACCTGGTGCAGACTACTTTCAGGCTAATAGCTAGGGGCAAAATCAGACACTGTGACATGGAAAACATGGCCGCCGTAGGCACCTGCATACTTCAAAAGACTGCTATAGCTATTGCCTCACTTCTACTACTCTTTCCATTGACCCTTCTTTACTACCCAAACCTTCACAACATTCTCTCAAGAATCACTCAGAGAATCACAAACAAGAGTCTCCCTCGCTATGCTAAACTAGATCCAGTTTTTGACACCTTCCAAGGATGCTACAAGCCAAAATTGCGCTTCTTTGCTGGTCTATATATGGTGTACAGGTTAGTATTATGGACGACTGTGCCAGTAATGGTCAAACCAACTGATCAAGCTGGTCAGTACATCATTACCATGATGTTCCTAGCCATCTTAACAGTACACTCTTTGATGCAGCCATTTCGGAAGGCAGAGTACAACTATGTGGAGACCATCAACCTGCTGGCTCTTGTGTTCCTAAGCTCTCTGACAGGATTCCTCAATGCAGAAGCAAAGTCAAGTGCTGTCATAGGCTCCTGTTGCTATAACCTCATACAACCAGTATCATTGTGTATAATTCTAATAGCATTCCTTCCGCTAGCCATTGCTATCATATATTGCTCATATTACAACTTCAAGTGGCACTGTAGCAGAATGGGGCTCTGTTGTCAGGAGAGGAGGAGAAGGGATAGTGAAGAAGGCGTCGCATACAGAGTTCCTCCAGAAGACAAAGATAGCTTTGATCTTTTAGCCAAGGATGGCCCTGAAGTGAAGAACACCGTCACAAACTACATGCATCAACATGCAAAAGAAAGCTTTGATTCACATTTGTGTGATGACTAAAATGTGCCAAGCAAATGAAGCAGAAAATGAATTGGTTTCATATTTGTTATTTTAAAAACTCTAGAATGTACATTCATTAGAGATCACAAGTTAATAAATAATAAACAACCTTCAAATGCACATTGATTTATAATAAACAGGTATTTAAACATTCCCTGCTACAATTCCGTACATACATACAAAATGGTATAAAACATGAATAATCTAACACACCATTTTTCTTACAAGGCCCAGTGGAGCAGAAGAAGAAATTTTCATCTACAGCTCTCTCCAGGTTTAGTTCCCTATTCTTGCAGAGTAGGCATAGCATGTAGGAAAATTGTGTATTAGATTTTAGAGTAAAGGCCTATAGGGAACTAAACCTAGTGAGAGCTTGGAATGAGGATATATATAAGAGTTTTCTTAAAAATTTACTTATGTAAACAATTTACATATTCACAAATGTGTAAAAACAGCTATAAATATCTTAAATAAATAAATAATCCGGTATGGACTCCAGCAGAGAAAATGGCTGTACTTCAAGTGTTTAGTATAGTTGCTCTTATACTCTACTTAACTACAGTTGCAGCCAATGCAACCAGTGGGAATAACCATACAAATGAGAACACTACAGAGGAGAGCGAATATAATTTTGTTCCACTGATAGTAGGAGCAGCTATTGGAAACTTCCTTCCTCATTTGATCCTAGTACCACTGCTCATTTTCTTCAGCATCAACCTGGTGTCAGGGCCTGGAAACACGATTCTCTTCTTCTACCAGACCTTAAAGTTGTCTGTCTTTACTCTCAGGTTTGTGGACTCAACAAATAAAGCAAAAATTATTAGGGATATTACTGATGTTCTGTCACTGCACAGCCTTCCTTTCAGACCTCTCTATCTGCTTGGCATACAAGGGAGAGTTGACAAGGTATCACATAAAGGAGCCCTTATCATTTATATCATCACTGACTCCGTAAAGATAGTACTAATTTTGGTCTATGTTGCTGTCATATGGCATTTTATAATGAAAAAGTCTTGTCCTGTGAAGTGCTGCAATGAGGTTTGGGCAAGACTTAGGCGCTATTTGAGAAACTTTCACAATAAGAACTTATCAAGAAGGTCCATTTTGACAGGATTATGTTCTCTGCTAGTGCTTTGTTATGGGTACGCTGTACAGACAACCTTTCAACTTTTCCTATTGTATTTTCAGCACTGTACAGAAGAGGAAAATAAGCTCCGCCCAATGGGAACATGTGGAGCTGCCATCACACTATCTAGTATAGCTTTCATTATCCTCGTAACCGCTTCCATAACCCTTCTCTACTACCCAAACCTTCACAACATTCTCTCAAGAATCACTCAGAGAATCACAAACAAGAGTCTCCCTCGCTATGCTAAACTAGATCCAGTTTTTGACATATTTCAAGGATACTACAAATCAAAGCTGCGGTTTTATGCAGGGGTCTACCTTCTCTATCGTATCTTCCTTTGGGGAATGATATTGACATGCATCCAAACCTCTCTCTTCACCCAGTTTACTATAACCATCACACTACTGCTTATACTTTCTATCCATGCCTTGCTGCAGCCTTTTAAGGAAATGCGTTACAATTATGTGGAAACCATTAGTCTGTTAGCTCTTGTATTTCTTAGTTCTCTGACAGGATTCTTTGATGCTGAGCAGTTTATAGCTGTGAATGCAGCAGTTACCAAGACTGTCCTCGCATTGATAGCAATAATAACATTTCTACCTCTAACAGTGACAGTGCTCTACTACGGATGCCACTTGGTTATGTGGTACCATGGCAGAAGGGGAAAGACAGACATGCTTGACAAACTGAAGAAGAGGTTTCACAAGAGTAACCTACATGTGGAAGGACAGGTTTATCATGTCCCTCCAGAGAACAGCTTGCCACCAAATGTGAAAGTTACAAGTTTGCGAAGCAACAGCATATTCATAGCAAATACATTCAGTGACTAAACACCAAGTTTTAAGGATTATGGATATACAGCTCTAAGGATGCACTGACAATTGACCAACTATTGGAGATTATTATTACTGTGCATACGTACATGTATTCATTCCCTTTTTCATTTAGCTGAATATTTATTAATAAAGGTGTGCACAATATTGATATGAAAAACGTAATTGCCTCACACAAACTCGCATTACAGGAAAAACAATATAACTTAATTTCATACATGTTAAGGGGATTCTGTAATCTGCTAGAGATACCTAGCAGGTTCCATTTAGGGGAGGCCCCGACATTTCCCCTTGAAAATATTATGCCCCTCTCCACCCATAAAGAAAGTCATCTTTTAAAAGCAAACCTAATGAACTACCTAGGGTGCCCCTAACATTTTGCTATACTGTATAATTTGCCCATTGTTATATTGAACACTTAGTGGAGGTGTGACCAACACTGATATAGCTAATGAACTTTCCAGGTTTCCCTATTTATACAGGCATTTATCAGTGGGCACGTGAGAATTAGTTTGGTAATGTTAGCTGTCGTGAGGAGGAGAGCTCTCTTGGTAGCGCTGGTCATAACATTGTCCACAGGACCAGCTGCCCCACAACACACAGAAAATGACACCGTTCACAGTGAAGAATACGGAGAAAGGAGAAACACTTCACTCAACCTTACCCACTTTATAAGCACCACATTTGGTCACTTTCTCCCTTACGCGGTCATAGTCCCACTAATAGTGCTCTTCAACATCAACTTGGTGTCAGGACCGGGTCACTCCTTTCTCTTCTTCTACCAGACCTTAAAGCTGGCCGTATACAACCTGAAGTTCTTCAGCAAGGACAGTCAGATTGATCAGAGGGGATACCCAAGTCTTACAGAAAACATTACAGATGTACTGTCTCTTCACGAGATCCCACTAGAGGTTACATCAACCTGTCTCCAAATTGAAAGAACTTTCAACTTGCAAGAATGCCAGATGATATACATTGCTACAGGTTATGTCAGGGTTCTCCTCATTCTGATCTATCTGCTTATCATTTGGCTGCTGATTCACATAAAATCATGCCCTATCTTATGTTGCAGCAAAATTTGGGCTAAAATTCGTCGTTCTGTGCGTAATTTCCGAGAAAAGAATATTAAAAGTGGTTCCTTGCTTACTGGAACTGGTTCTGTGCTAGTAATATGTTATGGATACATTATACAAATAAGTTTTAGATTAGCAAGATTGTATGTACACAGTTGCTATGGAAATGAAACAAGTAAAAAATGGTGCTGGCTATCTCATCCAGGTAAAGCCATTGTAATAGTTTCATTGGCACTTCCCATAACCCTTCTCTACTACCCAAACCTTCACAACATTCTCTCAAGAATCACTCAGAGAATCACAAACAAGAGTCTCCCTCGCTATGCTAAACTAGATCCAGTTTTCGACACCTTCCAAGGATGCTACAAGCCAAAATTGCGCTTCTTTGCTGGTCTATATATGGTATACAGGTTATTATTGTGGAGCTCTTTGCTGTTCACAATGTCTGAGCAGGGAAGTCAGTACATTCTCACACTTATGATGCTGACAATCCTAATTATTCATTCACTGCTTCAACCATTTCGGAAGCCAAAATACAACTACATGGAGACAATCACCTTGCTATCTCTGGTCTTCCTAAGCTCCCTCACAGGATTTGCTGGTGCTCAGTTGAACCCAAATGAGAGTAGAGATGACGCCTTACTCAGTCTCATTCTCATCATTGCACTCTCCCCACTGGTGCTGGGGATATGTTACAATGCTAAGCATGTAGTACAGTGGTACATTGGTCGGAAGGAGAGTCCACTACAATGCCTCAGGGTGAGATGGAACCACAGGCATTCACAGCAGAAACAAGATACAAGTGAACAAATAAACTATGTTGTCGCTCCTGATCAGGAAAGAAGCTTTAAACAAGAAGACAAAGTTGTGACAAAGACTACTTGGAGCATCAGTTAGCTGGACCATTACAACCAGCAGCCATAGGGTGTGCATTATGTACGGTCAACATTCATAATCTTGTATAACCAAACATACACACAAACAGTATTAATATGAAATTGTTTGAATCTCAATTTAATAAATTCTAATAAATGAATAATGGAGCCTGTTTAATCTGGTCAGTCAGGGGCCTGGTGCATTAGACAGGTCATTGGTTACCTGACCGAAGGAATTGGTTACCAAGAGACCATTATAAGAGAGACTATTACATTACATTGTAGCAACATTTATTGGGAAATGGTGTAGCTACAAGTTTAAACAAAATTAAAGAACTATGTATGAGAGTGTTGCACAATTAATTGGCTCACTCACCTTGACTTTAATTTTCTTAGCTTGCTCATTTCCTCGGGCTCTTCCTGGCCGATGAGAACATGTGTGACTGATGGGTGGATCTGCTTCAATCTGCTGGCACCCAACAGCAACATCAGACTGGTCGTCTTCTCCACGTGAGGCCTCAAGAAACCAGAGAGATATATCTACAGAACGTACAAGTAGTGATTAACTATAAGCATGCACATTATATGATATTGTATAGGGAGATCTACATACGTACGTATATGAATTGTCACTCATATGTATGCATATTATAGGGTACCAAAGTAACATTGCCATATCAGAGCCAAATGGACACAATTAGCAAGAGTTAATTACAGTGATAATGTTTTCAGTCTAAAGCATAATCAAACTGAACACAACAAGTAACCATTTTCAACTATATTTTCAATACTCAAATATTGATAAGTTAAGACTCTGAAATGCATGCAGAAAGGAAGTTTTCGTTCAAAATACATTAGAAAACTCAGATACGTATTTACATTTACACAAATGCAAACATCTAACCCTTAATCCTTCCAGAAGTGACGTGTTGATATTGCTTGAAGGTGTAAATTCACTCAGAAGCACAGCCCAGGGTTGGGAGTGGCTGACGCTGGTGGGCTCCGGGTCAGGGGGGCGGACCAGATAGCCCTCCTCTGGCAGACACACCCCCGCCTTCAAGGAGTCAAAGAACCACTTCAAGGAAGCAAGAGGTGTAACTAACACACAACCCTAACAAGTTAATGATAGCAATAAAGGGACATGCTACACTAAAGCTAACTCTTGAATGAACTGTTGCTAACTGCCATTTCCTTGCAAACTCATATTTCTGGCCCTTGGGTGCGTCCACTAAGAGATGAGTACAGTCATCCTTCTTCATCTCCCCTGAATAGGTGCCTCCTGTATATATGTACATAGAGACGAACATTACACACACACACACACACACTATTACATTGCTCAGCCTAGATAGACCATTAATGTTACAGTTGATGTTATATCACAGCTTGAGTAATAATGTTTCATCATCACCATCATCATCATCATTACATATACATACTTTAGGACCACTACATACATACATAAGCTACAATACACATAACATGTTCTGTACCATTATGTTTTGTAAGGTCTTGTATCTCCTTTCTCTTATCAACAGCAAAACCAGTAACGCACACCACAAGTCCTTGAAATACACCACACATGTGCTCCTTCATCTACGTAAAAGAGATCGCAGTGAAGGACTACCATTAACTAAGCTCAGGCCTCGTGACAGTGCTGCTTCATGCAGCAGCAGACATGTAATCCACAAAGAGAACTTACTATATCCTCCGAGGTTGCATCAATGATTTGGTTGGATGTAACAGTCAGATGCCATGCATGATCGATCCAGGATGGTAACATGACTGGAATACCAGCTTTAATAGCAATCTATAGATGTATACACTACTATATGTGTCTCATATGTACTATACAATAGTACATGTGTCACAGAATACAGTAGACAGCGCCACACTAGAACCTTGTATTTTAGAGACTGCACTTCTCCACAAATGAGATGTGTGGTCCGTTTAGTGAGATCTCCATCTGCCACTCCGCCCATCTGTCTCACTCTCTCAAACAACACCTTCTATAAATAGAAAGGAAACACAAAGAGTGAGATTGTGCAACCTTTACACAAGATTGCGCAACCCCTGTCCAAGTTTGTGCCCTCCTTACCCTAGTCTCGCGAGGTACGCTTGTACAAGTGATATGCACACTGGACATTGACAGAGCATAGACTGATTGCTGATTGGTTGTTACAGGAAGTTTCCTTCCCCTCTCAAGGTAGCCCACAACAGCAGGCGCTCCCAGTATCCTGTAGCAGAGCAAGTTAGTTAATCCCTCATAGCCAGACTTTTGGGGTATTACAACAGGAATACAAACACTATTATATTATACACTTGCTCCTAATGGTGGAGTTGCCATGGCAACAGAATTGATTCCATACATGGGACTATATAATATACATCTACTGGTCACAAGATGTGTGACTATGGGATGACACAGTAAACAGTTCAGTTGACTAGTGCTCCTATAAACAAACAAACAAACCTGCATCTCCCGTGAAGTAGCTTGTAGCAGGGACAGTCAAATGTCTCCAATATGTAAGTGTAGTCCTCATTAATAAGTTCTTGTGACTCTATACCATCCATCCACTCAACATGATACTTGTGGTCCTCCAAGAGCTAACAATACCAGTGTTAAATAGTCAGCTAGTACTGGCAAACCACTATATATGTATTGCACTGAGTTACCATGGATACGTAGGTCCTAGTTGCTCAAGGGAGTCATCATATAAACATTTAAAACTACTAGTGTGGCTGGATGACATTGTACGCTGAAATCGGAAAACTTCAAATATATATTTCTAGCACTACGACTACAATTTCAAAGCGTGGTAATGTATTCTATATGCATAAGGAATACTTATCTATAGAAAGGGAAATACTATACTTAGTTACCTTAGATGCTTTGGAAAGCCAGAAATTTGAATTGCCAACAGTTTGAACCACACGAATTTTAACTAAAGCTAAGACACACGTAATAAGTTTAAGATAAACGATTGAGTATGCAGTAAAATTATCATTATATACATATATGTACTAACCTGCCGCCATTTCAAGAATTGGACCACGCCTACTACTTCGAAATCCGTATATAATATATAATATATGTAATATTTAAGAATAACTACTTGAGAATGATAATGTATCCGAAAGTATGCAAAAAGTTAATGATCTATTCATTGATTCACTCAGTAATGCATGCAGTTTTAAGGTATATCTTCATATTGACTGCTGTTACTAAGAATAAATTGACAACCTTGCACCCTCCTTGTATGCACACCATTTGAGCTGCTTACAAGTACTGAATTCTCTGAAATATCCATATCATAAGACTTCAACCAGTGAGAGCTTCCCTTCTTCAACAAGTATCCCAGCCCGGCAAACAGAAAAGGAGTTATAATTGCAGTGAGTGTCGGAATGGGCCCCCTTGTATGTGAACCATAGCTGGACATTGCTCCAGATGCACCAATGATAAATCCAAAACACAATGCAGTCACAAACAGGGTAGTAAATGCTACTATTTGTGCAGTGCCAAAGAATAGTTTGCAGACAGACTTTCTCTTTCGCTGTCTTTGGCTGTTAAGTTTTCCCAAAGTAAAGAAAACAGACATAAAGTGCACAGCACAAAATAAAGCAAAAATGTAAACTAAGCAGGAAGAGATGACTAGAGGAGGATTAGACAATAAGGCCAACAAAATGCAGTCTACATGGTACAGAGCCAGTTGCACAAATACTGATACACTATAAACAGCTGCACATTGGACTAGTTTTTGGGCTTTCACTTCACTACAGCAACACAAGATCTTTATACAGACTATAAAGATAGCTGGAGTTTGAAGATTAAGTCTAATTCCCATCAAGATAGATACAAGTAATTCAAGTATCATCATAATAGCCATGAGTGTCATTTGGGTGTAACCCATTGCAGTTAGGCTTGGTTCTTTTGAAAGTATTAGGATCTTAATAAGTACTCCATTGTAACATAAGAGACCAATGCTACCTAGAAGTGAAACAGTTGCAAAACTCCAAATTAATCCATAGTACCTATAAGCCTTATCGTGAGTCTTAGCAGCAATCCATTGTAGATTTGTATTACAATATATGCAGTGAATGAAAACAAGAAAAACAGCTTGAAGAAATACTCCTGGAGTCAAGAAATATGAATTATATTTTGCAATTTTTTGCATTGATGTTAACGGCTTGCTTGAGATATCTTCATATAGGGTATGTGTAGGATTGTCACCACATCCCCATGTAACAAACCCCAAGTTATCTCCAAGATCTCCATCTTTATACTGACCTAAAGCATAAGTCTGTAGCTATATATAATAATGAAATGAAAATTAACTCCTTATATGTGACAAACATTTTATACGTACATGCATGTACGTATATATATTAATTGTACATTAAAATTCTTTAAGTGCATGGTATTTGGTTGGCTATATATATAGCTATATATATATAGCTGTTGCATATTAAAAATTATTTCAATTCCAAATTCTCTTATATTCTGGGCCAGGCATTCTTTTACATTATTTATGTAATGAAATTATATGTATTCACGTATATGTAGCTATAGTTTAGATTTTCTCCTAATTTCTATTTAATGGCATGTATATAATCCTATATATAATAAGACCACAGCTTTATGATAAATACCATTTATAGGTTGACATTATAATCAAATATATTCCTTATGCATGTACAGTACTTAAATCAAACAGTATCTGTTACATATTAATGTAAATTATATCCTAAACTTACTTTCTTTACAGTTTCACTTAATAGCTCTACCCGTACATCCCTACAAGGCAGTGGTACGAGAAGCTCCACTGTTGGTGGGCTCCAAAACTGAAAATAGGAGAGCGTGCAAAGGGCATACATATTCAATTTAGTTGGTTCAATTGAGAGGTAGAGAGAAGATGAGAGCCACAGCCATGCTTCACTCTTAAGACACTTTTCTTTAGTCTTGACTAATAGTCTGCTGCCATTTTGGAACTGGTGGAAGAACTGAATTTGGACAGACAGAGGTAAAGGTTTGTTGGTTGCATAAAAGTTTTGAAACAGTTTGTTAACATTTTCTTGGTTTCTCCAAATTGTTTCATTCTCAAATTCACTGAAGGAGTCAATGCATTTCTCAGTGTTCTGATGAGACACTGGAAACACTGATAGACCAGTAACAAGGAACAGAATAGAGGCTAACCTCACTTTACACCTACAGTACATTTGATCTATATAACTTACACGGTGTTTGGCATTAATTTACAGAATATATATATATACTATATGAATTTATAATATGAAGTTTTTCAGTTTCATTGCATATTTAAGCCTAAAAAAACAAAAATCCATTTTAAGGATCATGGTACAGAGACAGTTGCACAAATAGTGATACACTGCACATTGGACTAGTATAAATAACTTCTTTTTTTAGCATGACATATTATGTGCTGAATATGAATAGTCTCCTATTATGTTCATTCATGATCTATTATATTATGAAGTACCCAATAATAAAGGGTAATTTTTGTATATAATTGCAAAGTGCTCATCAAATTGTCAATGAACTTTCATTTCAAATAAGACAAAGTTAACAATACATTAACAATAGAATAGAATGTATCATGCTAGAAACTATCATATATGTTGAGTACAATATTACGTATCCTCAATTTCTGGATTGCTCTGTATGACCGCACCTGGGCCAGGAAAATGGTCCCCTGGTAACAATGGATGTCGCTGGCCACTTGTAGGAGACTCTACCATTTCCACTTCGCTGTCCCTCTCTGCGGGAGATGAAATAGATTGATCTTCTTGAATTGCCATGCTCTTCTGCAAAATATGTTTCTTGGCCATTTCAGACTTTTCTAAATCTTCCTTATCTATTGATTCTCCATATGTCATCGTGGATGAATCGCTGTCCATTCTCTTTGGATTACGGGCTTTATGGCTAATTAACATTGGGGAAGGTGATCTCGGCTTAGAATTAACAGAGGTAGCAGAGCCTATGTCATGATCTGATGCAGACTGTACGTGTAATAAAGAAACATTCTGGGGCTGATTGGATGTATCTGATAGCTTCCTGCTCACAGTGTCAATATCTAATCTTTCCATTGGCGGCTCAACTGATGAAAGGGATCTTGGTTTGCCAGAACCCTTTTGATGAGAGAGACTATTTGAGTCATGTATTTCTACTTGTACATGAAAGGCATGTGACACACCTTCAGTGTCTGCTTCATAACAAGTGCCTTTTGGGGGAAGTCCAGGCCTTCGTCCTTTGTTAGTCTTTTTAGTACGAAGTTTTTTGTCTAGCTTAAATTCATCTTCAGACTCAGATGAGGCTGCTTTATAATCAAGAAGTGGCTTTCCTAGGGCCCTTTTTGGGGAACGAACTCTTTGCTTACTGCCCACTGAAGTGTGGCTTTGTTCTGATACATGAGATCCAGTGTCTGAATCAATCTTTGGGATGGCTCTTTGATTAGCTTGAGATCTCTTTCTAATTCTTCCGGAGGCTACAGAAACAGATCTACCTTCTACATGAGATCCAGTGTCTGAATCAATCTTTGGGATGGCTCTTTGATTAGCTTGAGATCTCTTTCTAATTCTTCCGGAGGCTACAGAAACAGATCTACCTTCAAGGCTATCACTTTCTTCTCCTGTGGCACGAGATAAAGAAGTACCCAGAGTTGCAAAGATCTCCCTCTTCTTTCTGACCAAATAATCAGAGATTGAGGGGGATCTCTGTTTTATGCCAATTTCAGCTTCTCCTTTGTTGCTCGGTAAAATGTCATCAAAGAAGTAAATATTGTTATACAAATCTGTTTCCAGTCCCTCCAGTAACTCAACCACACTTAGCTGGTCTTTATCTTCGAAAAAAGCATCTATAATCCCCTCACATTGCTCAATACAATGAGCCACAGTGTGGTACTGCTCTTGTAGTTCCTCACTGTAGTCTTGATACTGGCTGGAGAGTAGTTCCTCCCTCCCTGTTTGGGACTGAGCAGTGCTTAGACGACTTTCAAGGTCTACCTTTATCTCATGCAGGCCTTTCTCAACGATCCTCAAAGAGCTCCAGAGGTATAGGCAAACTGGAGTGGGATATACCATTACAAACTCCTCAACAAATGTAAGAAATTCTTGGTAGTACTGAAGTTGATCCGAATTTTCTAAGGAGTATACATCTTGGGTACTCCTTTTTGTCTTCTTAATAGAAAAGGCTTTATCCCTGATACTAAGAAGATTAATGCTTTCAACTAACATCTGCCAATGCAAGGCTGTCATATTCTTTGAAAATACCAGAATGATCACTTTCAAAACTAAGGAAAGTAAATGTAAATGATTACTCACATCATACGTAAAACCGTATATGTAGCTTAATGTGTACAATGCACACACAGCAGTGACTGCTACATCTAACCAAATGTGAACTGGACCTATCCTGATTTTAAGTAAGTAACTCACTGAAAAAGTATGACTTGAACATTCCTTGAACAGGATAGGACTGTCCACAAGACATTCGTGTGGACATGTCATCAGAATGCTTTCTGCAGACTTGAATCAAGTAGTTCAGATCTTCCTGAGGAAGGTCCAGGTCATGATGTGATCCCAGGGCTAGAAGAGTGGGCAACATAATCCTTCTCACTAACAAAGCCTTGGCAATTTCGCTTGTAAACTGCAGTCTCTCCTTCAGAATATTCTTCAAAGAGTAGACCTGCCTTCTTTCATCAGTGACTGGTTTTAGGATGAGTGCCGTGAGCAGCTTGGCAAAGGCTTGGCTAAATTCAACGGTGTACTGCTTCAAAAAGGCAAGGGTATTTTCAGCTTTTGTGCTGTTATCTTCATTTGACTGTAGTGATGTAGTATGCACCAATCTGCCTTCTCCAGTGAAGCTGTCGATAAGATCCTATAAAATCAGGTAGAATCACTAAAGATTGGGGCTTTTACATTCTTATATAATAACCATATACGGGATAATGGGCCACTTCAGTGATTTAAACACATGGGCCCTTAGTTAATGTGTAAATGATTGTAATTATAGTCTTTATTTATTACCAATTTGAACTTGTTTGACTTGAAGCATCATCTTTTTGTATAAAGTGTAGGTCTTATTTGAGGGCAGGAATTAAAATTCTCAATATTGGAGAGGCCACAATTTCAGGATGGAGAGAAATCAAGGCGGAAAATATTCCAGGAAATACAGTAATCACATGTTACATATACATACGCATAATTTAAGTGCATGGGCTCTTAGGCAAGGCCACCTTAGTGTGACTTAAGTGCATGGGCTCTTAGGCAAGGCCACCCTAGTGTGATTTAAGTGCACAGGCTCTTAGGTAGGTCAATGAATATCATGAATTATCAACCTTCGTGAACTATTATACTCTATTAATATGGCAATTAACTTAGACAAAACGTCATTACTCAGTTAAACTTACAACAATATTATGAAATTCTGTAGTTGCTAGATGGCTGGTAGATACACACTGGGAGATCCCTTTAATCAGTGATGCTAGTTGTGGCCAAATGTTTGCAGTTCTGGAAGGTTCTATTTTTTTCACTATTCGAGTCACTTGTGAGATAAAGTTACCAAATATGGCATGATTACTACCCTCATCCCAAGGAATACTGGTTAGAAACAGTTCACAAAACCTGTAGAAGTAGAATTCTTCAATAATATGCATAGTATGTAGCTTTATACATATGTTAATCCATACACATGCATTCTGAATTGATTACTTCCAATGTTTACAACAAAACTATGGAAATCACAGTACATTTGCATTTTGCATTTGATTGGCATTTAGTTCACGGTTCACTTGCATTTTGCATACATTTGCAATTTGATAGCTCATGTAGGCATATAGCGAGTATTATTTGGTAAGATTGCAGGTTAATTGTCTATGTAACACATAACACTTACTGCTTGAATCCTTTCAAAAATACTTCACTTTCAAGGTCTCCATAAACCAAACTCTTTAGCAGTTGAATGGCTATGTTACAGTTAATTGTTATTGTTTTATGGTGCAGTGAATGGACTGTTGTGTGGATATACTGTGAATCCCTTCTCAATGACCCAGCCTGTCTAGTGGAGTCCTTGCCGTGGACGGCGTGAGCTGCTGCGGAGACTTGTGCCACCAGAAAGAGAAGGGAGTCAAGTGTGCTAGTTCTCTGACTGAGCTCTGGCCTTAAGAGAGAGGAGAATCACTGGTACACATTTGTACACACAGCAATACACATACTGTATATACGAATGTACATACACATACTATACAAATACACATATACACATACAGTACTATACATATACATACTGAATAGACACCATCCAATTGGCTTTAGGGAGCCCAATGATACCGGCAACTGATAATATGCTATTATCTATATTAGTTAGATAAGTACAAGGTATGGATGGGGGATAAACAGACCTTGTGGAAATGTTTAAAGGTATTTCATTAGTGCTGCGTTCATCAGGAACATCTCTGTGCTGGTCCCTCTTCTGGTTACCTCTTCCATTGTCACCGATACCACCCAACTTTTCAGTTTTTTGCAACAATGTCAGTTGGACACTAAATAGAAGGACCAAAATTGGAGTCGTTTATAATACACAAGATCTTCGTACAGTAACTAGCACATTATGCAATAATAAGGGGTTTCCCCTTTGACACACATTTAATAAAAACAATATCATTAGTGAGCAATACTTCTCTATGTTAGTATATAAATAGTAAACACAACACTTGCCCGTAAACGTACTTTCCATAACTCTCAAAGACCTTGCTGAGATTCCTAATACCACAGTTTAGATTATTGAGCTGATTGTCCTGGCTGGACAGATCTTGAACAAGAAAAGGAGCAAGATGACTCAAGAAGATGACTACGTGCTGCGCCTTCTCCTTGTCTGGCCCAGCACAGACTATTGTCACATAAAGGTTGAAAATTGCAGTTAAATCAAGATCATTGCTTTCAGTAATAGGTCTAACACCAGCCAAAGACTACAAGGAGAATACCATATGTATAATATGTAAGCACAATTATGGCTGAAGTATTGATCACAGTCAGACATTATCGCAAGAAAACTGACTAAAACTACATACTTACATACTTATAAAGTACATACACACAGGGATAGCTACAAATCAATGTCCTGTTGACATGCAAGCAATACCTCAGCTCCAATACTATCAACAGGAGGTGTCTTAAGGCTCAAAGTCTTCAGCAGATGGAAGACTGCCCTCATTAGCTTCTCCTTTGTGGTATCCATATGTGCAGAGCTCTGGGTAGGCATCGAGAAACTAAGAAACTGCACCAGTTGTGACTGTTGAAGCGGCTCTTTACCGGTAATCGGTTTGCAAGCAGAGGCAACGTCCAACAGGAATCTCTGGTCACCAGACTTGTAGAGATGGGACCACAGGAGCTCCAACGTACCCTTCACCAGTTGATTGTCACAGTGAACAGCGTACACCTTGATGATGGAGAATATCACTGCCTGCCTAGCCTCTAGGCTGACCTTTGTGACTTGGTGCTGATGACCGCGATGGTACAGTAGCTTTAGCAGTACAGCAACTGAAAGTCGCAATATGTTAACATCTTCCGCATGAAGCATCATCGACCCGGTTACAACAGAGAGAAACAAGACCATTTCTGAGGACCACTTGAAAGTGGTGGGCATTGATTGGAAGAGGTTGAGGAGGAACTCTAGCCAGACCCCTTTCAACATGACGTCAGACGTATAGAGGTGCCGTGATTCTAACAGTCCAGAGAGAGAGGTAATGGAGTTCAAAGCTTTGCGAGGAAAGGATGGCAGGTCCTTCAGTTCATTATACAAAAACCTCTAAAATCAGACAAAGAGAGACATCAACATAACAAGAGGATACCACATGCATTTTGTATGTGTCGAACTAGACCTGATGCTATTGCATCTATGGAGAAGTATAATTTAGAAAATACATCTTGAATGAGTTTATGTGCTTAAGATGTAATTAAATTGTCTAGTCATCTGCCAGCAAAGTTGACAATGGATGGGTATTATCTGGAGATATTTGGACTCACAAAGGAATCCTCCCTTAGATCTGGTCTCCATTTGGCATCTAATGGATTGCTCAGTCTGTTTGCCAACAACACTCTACCGATATTGGTCATCTTCTGCAGGAATGCGTGTTCCTTTTCAAACACAACCTGAATGTCAGGACTTTCCTCTTCTATTGTGAAATGAAGTGACTGTGTCCGGGAGCTGGAGCTGAAGTGGTCATGAAGCACTACGGACTTGAGCAACTCTGGAAAAAGAGAATTTAAAGGGTAACTTCAGAAGGACACAAAATTACTAGAGCACTTCTATAAGAATTTTACTCATTGTAAGCAGTATGTACGTATGTGTCACACACACACCTACACACAGTGACACCATTCTATATATACACACATACGTATATACACACATACAAACACATATATACACACATACACACATATATACACACATACACACATATATACACACATACACACATACACACATATATACACACATACACACATACACACATACACACACATACACACATACACACATATATACACACATACACACATACACACATATGTTCGTACTTGTTGAGTCAGTTGGCACAAACCCTCTCTTCTCAAACTCTCCTGGCACTAGATGAAGGGCATAGTTGGAGGGAGAGCCGAGATCCATTCCCAAGTGTTTACTGTGCTTATTCAGAGCATCAATCAGAAGGTTCTCTACAGTTGTACTGTCAGTTACACTGATAACATGGGACTAGAAGGAGGAACGGGAAGAAAGAAGGAGTGAGTGTAGCTCTTATGCTTCTATAGCCACATTAGTAACCATGGCAACATATCTACAGAAAATGGTTTTTATAAAATCACACAGGAGCAATAGAGAACTGCCAGGACTATTGCCTGCAAGCTACCATCAAAATGTACAGCACTTACGTCACATCTGGACACTGTACAGTCCACGTATACATACATCACATATAGTTAATGTACTACAGCTTTACAAGATGGATATACGGTTTGTATTCACTAGATACAGTACTATGAGTGAGAAGGGAAGACGTACCAGTTGTTGCTTCTCTGACTTCTTGAAGAAGACTGTGACTTGCTTTGCACCAAACACTTTTGCTGTTTCCATGACAACCGAATAACATGGCTCCTTCTTTAGGGAATTTTTCAAGAGCTTTCCACTAAGGCCTAAATAAAGACAGACGACACCTAATGCAATATACTGGCAATCAACAATACACTACACACCTTTTACACTAGGAGACAGTAACTGGGCCAAATCCAGCAACTCCTTGACGAGGTCAGGTGATTCCACATACCCATGCCCTGTGTTCTGCATGGCTAAACCGATGAGGTGATTGTAAAGATAGTGTGCAGCTTCTGCAGGAATTCTGGGGTAGGTCAGGAGAATGGTACGCAAGCTTTGCAGGACCGCATTCTGTCAGTAAAAATAAAAAAAAGTAAACAAAAATATACAACCAAAGATTGTAAACACACAAACAAATACCAAAATGTTGGTAGTTCAACAGAATATAGATGAAACCACAAGATGCAATGCAGCATCGCTTACAATATCTTCCTCAGTGCTGTGGGTGAACCGTTTGACAGGAGTTCTTCTTGTGTTTTTTGTGGCCTCTTGAAAGGCTTGGCTAATGAAATGCAGAACGGGTTGGAAGAACACTTGATAATCCTCAACCATACATTGGTATACAACTTCCCTGGCTGCTGCTGAAGCTACAAGGCACATAAGATGGAGCGGGTTATTGAGCTACTGGTATGACAAGCAGACTAACCTACCATCTAGCGGACAGTTTTCATCAGTGGATATAAACCTCTTTAAAAGGACTCTCCTTCTCTGCTGTAGATATCCACTTCTGAGTGCCTGTGACAGAGTAAGCAATTCCTTTATCTACACACAGTGTCGCTCCTAAAGTTGCAGTGGAGGTGTTGTAAATACCTTTGTTTGAGCCTGCTTCACAGCAGCTGTCTGCCTGTGGTGCTGAGGAAGAGCATCTTCCCTGGTGGATATGTTGATGAATGCAACAACCTGTAGGATCAGAGGAAGCAGGCTGTCCGGAAAGACGTGCCCTACATCATCCCTTTGTGCATCCTCTTCTGAGAGGAGGTCTTGAGAGTCTAGGTACGCCTTCTGTGACACCGAGACACCGGTCACGTTAAAGGGAGCTGTGTCACTCAGAATGTCGCTGGTGTGAAACAGTTGTGGAGCAAAACGAGTGGAGTGACTGCATTTCTGAGAATAAAGCACACAAAACACATTATAGGGCATTTTATACAGGTCAATTTACATAGGGACTTCAAATACAGGGATTATCAAAGAAACTTCAAAATTGAAATGTGAGGACTTGAATTAGGATCCTGGTGGAAATGGTTTACAAATAATGAATGCTGTAGATTGTGTATATGTACCTCTGGATCCTCCTGGCACCTCTGTCCTATGCAGAGAGATAGTGGTTGCCATGGAGCTGCAGGGACATTCCCCAATTCTGACCCCAATTTGGGGGTGGGCAGGGCAATGCCAAGGGAGACATCAGAGGCTCGTGCGTAGAACTTCAGCTGTGACGCCCTGGGAATCCTAGGCATCACTTGGTTACGAAGATTCCACAAGGCAGCAAACCTGTATAATAATTGTAAAACAGCAGTCAGTAATATAAATACAATGCACACATTAACAGGTTGTACAATGGTTATAAGATCTAATGGCAACTATATGACACACAAAATACGTAGGTCGCATACAACAAAGGTGTACGTATGTGGATGTAGCAGAGAGCATTGTGTATACTTGCCTTGCTACTGTGAGGACTGTGTCTGTGCTTCTTGCATTATTGCATTTAGACTGGAAGTAGTCGCAGAGCTCATCTCTGCTGAACCCATCTGCGATAACCAGAAGGAAGGTCCCAGCCAGTGAAGACAGGTCTGTGTCTGTGTCGAGGAGCAGAGACCAGGATATGTCCCTCAGGTGCGATATGGTGTACTTGCTGAGGTCATCTGTCACCGACAAGATAGTGTGAAAGATTGAAGATAAAAGTGTGGAAATGTTTTCCTTCATGTACTTTTGACGCTTCCTCTTGAAGTCTCTCAATCTGTCCTGCAGTGCTCCAGTGGTCTCCTGTTCCAGTGAGGCCTGAAGTGCGTCAAGTTCAAGAGCAATGGGGAGAATGTGGCATCCCTTGCAGGGAGAGTAGGTCATCAGCTGCCTGTTCACCAGATCCTCAACTGACTGGCTCAGTGAAGCAGTACGAGGGTGACTGGCCTCCGAGGCAGGAGACATGAGCCGAGAAGACCCGTTACTGAGACTGCCTCCATGCTTACTACGCCATGTAGCATGAAATTCCTTGAATGATCTTGAATTTGGGGATGTCACTAGAGCAGGGCTGCCCTGCTTCTCAGTGTCACCGGAAGAGTCGTAAGAGTAGACTTTAAGTAGAGCAGTAAAGAGCTCGAGACACTGATGCTTTCTCTTCTGGAGACACCTGTCTGGGTCTGCCTCATACTCGGAGATCCTCAGGCAGCTGGGAAGAAGCAACTCAGCTACTGTTTCAGACCAGGGTAGATGGACATAATCAACTTCCTGGTGGGGAGAACCCTCTCGTCCAAGGAAACTTTTGTGTCGGCCAATAGTAGGTCTCCTCATAGGAGGGGTCGGCTGGAGGTGTGTGCTCTTCTTCCGGACAGCCTCTCCGGAGGTGCCAGTGAACTTGTTCCAAATGTTGGTAAACCTGGAGCCGAGATGACTCACTTGAGGGTTATCTGCAGTCAGCATGCTATGAATAGACTTCCTCACAGGGGCTCTCGGATGCTGCTTCACTGGAGGTTGTACAGAAGTGGAGAGTGAAGGAGTTTGGGAGTCTGAAGGAGGGATGGCAGTTGGTAAATCCTCTTCAGTTGGTTGTGCTGTTTTTCTTGTCTGCCTAAAAGTACCTCTGTAGGATCTCCTAAACATTTGCGGGGTTGAATTGGTCGTATTCTTCTTCTTGCGAATGGCCACACCTCGTAATTGAGGGACATTTAGAGAACCTCCTTCTTTTTCAACATCACTAGCACTTGTTTCCGTGGCAACATATTGGGAGGCATGTATCTTATAGAAAGAGGGTGGGTCCACAAGCATGGCTGTAATCTCATACAACAACTGACAGGCTGCAACCTTCAGAGAGTAAGCCACGCCCACATGCCTCGGATCCCCTGCAAACATGTAGTTAATACACATTCACACATGTACAAACATGTAGTCTTGTACAATCAGCCCCTCCCCCTTTGCAGTCCCTCTATTCTCAGCCCCTCCCCCTTTGCAGTCCCTCTATTCTCAGCCCCTCCCCCTTTGCAGTCCCTCTATTCTCTGCTTCTCAAAGTTATGACTGTGAATACCCCTGTCTGTTAATTCTGGGGAGAACACTTGTATCATATCATTGTATGCACCTACATTCAGGTCTTTCAAAAGAGCTATGTGCCAAGCTATTTAACCTTATCATACTTGCTATCTTCAAATTACTTAAGTGATGAAAACTAGAGATAGAACCAATTTGTTTACTAAACAAAGGTGTTCCGTTGTAAACACACAAGCCAACAGTAATCATCTGTAACTGAGTCTATTCACAATATATTAGCATTTCTTTGCCTACCAATATGTACATGTTCTCAAATGTTAAAGCTGTCACATATTTCCAATCTAGGTATGCCAGTTTGTTTGTATTGCAAAGATGTGTAAAGATAGGTCTGAAAGTTATGCACACCATTCTCTAGATAACACACACATACGTACAATCACACCAATCTCTCAAAGTGATATCACTACTAAGGGCACACTGTCACACTTTAACTAAGGTATCTTAGCTTTATCACTACTAAGGGCACACTGTCACACTTTAACTAAGGTATCTTAGCTTTATCACTACTAAGGGCACACTGTCACACTTTAACTAAGGTATCTTAGCTTTATCACTACTAAGGGCACACTGTCACACTTTAACTAAGGTATCATAGCTTTATCACTACTAAGGGCACACTGTCACACTTTAACTAAGGTATCTTAGCTTTATCACTACTAAGGGCACACTGTCACACTTTAACTAAGGTATCTTAGCTTTATCACTACTAAGGGCACACTGTCACACTTTAACTAAGGTATCTTAGCTTTATCACTACTAAGGGCACACTGTCACACTTTAACTAAGGTATCTTAGCTTTATCACTACTAAGGGCACACTGTCACACTTTAACTAAGGTATCTTAGCTTTGCCAATATGTGCACACTCTCACAAATGCTATGCTCCTCACCTGTTGATTTGGAAAACGTAGTCTCCTCTAAAGATACCTTCTCTTCCTGGTCGTGAAGAGTTAGGGTAGGGACAAAGTTTTCAGTCAAAATGTCCAGTTTACGTTTGGAATTCACAAACTAACAAATGAAAGTGAATTTTTAGAACTACATCTAAACACTAATATAGTAGATGGTAAAAAACAGTAACTGCTAAGTGTGATAACACTATGGGAAGGCAATGCACTATACCAATGGACAAATACAGGTACGTACATGGAAACATCTAATGGAAATGACATGCATGCATCATATCAACAACAGAATCCACTAAAGTCAACCTTCAGAAAGGAAGCAGCTAAATTACCATGGTAACCATAAGTGTTAATGGCTCTTAATACAAGGTACAGATATATGGTGTCAGGAGCTGTGTTATCACTCCAAACTTACACTAAACTGTTTCTCTCTGTCCAGTATCTTCTTCAGTTTGAGTCCCAGCACCTCTCCCCACCTCCTGATGTTGTGGAGGACATTTCTGGACTTTTTGTAGTTTGCCAGCAGCCAGGCTGTCTTGTGGGAGTGCCGCAACTGATGCACAAAGTGAGCACACTCTACAAAGACAGCAGCCCTCAGAACGACAGGTGCCTTACCAGCCTGGTACAGGGAAGGTGAGAACACTGAAACTGGTGTGATAACAAGATCACTGTAGCAACCACTAGAGGCTATCAGGCTCTCTACACTGTCAGTCAAGCTCACAGTATTGAGTATGTAGCTAGAGTGTATATGTGGCATATTTGGAATAATATCCAGTTTTCATTTTAAACAACACCAGTCAGCATCTATTATACGCCATTAACCACTCAGTATGTATCAAAGCATATACGTACCTTTATAGTATATCTACATATAGTATACCTACTATATAAATAGTATACATACTTACCTGTCTAAAGTACATATAAAGATACATGTGTGTATGTAGAATTACACCACCTGATGTGCAATGAGTGCTACCACTTACAAAGTCCAGCAGGGAGGCAAGCAGGTCTGGCTGGGGAAGAGTGCCTGGCTCTGCCAGCTCCAGCAGAACAGACAACCTGTGAAGGCGGAACTGAGCGTCCTCCTGAGATATGAGCTGCAGTAGATCACCAGTTGCAGTGGGGACTGTCGTGGAAGTTAGGAAGGAAGGGGTCTGGCTTGGAACTGTCTGCCGACCTGTCAACCCCTTCAGACTACTAGCAAGGGAGAGCTTTGGCTCAGAGGACGTCTGTTCAGAACAGGTGACCTCCTCCGAGGGCATGTCACAGGTCTCATTGACCTTAGCTGCATTCCGGTCAGATGTCTTGCTCGTGAGCACCACTGAGAGGGCCACTCTCTGAACCTGCTTCTGCAGCTGCACCAGGGCCTCTGGGAGTGTCTTGACCTTGCTCCTAAGGTCCTCCTGGGCGTAGCACACAAACTGACACGCCTCTTGAACCACATCCTTAAGAATTGACGACTGGGAAGGAGAGACTGGTAGCAGTGAAACACAAGATGAGATTGGTAGCAGTGAAACACACATTCGCTTGTAAGGAATATCTTCCTATCACTTATTAAAGGGTTTTCCTAGATAACTACTTAGGCAATTTCACATTGATTATGAAATTCCCAAAGTGAGTTGTTTACATTGCACAATTCCCAGTAAATTAACACTTAAATCCTTTTAAGCACAGAGCGTGACCAAACAACTGAGGTGTATATATGTATCTTCCTACTAAGTAAATCAAAAGTAGGAAAAGCGTAGAGTACACAGGGACAATAAACAAGACAATTAAATATGGCTTCTAGACAAAGGACCATACTTAGCAATAAGCACTTTACTAGGAATCATTGCAAGAGAAGTAACAGTGCCTGAACATGAATTACAATTAAATGCATAATTTTAGGATTACATCATATTACATCATTTCTTTGGCTTTCTGTGCTGCCCAAATCCAGACAACTTCTGGAGCAACTAATTCACCTCATTTTTGTGAGGATAGGGTATACTCCAGGTCTTGAGTACAATGGATCTTATGCACATACGTAGTTCTTCAGTATACCATAGTTCTTCAGTGTGCATGGGGTGGTCCTCTGAAGAACTATGGTACACTGAAGAACTATGGTATACTGAAGAACTATGGTATACTGAAGAACTATGGTATACTGAAGAACTATGGTACACTGAAGAACTATGGTACTCTGAAGAACTATGGTACTCTGAAGAACTATGGCAATTAGAACCTATTCTAAGTAAGCTGTTAATTTGAGCATGAAGACCTATGCATGCAAAATGGGTAAACAGTTGTGGGGACCAACCCAACCCATTAAAGACAATTTTCACTACCATCTGTGTGTACATTACAAGTCATCAGGTAAGACACTAATCTTACACTCATTTTCTAAGGTAAATCAAAGAAAACAAAACAGAAATGTACTGTACATTGGCAGGTAAAGTAAATAGAGTGACTTTGAACCTATTCAACCTAGCCATGGCACTCAAATACCTTTAAACCCCTGACTGTTTATTATGTCTACGCAATGCATACAAAGTTGAACGAGAAGGTTTCAATTTTATTTTGACACAGTCTATTCATATTTATTTACAAACATGCATCTGTGCATACATTTGAATTTTCAGTTTTACTTTACTAGAATAGTGCACATTATCAAAGATATTCAAAACAGGCTGAACCCAGGCATACAGTGAAAATGTAGGAAAAATGTCATAGGCCACAATTTCAGCTTCAAGATAGTATGCCTGTATGCCCCATAAGTACTTTATGTAAATATGACATTGTCCAACATTCAAGTGCACACGTAGCACTTAAATATTGGGGACGTACTTACCTGTTGGATGGTAGTGTCACAAAGATCCAACTTGACCAGTTGGTCAACAACGGACCGAAATGCCATGGCAGTGGTCCAGCCCTTTAGGAGCATCTGGTCCTCGTCCTCTTGCTGCTTGTCACAGCAGTAAGAGAGCACCAGGTGGAGGTAATGAAAGACTTTGGTCAAAGGTTGGCTGCTTACAAACTCCAATAACCACACTTTGTAACAAATCTTGTAACTGGAGAATACTCTGGTTAGAATACGCTTACGGACATAATCAGTTATCTGCCACGTGCGAACCTGCCTGGATTCATCATCCACCGAGAACCTCTTGAACTGCAGCCCACAGTGCCCGTCTCTGGCCTCCTCCACGCAGGACACGGAGCAGAGCAGCATTGCACACACATCCAAGGTCCGACTGACTACCTCTGCTGTGTAGATTATTCCAGCTTGGTGCAGCCCCACTGGAACCTGAGGATCACGATGCTGAATACCTCTAACTGAGACGTCCAGCCCATAGCCGGCCCCAAAATCCAGACAGAGCATTAGAAGTGGGTGGATCTCATTAAAGAGCTTTTGATCCAGAACATTTCGGGGAATGGATGAAAGGGCTGACAGAATGGCGAGCAAGCTAATTCTCCCTTCTGATGTCGTACAGGTCTCCATTTCTTTATGAAAATCCACCGTATACAGGTCTTGTCCCTCCGAACTACGAATGGCACCTTTGCGACTTATGGAGGACGGAGACGAACCACCGTCCTGCGAGACTCCTGATGGCAATCTCTTCGTTTTAATCTTTATACCGTACCACCCTGCGCGCTGCATGTCTTTGCTGAGCGACCCGAGGAGGATCTTCAGATACTCCAAACACCAGCTTAAGGCGCGGTAACTGGATCCGTCAGGACTGCAATGAGAGCATCGCTTCAACAATCGAACTACTCCAACATCGCATAGTCTGGCGATGTGGTCCTGCGGAATGCTACCTTCACGGTCTTCTAAAGCAACTACTTTGAATAGGTCAAAATCAGGGCATTTACACGAGCGCAAAGCTACTAAAAGAGCCTGCGAGTCGGTATCTTGCTCGTTCACATGAATGTCCCTTTCTGAACTACTTGAAAACAGCGTCAATATAGCATCTATCAGATCTTGTTTTCGGTTGACTGTTGTACTTATCGAATCACTAGTTGCTCTTTTAATCAGTTCACTGAAAACGTCGCTAACCGAAGTGTCCTCAGTAGTGGCGGGGAATAAAGCTACGTTCTTGACCAAGTTCTTAACGCCGTACGAACTAGTATTCAACATACTTCCAACAGTCGCTAGCCTATACTTTGGACAGGAACTTTCGGGAGTAATATGCGATATAGATGCGTTTAGAATGATACAATATCGTGTCGCTCAGAATTGATTGCAAAGATGGAAGTTTTATCGTTTGATTGCTTTGTAGCTATTTGTGAGTACCTAAGTCCCTCGGATCTCGCGCGAGTCAGTGCAGTGAATACAGTAAGTCGCCTATTCCAGTCAAAACGTGCATGATGAATATACTGAAATACATACATCATACATACATACATCAGGTTTAGTTCCCTATAGGCTCATTTACAGAATAGGCATATAGCATGTAGGAAAATGGTATCTTAGATTTTTCATGGATAGGAGATAGATTTGCAGATTATGATAGAGTCAATCAAGTCAATACTCTGCAGGTGCTATGTATCGTACATAGCTATATAGCTTGTGTAGAGGACGTGGGATTATATTACCTATCCTTCGGTAGGATATGTGATAGAAGGAGCATATGTAAACTGCAAATATGGGAGCAATTCAAGCCACTGATGATGGGTGGGTGTGTCCTATAAAGGAGTGTTTGAACAACGTTGACAGCTACAGTAACCGAAAATTTTCTAGTAGCTAGTAATTGTCTTGTGTGAATAAGAGGGATCATTGATCCATTCAGTCAGTGATTCAATGTCTAAGGCTATCTATCTTATATGCACCACACACATACACTATACCTACCTGCAATAATGTATACGTGTTCTTCAGTAGGAGTAAATAATCCTATTAACTGCTAATGAAGACCTTTGGGTTGAAACGTCCAGATTATTGATTCAAAAAGTGTTGCTGATGCTCAATTAGTTATCACACATGTATCATTATATGTACTTGCTGTATTGTAGGTGTTCAATGGAGCGTGCAAAGTGGAGCACATTTGGAGGTACACCTACCTAAAGTATTCATCTTCAAATTATGATCTCATCCTGTTCTACAAATAGTTACATCACCATAGCACTGAAATAAAATTGAAGGCTGCACTTTTCTACAGAGAATGTGATATTTTATGTATATATAAATAACAAGTTAAATAAAAATATTCAAAAATGAAGGTAAAAGTAGGGATGGCACTATAACAGTGATTGGCACATCTAGAAAAAGTAACGAAACAAGAAAGTGATCATATGGTAAGGCTAACATTGCAGAAGTGGCATACTGAAACTTAACTATACACATCACTTCTATGTTTGGGCGCATCATGGATATACTAGAAGTAAGGATCGATGCGCCCAAACATAGAAGTGATGTGTATAGTTAAGTTTCAGTATGCCACTTCTGCAATGTTAGCCTTACCATATGACCACTTTCTTGTTTCGTTACTTTTTCTAGATGTGCCAATCACTGTTATAGTGCCATCCCTATGTATATATAAATAATATAGTTTAAGTCTGAGATTAACCTGGATGTACTTTGACCTCCTCCAGGAGACACAGCTTGCAGAGGTGGACATTCTGTGACATTACACAGGTGGGACAAGGTCCTGAACGATGGAGGAGATACTTCTACTCTCGGGTAAAGGTCGATACTCAAATGGAGAAGGGGAGACCTGGATTTGATTACAGAGTATGTCTGTGTACTGGTAATTAGAGTGTCAGAACTATTGGTGCAGAAACTTATTGTGTATGTTATGTATCCTGAATGGGCTGGTGCAATTCACAGGTATGTGTGCAAAGTCAGAAGCTGAATTTCTGAAATATTTGGCAATACAGTAGATAATTTAATGTTATAAAGACACTTGACAGTATAGTAAAGGAACATAAGTCATAATTGGCACTGTAGGGCCACATTGACATAATAACAATCAAAAAATCTCCACTTTTTAACATTCTTCAATATCATCACACTTTGTTGAGCAATGCAAGTAAATAGGGTTTCAGACACAGCTAATTAATTCAAATTATTTAGCACATAGGTTTGTGGGTGCCTGAGCAAGTGAGCAATCTCATCCATATATTTATTCTCTTCCTTATCTATCATATTCCAACTGGCCCCAGCCTGATATTCATGGATCAATGCTTCCTGCATCCTCCCACTGAAATAGTTATATTTGAACCATATGTGATGGAAGTAGATTCTTGAATATGGTGTATCGAGGTAACCTGTCTCTTTGATAATGTCAATCTTGAGTGATGTAAGGATGCCCATTGTCATTTCTAAGTGTCTTAGGATCTCGTTATTCTCTTTTGGCTCTACTTGGCATTGTACACACTCTTCTATGTTTTGACGAACGCACCACAACCAAATGTTAGCTGTTGCCAATTTGAAAGGTTCTACCCACTTTCTGAACCAGCACCAGTATTCCATCCGCTGTAATACATCCAAAGCAATCTTGTAGTTGGAGAGGACAGTTTTCAATCCATCTGGAGTGCCATAGTTGTATATTGAGGACAGCCAGGCATGCACCCAGAACACATTAAATATCCAGTCACAGTCGCTGATTGAACTCGATAAAATCATTGCTCGGTGACTGTGATACCTTGCTTCCTCAAGATTGCCTTGATGAATATAGACAGAGGCGAGATGCGCATCAATAATACACTTTAGAATTTCAGGGTTTTTACAATCTGGTTTTTCAGTCAATAACCAAGCGTGTTGCAGCGACAAAATGACCCGTTCGTTTCCCATCACAGGCAAGGCCGCATCAGCCATGAGAACTTGGATGTCTATTGGTACATCACTCCGGACGATGAAGTTCTCCACTTTAGCTAAGGCTGCATTCGCGTTAGCTCGACATTCTTTATACATTTGTTCGTGAGCTCTTGACAAAAGAAGCAATCGTCGATTAGACAGGACACCCTTGGGCCTTATGGTCCCATTCGGAGGGTGCCAGCGGTTAACGGAAAAGCCTCTTTCCATGGCCCACTGTACATGAGCTCCTCGAAGTAGCGTTGGATATCGTTCATTATCTAAACGACCATCACCAATCGATCTTGAAAGAAAAATTAAGGAGCGTTCCCACGCCCTTTCGTCATTATTTTCGTTCAGAGTCGCTTCGTTAGAGGGTTCGGCCAGATCTTCCGAGTCTTCCATCTCCTCGTTCCTTGTGGTTTTTGCATAACTGTACTCTGCACTTTACAAGCTGACCCGATAACGCAATCTCTCAGCCAACTGATGTGCAAACAAAAGTTAGAGCTGTGGAGATTGTATGTGGTCACATATATTATTTGGTAGCACAACTTGCTTGAAGAGTCTGTAAATATCACCTCACTCCAACATTAGGCACGTACTCTAAGAGGGCCAGAGAGCGCTGTCACGCATGCCACCTTCATGGAGGGGGAGGCAGTCAATTGGGAGGAACCATTGCTACCTCTACTGATCAGCTGTTATGAGAATGGAACTATTGTAGCATGGAATGCAAACAAGGTTAGTGGCGTGCTTGTTGCAGCATCCTACCAGTGCTGCATGGCTGGATATGTCTACACTATATATCCTGGTCACTTATATGATTAGCAATATATATGACTCGCTGTATATGTATCAAGTTTTGTGACACATATTTAAGGGACAGTTGGATGGTATTGAACCTCATATTGGTAGTATTTTCAGTGTAGTGTGATTGCTTACGTGTGTAGGGCGAGTCCTTGTGGACCTCTGAGGTGGGGCCAGTGTGTTGTGTGGCAGTGCATCCACGGAGCACCGGGCTCTTTGTAGGGCTGGAGAGTGGGGTTGTTAGACTGATCAGCACTGGAGAACAAGACAAGTGGCAGACAAAGAGCGAGAGGAAATTTGACAGTAGACCACTTAAAATTGGGTTCCTTTCAGAAAAGGAAGGATATGACACAAAATGGACATTGTTTGTGAGTTATCTCTCACAGCTGTGGTTAGGCCTTTTGTAGAAGTGCCATCTTTGTATAATGTAGTCCCCCCTTACTTGCTGATTGTTCATATTTTGTTTGTTGGACAAGTAAATGTATTCTGATTGAGAGATTCTTTGGTTTTAGGTTGGTCTGGACACTGGAGACATTGTGCTTTGCCAGGATGACCTCATGCCAAAGGGTGTTCTGAAGGGGAATACCCTAGGGACTCTCTGCTCTCTTGAAGTTAGTAAGTCCAACCTCATAGCAGCTTGTGGAACAATGGGGAATATTGGGGTAAGTATTTAGCATTGTCTGCAGGTACGTAATATGCGTATATATGTACCTCCATTACTACCACTTAAGAAATTTTTAAGTGTGTGAAACCCTTAATATTAGCACGCCATTAATGTTAGCGAAATTAGTGATGCGATATCATTCGCTAACATTTATGGTCGCTAAAATGTTTATTATTACGCATGCGCAGTAGTGTGGAGCAAGTATTTACAACAAAGCACTAAATTTAATGGACACTAAATAAGTCATATATGTACAGTAAAACGCTAAATATAAGGGATGTTAATATTAACGGTTTTACAGTACTCATTCATTGCTACACTTGTAGCAATAATGTTGGAATATGTTGTGCATTGTGTATTTTTATGTTGAAGATTTGGAGCTGGAAATTGCTAAAAAAAGACTTTGAATCTGGCAAAAGTCCTCCTCCTCACATTTCCCTCAACCGAGGGAGACAGCCTGATGATATTCAAATTGAACATGAAGAACTACTTGTGTTTATGAGGCCCTTGTTGCCACGGATACGCTTCTCCTCTGCCAGTCTCCAGTGGCTACCACAACAGAAAGGTCTCCTAGCTGTCATGTGTGGCAGTCACGTGGAGCTATGGGACATCTCTCAGAAGCTGGTGGAATGTGAGAAGTGCTATGGCACTTGGCGTGCCCCTGACGAAGGCTACCATCTGGTAAACCCAGTGACAGTACATAATGCTAGTGCATCTATCAAGTGTGCAGTGCCCTCTGGAGGCTACCTTGTGATTGGAGACACAAATGGCCAGTTACAGGTGCTGGACATTGCCAGTGGAGAGATGGTACAACACTTTCAAGACCACAAGGGTCCAGTGACTGGCCTGTTTGGAGTGAGTGCATAGCATTAGATGTGTACTGAATGGAATGCATGCTATCACATTTGTGAGGAGTGTATACACAGTGTAAGTGTATATACTTGTATTATGTGTCACCAGCAATGGTTCTACACTATCTCTTGTATCATATTATTGTAAGTGATATACGTAGTACATATATTATTGGTTACATTCTTATTGAGTGTAAGTATATCTCTTACATTGGATGATAGGGACTTTTTCTAACTGCACCTAACTTATCTTTGAGATGGTTCATCTTTAGTCTTTTGAGTGTCTACAGACGCAGCAAACAGAAATGGCAGGAAACATTCTCTATAAAAGAGGCAACCCCTAACAGTCACCATCAGTCACTGAAGAAGACCCCCAGGGTTGAAACGTCAGCGATTCTAAAGAACAAACTGCATCTCTAGACACTCAGAAGTCTACTATCCTGTTTAGAACAATAGACTACTAGTGATTAAGTCAGCCAATGTTCTGCGTGTAGGATGCCTTTAGGTTGGTCTCATGCTCTGAGGATTATTCATTGCGAGTCTACCGTTGGCTGAAGAAGGAGAACAAGACAATATTGGACAGTAAATACACTCTATTGGGTGGCTCAGTGGCTATGAAGACACAGTGAGTTGCATGCAGTAGTGTACTCTTCATAATATGTGTATTCATAATAGACTTTGCACATTATCATTATCTATACACTATTCAATATCTTCTTTGTGCAGTTCGGGTTTCAATGCAGTTCTTTGCTGTATCAACTGCTGTGTGGGTGTAGCGGGCAATGTTATAAAGGTCTACACCTTTGGGTCATGATGTACTATGTTTTTGGTATGAATTTAGTAATTTGAATTTTTGTACTCTATTTCCATAAAGTGTAGTCGCTGTGACACACCATTCAGTCTCTGCTTACAGTCTGTTGTGATGATAACTATCCTCTGTAATGATGAAAAGAAAACAACTGAATAATAAAATATAGTGTAGCTTTGACCTGCTTTTAATACATGCCTTATATTTGCCCTATCTCTCACCATACATTAATTTCGTATATCACTATTTTAATGTACATTTGGTGCTGTAACTCTTCCAAATGGAAAGATATGAAGCTTAAACTTGGTGTAGGCTCTCACAGACATATATGAAACATTTCCAATGAGGTTTTGAAATTTTTATAAACCTTTACATTTGCCCTATCTCTCACCATACATCAATTTCGTATTCTTGTACTGTAATGTACATTTGGTGCTATAACTCTGTCAAATGGAATGATTTGATGCTAAAACTTGGTGTCAGCATTCAAAGACATGTATGAAACATTTTAAATGAGTTTTTGAAATTTTTATAAATCTTTACATTTGCCCTGTATCTCACCATACATTAACTTTGTATACCAGAATTTAATTTACATTGAGGGCTGTAACTCTATCAAATGGAAAGATATGAAGCTGTGACTTTGTGCCAGCATTCACAGACACCTATAGAGCATGTCTAATGGGTTTTTGAAATTTTGATGGAACCTAAAATTTACCCTATCTCTCACCATACATTAATTTTTAATACCAGATGCCTCTGAATGCTGAAAGAGAGCAGTAGCTCTCCATTTGAAAAGGTTACAGCCCTCAATGTACATTAAATTCTGTGAAAGATTTCCAAAGAATTTTTGAGATTTTTTATTTTTATTCATAGTTGCCCTATCTCTCACCATATATATGTATATACAGAGTATATCCTACAATAAATTATATAAAAATAATTTACGGAGCTACAGTTGCTTTAAAAACCTTATTTAGCAAATTTTATCTATACATTATTCTCTCTTGAGTTAGGAATTTGACTTAGAATACAGCCGGCCTAGTTAAAATATCGATCATAGGCATTAATATAGTACAGGCGATAAATATCGGACCTCGCACTATATCTAGTTTTCTGTATCATGAAAAGTCGCTCTCCTCCCTCCACCAAGACACATACAGGCTTTTATCCATTTGCCACAGTTTTGAGATGTATTGGAAATACTGCGTATGTGTGTAAAATTGCTTGGAACGATTCACTGGTCTGGAATTAGAGTGGAATAAATTGACGATTTCTCGAAAATAATTGGGATCAGAAACGTCGTTCTCCTCGGCCCATCAAGACACTTACAGGATTTTTTCCGCTTTCCCCAGTTTTCAGATGATCCACAAATACTGGCTATGTCTTTAAATTTCCTTGGAACAATTCACTGATCTGGAAATAACGAGAAATATATAAAAAAAGGTCCCAACCACAACCGTTTTCTTTGGGCAAAACTTTATATAAATAGAAGCGAAAAACCTTATATAGTAGGCCTACCTGGACACATCTCTATGGTGGTTGCGGTTCCCATAGAGGTTGGTAACGCTTAGACTCTGAAGCTGTCTCCTAATCGGTTGGTGCCATAGAGACGTGCTCACCAATAATCCGGATTTCGGGGGGGTTCCACGTAATGTGGGATTGGCATCTGATATCTTAGGATTCATATGAGTCGGCCATATCGAGAAGAGCTGGTTCTTCTCACGCAAGTGACACCCAATGCTCAACTCGGCAGTAATTTGCTTCGGCAGATTCGATAAGTTGAACGTTACCAACGATCCCGGCCTCTGAGCGTCGTGGATGGTAGCGTTCGGTATGGTCCAACTTTTTTTCTTTGGAGTTTCGTTGGCTGTCGATTGACGAAATTTTACTTTAACGAAATCCATATCTTATATATGGATAGATGGTGCTTCAATAACAATCAATTACTACACAGTGCATTTCCCAATGTATAATAAAATTTAGAAAGCATTCTAGATTTTCGGATATAGTATCGAATTTAGTCTTTATATACACCTTCTAACGGTCGGCCATATATGGTATTACGCAATTTTCTCAATACAGTACATTAACTAGAGTTCTGTAACTCTATCAAATGGAAAGCTATGAAGCTCTGACTTTGTGTCAGCATTCACAGACACCTAAAGAGCATGTTTAATGGGTTTTTGAAATTTTGATGGAACTTAAAATTTGCCCTATCTCTCACCATACATTAATTTCGTATTCCTGCATTATAATGTACATTTGGTGCCATAACTCTGTCAAATGTGAAGAGTTGATGCTAAAACTTGGTGTCAGCATTCACAGACATGTATGAAACATTTCCAATGAGGTTTTGCAATTTTTATAAGCCTTTACATTTGCCCTATCTCTCACCATACGTTAATATATAAGTATTTCAATGTACATTTGGTGCTGTAACTCTTCCAAATGGAAAGATATGAAGCTTAAACTTGGTGTAGGCACTCACAGACATGAATGAAACATTTCCAATGAGGTTTTGAAATTTTTATAAACCTTTACATTTGCCCTATCTCTCACCATACGTTAATATATCAGTATTTCGAATTCAATGTACATTTGGTGCTGTAACTCTTCCAAATGGAAAGTTATGAAGCTTAAACTTGGTGTAGGCACTCACAGACATGAATGAAACATTTCCAATGAGGTTTTGAAATTTTTATAAATCTTTACATTTGCCCTATCTCTCACCATACATCAATTTCGTATTCTTGTACTGTAATGTACATTTGGTGCTATAACTCTGTCAAATGGAATGATTTGATGCTAAAACTTGGTGTCAGCATTCAAAGACATGTATGAAACATTTTAAATGAGTTTTTGAAATTTTTATAAATCTTTACATTAATATAAGCACCTTCTGACAATCTATACATTTAGTGCTGAAAGGAAACGTATTGTATATATGAAGTTAAGATTTGGTGTCAGCATTTACTTTTAAAAGCATGTCTTCAATAATGTTTTCGGGCGTGACTGTGGTATACCGATGGGGGATCCCCTCGGGAGTGCTCAAAATGGCTCAAAGGAAAACCGGTCGAAGGATATCAAAGCGACAAGCCAAGTCGATAGCAATTTCCGAATCCAAGTTTGCTGGTAAAGTCTGGAATGACTTTCAAGTCCGTAACGTTATAGATTTACTTAGAATAACTGAGGCGGAACGCCCAAGCGTGGAAACATCGCAAGAAAGACCAATTGAGAACGTTTCCGATAATCTTCTAAAGGCAAACATCAATGGATCAGGTAACGTAATATGGCCTTTTCAAGATTAAATTAGTATATAGACAAGGGGATTCTGGGGCATGAACATGTATTCAGATATGATGTGATTGCCAAAGCTCTTCTAATACAGACTATAGCTAATAGAATAGACTGTGAACTATCAATATTATTGTAAAACTGTAAAATAGATCTAACGTCCGAAACAAGAATGTAATGGTTTCTATATTCCTGATATATTAGCCCCAGTCTCCTTAAAGTTGGTTATGTTAGTATCTTTTTGCTACTATTCTTTCATACTTTGGCTACTGTAGCGATTCTTACTGAAGGCTCATTGCCACATGAACCCTGCTATACAGCTGACCTCAATGTTGAGAAATCCTCCAGTGGGCCATCTCCCCCTGATATGGCCAAATCAGATGGTTCTGTACACCCACCATCTTTAGGAGCGTCTAATGGATCTCGCTACAAGGAGGTGACAATGTCCATAGATTCTAAAATAAAGGAAGTTCTATTGAAGGATATTACACTGCTAAAGGTAAATTCACTTCAAGTAGAAGTTTATGAAAAGAATATACACAAATGGCTAACATTTAGTTTAGCAGCCATTTTGTTGGGCTGAGCAAGCCTTCTATATCTCATAGGGATTGCATCCTAACTGGTTCCTTTGACATACCAATTTAGAGTCAACTGAAAGAGGAGAGAACACAAAGAATGGTTGCAGAGCAGTTTTCTGATATTGTGCAACGAGACCTGACTGGACTTCAGGACCGACTGGCCAAGGAGAGTTCAATGAGACTACGCCTGGAAGGCGAAATTGCTGATTTAAAAGTGAAAACCTTCTTCTTCTCTTCTTCTCAACTGGGCCATTATATAATGCCTATCTTATACTGTTGCTAATGCATTGATGGACACACTACATATACTGATTACAACATGTGATCTTCAATAACTTATTAGGGGGAGCATTTTAAAAGTGAAAGAATGTTGCGAGAGAAAACCGAACGAGTAAAAGAACTGGAGGAGACACTGAAAGGAACTGCTCATTTGGTAAAGAAACTAGAAGAACAGGCTTATGTGACACGCCTGACCACTGGGTGAGACTACATTCATCTGCTTGTTAACCCTCTCACAACCGTTGTTAACCCTCTCAGGTTTGTTGTTAACCCTCTCACAACCGTTGTTAACCCTCTCTACTTATCTGTATATATGTCTGTAGAGGTATTGACCATATGTTGGCTATCAAGCTGGCAGAACAAAAAGCTGATGAAGCAGATAAAAAGCTAAATTGTATGTTTAAGTAGCAAATCCAATATTTACCTTGTATGGACCTGAATATATTGGGTAAGTCCCTTAATTATCTGTCTTAATAGTGTGCAGAGCTGAACTATTGTATAGTCAGAATGAGGTGAAGAGATTACTGGAGAAGGTTGAGGAAATGATGCAAGAGAGGTCAGAAATGGTGATGCCCAAGGTGCACTCCCAACTCCTAAAGATAGCAGATGACAGGGCAGATGCAGCCGAAAGAGAAGCACATGTTTTGAAGAAAGAGGTTGGTGAGGAGGATTATCAGATGGAGATGGCATATAATTACCCTCTCCTCTTGTTAATTTGCAGATTGCACATTTAAAGAAGGAGCTGGAAAGAGCTGGATACGCTGAAGCTAAGGGCTCTGGCCCTCAGGTGCACTGTCCATACATACCTTTACAGTAGTTAACCATACATATAGCTTGTTCACACTGCCTACACAATGTAGTAGCTAGTAGATTTGGTTGGTGTAAGCTCCCCTGAAATGACAAATCACAGGCACTCCAAATGGGCATGTACAGATATTCATATGTGACTATAGGCTCCTTTATCTGTTTGTGTGCACTCAGTAGTTAGTGAGTTGAATAGTATTGTCTGTTGGTCTTTTAGGCTGTAAGTGAACTGATTGGATCTTCTCAGCCAAACATCTACTCCTCCCCCTCCATATATGGTGCTACAACTGGCTTTTCATCACCTTATTCCAACTTGTCTCTCTCCTCATTCAACCCCTACTCCAGTCTTGAGTCGAGATGGGTGCCAATTGACCTTTTAAGGGCACCAAGTGACCATGGACGGCAGTTAACTGGAAATACTAGAGATATCCTATATGCTGGACATGACAGTGAAATGAAACCTACGTACAGCCATGGAGTGCCCCACAGTAGCCCCCAGGGAGTGCCCCACAGTAGCCCCCAGGGAGTGCCCCACAGTAGCCCCCAGGGAGTGCCCCACAGTAGCCCCCAGGGAGTGCCCCATAGTAGCCACCAGGGAGTGCCCCATGATAGCCCCCAGGGAGTGTCCCACGATAGCCCCCAGGGAGTGCCCCACAGTAGCCCCCAGGGAGTGTCCCACGATAGCCCCCAGGGAGTGCCCCACAGTAGCCCCCAGGGAGTGTCCCACGATAGCCCCCAGGGAGTGCCCCACAGTAGCCCCCAGGGAGTGTCCCACGATAGCCCCCAGGGAGTGCCCCACAGTAGCCCTCTGAAGCAATCCCAGGGAAGTCCACAAACACGAATATCACCTTCAAAGCCTCAGAAACCTGCCATCTTAAAGAAGCCACAAACTCCTCCTAGGAAGAGACACAAAGGAAGTACCCAAAAGACAACACAAAAAGAAAAACTCTTTTCAGTTTCTGGAAAAAAGCATAATTCTATACCTGCCGAGGAGCCTATACCTGCCGAGGAGCCTATACCTGCTGAGGAGCCTATACCTGCCGAGGAGCCTATACCTGCTGAGGAGCCTATACCTGCCGAGGAGCCTATACCTGCTGAGGAGCCTATACCTGCCAAGGAGCCTATACCTGCCGAGGAGCCTATACCTGCCGAGGAGCCTATACCTGCAAAGGAGCCTATACCTGTTCCTTCTCCCGGTTAGTATTGCAGTGAATGTAATAGTTGATTTATATGTTTAAAAAGGAAAGTAGAGTAGGTTGAAAAAAGTGCGTTTTTGCTGATTTTGTAGTAGCCCAATTATCAACCAGGAAATTACAGCAGTTGTCCAGTGGGAGTGACTGGAGTTCAAGCAGTGATGAAGAAGAGGGTGGGGCAGAAGAAAAGGGTTTTCCCCCACTGCCTTCATTTCAAATAGCAACTTCCACCACTAGGCATTTGTTGGGAGATAAGATAAAGTTAGTTCATTGTATGATGTATGTATAGCTAGAGCAGTCTGATGCCTTATCTCCACTCTGTACCCTCCCCTTTTCCAGAGAATCCCCGCCCACTGGCATGAAGAAACCCAAACCACCTCCAATTAAACCCAAACCAACTCATTTGAAGCTACAGGAAGTAAAGGCTGAGGCAAGTGAATTTGTCTATGTAGAACAGCCTGTGGACTTTGATGAGGTAAGGAATATATACAGAATGCTAAATCCACCACTGCTAAGTGTTATCTCTACTGAACATCCTTCAGAATTATATACTTAAGACTGTAGACTCACTAGTTGTATAATATATGATAGATAAGGTATAATCACGACCATGAGTCTGGTGGATGAGTGTGAACTGGTGTATCTGTCACTTGAAAGTGCTAAGTGTGAATGTCTCATGTGTGATCTCCCTCAATGTTACATAGCCAACCAGGAGTCCCAAGATAAAGAGGATCCATTCAGCATTTCAGCGACCTGAAGGTCCCAAAGGAAGGAGAGTACCCATCAAATACCAGCTACTAGAGAGCTCAGATGATGGCTTTGATTCTGACTAGTTGACTGACAATATATACCACATGATGCAGTGTATTGTGTGTGTGTTCTGTGTGTTCTTACTGATTTATATTATATACATGGTTGTACATTTTTATATTGAAATGGCTGGTTGTATGTGAATAATATGAATAAGAAGTACTAGTACTGTGCTATGCTATAATATATGTCACATTGACAATAAAGTCGATCTGTCTTAATTAAAATATCCACTGGAGTTATTTAAGATATATACATGTATAGTATATATTAGCAGAGGCTGTACGTGGGTACACTGTATTTGTCTGAATAGAGGCCTTGGCTTCTATTTGGACAAATCTGAAGATGTTACATAGGACATTTTTGTATTCATATGTAATTTAGTTATGTGTGTATTATAATATAATAACAATATATTCTCCATTGAAATGTATATATTCATAATGTACATTGTGTATGGATGATAAATTATTTAATTATATTACGAAGTGAATGGAATATTAGAGATGTTATGAGGAACTTTCCATCTACTTCTTATACAAGCTGAATGACTTCCTAAAATGTATGTGTACGTACTATAAAATGAGCTACAGTACTTACATATATATATTCACACTTATAAGTCCACAATAGTCTCTCCATGCAACTCTCAATGCCTGCATCTAATTAAGGTATTGTTATATAATACCTAACTATATATATGATCCCACTTTCCAGAGGAATGAATTTATATATGTAGTCTGAATGGTCTAGGAAGAAATGATTTTGAAAGGAGTGATCTTTTTTTTCATTACAATTCTGCTGGACTGTTGTGAATCCAAGTGGTACAAAATACCAGGTGGACTGAAGCAGATCACTGCATCCTACAACTTTATTTGGGGAGTGAATGATGCAGACGACATTTATATGTGTGTAAGGCCGTGCAACGGTGACTGGAAGCACATAGATGGCAAGCTTATGCAAGTTGATGCAGATGATCAAGAGGTTTGGGGAGTGAATTCTGGTTTTGCAATATATAAAAGACCTGTGGATGGCAGTGGAAGCTGGACGCATGTACCAGGCGGTCTCAAGCATGTATCACCCTCTGGGAATGGCTGGGTTTGGGGAGTGAATAAAAATGACCAAATCTACAAGTGTAGAAAGCCATGCAATGGTAAGTGGATATTGGTGGATGGACGGCTTAAGCAAATTGATGGAGGAATCTCTGCTGTCTATGGAGTTAATTCAGCAGATGATATCTTTGTCCGAAGTGTTGATGGTTCTGGTAAGTGGACTCACATACCAGGAAAGTTGAAGTATATTTCAGCATCTGGAATATACGAGGTATTTGGAGTTAATTCAGCTAATCAGATCTATCGTTGTGACAAACCTTGCCTTGGAGATGCAAAGTGGAAGAGGATGGAAGGAGGTCTGATGCAGTGTGACGCTACTACTGATGAGCTTTGGGGGGTCAATAGTGCAAAACAAATTTGGGTCTGGGAGCTATATGCAGGGAAATAGCCAGCGACTCTCTGAAACAACTGGGGTACTGTAGAATAAGGTTTATTGTTAACCGTTTATAGCTTTATCATACGTAGGTATTTTGAATAGTACACATTTAGAGATGTTCCATATTCTGTTTAATTAGTGAACTGCTATTTTTTATAACATTATACGTAACATCCAACAATATAACTTATTAATAGCTAGTATATACTGACATTCTTAATACTTACATCATCATTTGATTCTGGATTTTACCCTCACCCACTCCTGTCTCCTGAGGAGCACAATGAGCTAATGGTCGGAATTAATAGGAACCAGAGTCTCCCCTTAGCCACTCAAAAAGATGATCAAGCCATAGACGGCTGTTTTGTCCTTATTCATCAGTATGGCAAATGATGTACTCCAGCAGTGAAATCCAGTATCAAATGATGATGATAATTAAAGTTTTAAGATCATATTTAGATCTCAAAGACCCTTATTTTGATCTTCTAACAAAAAAAATGATAAAATAAGAGAGTTATGCATATACAGCTGAGCATATGTTAAAAGACTAGCTTGTAAAGTTGAAGTCAGTAAATGTGTATAGTGTTTCAGGACCAGATGCAGTACCAACATGTCACATGCCTATTGTGTGGATCTACAATTAAGTAACAGAAATTCTGCTCATGTAAACAGCTTCCAGGAAAACCAATCTTGCCCTCCACCTACAAATAAGAGTATACAAGAGAATACATGAGTATACAAGAGTAGTCTATATATACATTGTACATTTGCCATACATCACAGGCATCATATGCAAACAATACTACTGCAGCTATTGCTTACTCTAACAGTCACTTTATAAACCAAAGAAGTTATTGACAATTTCTCTGTGTCAGCATCTTTTACAACACTATATAATACACATTAAAATGTCAATAAGGTGTTATGGCCATGTCTTCCTACTAAGGCCTACATACATGAACACACCTCACAATATCTTTATAGAGTCTCTTACACGTATCCAAGTAGGGACCAATCTCATCTTCATACTAATACAACACGATACCAGGGTCATGAGGGGCATACATGCGGGATGAAGTGATGCTGTGGGAGGGGAGTTGTGGGAGGGGACTTGTGGGAGGGGACTTGTGGGAGGGGACTTGTGGGAGGGGACTTGTTGGAGGGGACTTGTGGGAGGGGACTTGTGGGAGGAGGCTTGCAGGTGGGACTTGTGGGAGGGAACTCATACCTGGCAGATGGGGCCTCCTAGACAAATGTGCTTAAACATTCTAAACAAAAGCTGCCTCCTTTCCTCCTCAGAGTAGCAACTGTAATGGTCGGACCCTTCCACCAATAATACCTATCAATACATATACGTAGAAGAGCCCTTATACCTACATACACACATATATAACATACATATAATAAGTAGAGAAGTTCATATAGGTACATACATATGTATATATACACATATATATACGTAGGCAACCAGCTGCTATACAACAGACTCAGTAAAGAAGTAGTAAAAGTACATACATTAAACATTATGTATGCAGTTAACCAGCACTTCATTCCAGTGCATATACAAGTGTATATACCCTAAATGATTACTACCTATAAAGGATCCTGAGTACTACCTATAAAGGATCCTGAGTACTACCTATAAAGGATCAGCCGACCTTTCTGAGCTCATCTGCTACACACAAGTCATCAAGGTACTCCTCTAGACACTTGCAAATACTTCCAGACTGCCTCACAACACCTACTTCCATATACCAACATCATTACAGCTATGATGATTACAACAATACCATGCAAACACCATGTAGTGTTGACACATATGCAATATATATATATTCTAGTATACTATCAGTATAACTCAGTATACTATGTACTGTATACAGTAGATGTTGGGAACTTGTACCTTCACTGAACAGTCTGTCAAAGAAGTCCATACTCAACAGTGTACAAGGAACTTCCTCCACATCCACACTTACAGCTTTGCTGCCTGAAGGACAACAGAGAACAGTACATATCCTAGCAACTCACATAGTCCCTAGTTACAAGCACCACCTGCTACAGGCACTAACCAGTTAGATTAAGAGGGCACCATTTTCCACTCTTTGAGGTGACCTAACACAAATAATACAAGCCAATGACTGTATTGACTGATCCATCACATGTGAAGGAACAGATACCTCTACATTAGCAGTGACTGAGGGGTCATTGAAGAAACTCTCACAGAAGGACCGGTACTGATAACCTCTCAAGGTTTTATCGAAACTAAAGCACTTTATCCTCATTCTCTCATCCAGATTCCTGTATCACAAAAGGAACGCAAGAGCACAGAGAGGGGGTCTCAAGCTAATGTCCAAAATAAACTACTCACCATTTAACGAGAAAATCCTTTAGACTCCCATCTTCAAATGAGTGTAACTTTTTAAATATTTGAAAAGAAAAGTCTTCCTGGTGCGCTGCCATTTGTACTACGTTGGTCTAGACTACGCCTATTATACCTCTAGTGCCAAATTGCAGCTCGTTCACTGACGAAATTTTTACCGTAAATCTTTAAATTAACCGTTAATAAAAAATGGCCCAGCAGTCGCTTCTTGCTGAACATTTCAAAGACGACCTAATCGACGAAGACGCCCTAGAACGTGGTAACTTAGTAGGAGAAGGTTCTTGTGGCAAGGTTTATAAAGGGAAGTGGTCTGGATCTCTCTGTGCTATTAAAAGATTTAAGAAGGTAAAAAAATTCGAAGGCCGTTCGAATTCTGGAGAAAGTTCTGAAGAGGAAACTTTACTCCGTATAATAAGGGAATTTAAGATATGGAAAGACTTGAAAAGTCCTAATATTGTAGTTCTATACGGTGTTTCTTTTTGGAAAGATCGAAAGTTACCCTGCCTAGTCATGGAATGGATGCCGGAGAGTGTTAGTATGGTACTGAAGCAGAAAGACCCAAGATTGTCCCATGACATGAAGCTTTCCATTCTAATGCAAGTTTGCACTGGTCTTAGGTACCTCCACGGGAAAAATCTTGTTCACGGTGACTTAACGGCGAATAACATCCTTCTCAATTTTCATACAGATGGGGTTACTGCCAAAATTACGGATTTCGGCATATCTGCGTTTATCTCTGAATTACCTAACATGACTTCCTACTCAAGAGGGATGGAGAAGTACATGCCCCCTGAGACCCGTGACCCATCTTATAGGCCAGAGGCCAAAACAGATTGCTACTCATTTGGCGTGCTCACAATTTACATTCTTGCTGGGAAACTCGTAAATCCTAGATACCCTGTGGCTCGTCAGAATGAAATAGTGAAACATTTGACTGAATTTGAAAGATATGAGGACTCCATGAAAAACTTCACTGAAGAAGACAAGAAGCTGGAGCCTGTTATAAAGAGTTGTATTCAGTTTTGTCCATTGGATAGGCAAGATTTAGCTAAGATTGCTAAAGAAATCTCTGATATTCGTAATAATATCAAGCCTTCCCGTGTTCCAGCAGTGCCGCCACAACCTGTACATATCCATTTGCATAAAGATGTAATAATTAAGGGTTCAAATATAACTGGTTCAAATATTCTTGTAAATAACCAGTCAGGAAACAAGGGAATAGAATCTGAAGTCAGTCAAGTTAGTCACTTAATAATTCAGAATTATTGTATAATACATTTTATCGGCACAAGTATTAATTAAATGAGACAATGTCTCTCCTTAACTTTATATATGTACATCGTATATATTTTCTACTATTTTCATGCACTATAAACATATCGTAAAAATGGCAGCCCTGTTCAAATATATTGGTGTTTTCTCTTTTTAACTCGACCACAAACTGATTTCACACCATCTGTCTGCTTTTATTTTTCAGATGTTTCATGTTCTTCTTTTTTAATGTTTTATATTTTATTGTTTCTCAAAGCAAAACTACATTCCTTACTGCTGCTTGACTGCATGCGTAGCACTTTGTGTATTTCTTTAGTATTTACAACAGACTCGAGCTCCATATGGTATATCTGAAGGTATTCCGCCACAAAGCCCAAAGTTGTCCATACAGCCTCCCAGCTTGGAGGTGAGTACTTCCTATCATTTCTATCTCTGAATAATATACAACATTGCATATACTAGTTACATGCAATATGAAGGTATAGATACCGGATGTTTTGTAATTTTAAAAAAGAAGATTATTAGGCTACTTACAATTTAAGTACTGCAAGAATCTACGAGCAGGCACGTAAAATTAAGTTTGGAGATTCTGTATTGTACGTACGTAGATATCACAAATATGTACGTACGTATGTGTTCATTTGTGCAGGAGGACACAGCACCTGCTGATATTTCTGATAACGAATCAGTTCATTCAATTACTGAAGAAGGAGACTTTGATATTGGGAATGATGAAGCAGACCTGCTGAAAAAATCTAGGTTCTACCCACAATCCCCTACTACTGTCAAAAAAACAGAACTTCCTCCATCTTTACAAGGCTTAAGTACAACTTATGATCCGATGATAACAGCAGGTGGCTATGATGTTGAACCTAAAGGTACATGCATACGTATGAATAATCTAAAACACCATTTTTCAACATGCTACATCTATTCTAGAGTAAAGGGTCTATAGGGAACCAAACCTAGTGAGAGCTTTAGACGAGGATACAAAATCTTCTTCTCCTTCTTCTTCTCCACTGGGGCAGACAGCTGTTTCTGGGAATTTCACTCTTCATCAGTGACCCTGGGAATCTTTGTCTTTTTTGGTCTTTTGTAAATCCTTCCTAAATATTTAACATAATAAAATTTTAGAGAGGTACATTCCTCTAATATACTTTTCATATTGGTATGTACACACATACATGTAAAGTCACTTATAAAGGATGAATACAATTATTACATATACGTAGCAACACAGTTATGGAATATTAAGTAACTTGACAAAATATTTTTGTGGGAACAAATACCAAGCATTTTCAGAGTGAAGTATAATTTATAATCATAACAGTACCTGGTACATGTGTAAGTACATATCAATGGAAAATTGGTAATCTCTTTGTAACTGCTGTCTTACTTCATGCCTTTTTTAAAAGGAATAGATATTTAGCTGCATTGATTTTAGCAACTGGGTATTACATATGTACAATACATGTATACTTTATTTACTCTGGTTAGATGATGATAAAGTCTTGAAAGGTGACAGACAGATGAAACTTGACTTTAAGCCCTCGCAACTTAGCCTTGTCTGTCGCAAGTGCCTACAGAAGGTTTTGGCCAGTTCTCATGGTCAGCAAACACGTAGCAGCAGTGATCCTTGGAAAGGTAACTGAATACCAAAACATATACGTATATTGTACTGTATGTATTATATTGAACCTTGTTTTGGTTAGTGTTTGTTTATTTAGTCAGTGTTTATGCATATTAAACACATTGATTTTGATAAGTACACAGTATTTGCCAACGAACATGGGATCACCAGGATTGTCTCAGAAATTTATACGTTGTTTTAGTGTTATAGAAGCTTTTTGAAAAGTCCTGGAAGTTGCCTATACTTAAAGAAATTGTTACTTGTTGTTTTATAACATGCACAGCTATAGTTAATAGAATACATATTTAGTTTTATTAATACATGTTTCGTCTGTAAGCAGGCAGGTAGTTTTCTTGTTTGCTATTTGTTTTCCTTGGGGCTGTATTTGCAGAAACTAAAGGAAACCACCCAGATCTCTATAAACTCTGGAAGAGCAGGTGCTTTCAAGCTAAGAGTTGCCATGACTGCAAAGAAAAGGATGTTATTTGTTGCACTGGCAGTGATATGTTTGTCATACGCTTTCCTAGAGATAAAATTGAACATTTCAAAAGACATGATGAAACTTCCTGCTCTGGAATTTCAAAGTGTAACCTGCCCCATACTGATTTAGAGGAAGAGGTTTGGTCTCTCACAAAGAATCTTGGACTGTGTCCTGTTCCTCATGTAAGTGTTGTTCTAGGGAATATACACTATCTAAATCTACTTTCCAATATTTTCACTTCAATGATTAGGAAAGAAAAGTACAAGTTTTAACAACAATTCTTGTTAGTCAGCAATTTTCGGTATGTATGTATATACGTATATTCAAGTGCACACACCTAAAAAGTGACAGCAAAAAGCATTTGTAAGCGACTGTGTATACCACAAAACCAGAAAATTTAATTTTTGTTTGTAATCTAAGAGCACTTGTTCTTTGAAACCCATTGTGAGACTAGTGTATATTTTGATATGAAAACTGGGTTATGGTTCTAATGTGTTTCAAAGTGGTATATTTAATCAATATGTAAATGAGACATGGTATTTTAGACTAATTAGAAAGATAAGTTTAGAACAATGTGCCATACTCAGATATGTTTGCTTAGACATTAGGAAAAGAACCTTTGAAAGAAGAGACAATTGATTTATTTGAAAGAAGTGGTTTCCTAGACAATCCATTGGATTCAGTTAATTACAAAGCTAAACTACACCTTCTAATTGACATAGAGGAACATGAACACATTAGAAGATTGCACGAGTAAGTAGCTGTTTACTACAATTTTTTGAGCATAATTACTTTGCCCATTGTCATTCATATACGTTACGTACGTATGTATATACCAACATCCATGCACATAAACACCTCCTGTATTGGTCCATTCTTTGAACAGATACAAAGCTAGTTTCTACAATACCAATACTGTATATGTAAGTGTGTATAATGCAAACTGCAAAGTCTACATTAGGAATTTTAGATGGTTTATGTTTTCCAAGATTCTTTTATACATTCAGTATATACAGGTGTACTTAACCTGTTTTGTAGTCATAACAAAGGCTACTGCTTCAAAGAGTACACTGCTCTAGAGGAAGAAAATGAGCTCAGGAAAGAGTACAAATGGTTTGGCACACTTGACCTTGACCAGACTATTGCTGATATAGTCAGACAAGCAGCAGAAGGAGTCACAATTACTTGTAGATCCTACAAATACACTGGTAGAGTTTTAAAGCCTGCACCTCGTTGTGGTGAGAGAGGTAGAAGCCTCTTACTTGTTGGATTCTCTACAGAGAAACAAGAAATCCAAAACAACAGAATTCATGATGTAAAATTTCATATTAGACACCTGTACTTCCGAAATATGCATAAAGCACTGCTGTACCTTCCTCTGGCTGCTGTTCAAAAGCTAAACCCAGTAGTACTAGAGTCTAGCATAGCCTCTATTGAAGATTTTGATATTGATAAAATTCTTCCTAAATCTTTGCCCGCTCGTTTTCACTTGGATGATGACTACCAGATGCCTGCACTTAAGAAGCTACTCTCAGCACCAGTAGATGCCCCCTTTCTAGTTACTGGTCCATTTGGTACTGGTAAGACACGCCTACTGGCAACAGCTGCTAACCACATATTAACCTCTGGTAAGAAGAGCCGGATTCTCATTATAACCCATCACATACCTACTGCTGGAGAATACATTAATAACTATTTTGATCAGGAAATGCTTAAAGAAGAAAAATCTCCACTTGCTGGAAAGGTGCTTCGCTTAGTTAGTAAAGATGATCGCAGTCAAAAAGATTGTGCTAAATCTGTTTCTGACTTTCAATGCCCTGACAGTACCTTAAAATTTGAAGACTACCGTTTAGTAATAACAACATTTTTATGTTTCCTGTCAGTCAAGTGCCTACGCCTTAACCCAGGTTACTTTACTCACATTTTGGTTGATGAAGGAGCCCAAGCTCGTGAACCAGAAAATGTTGCTGCCTTTCATCTTGTTGACAAGAATACAAAGATAGTAATTGTCGGAGATCACAAACAAGTTAGTACATGGCTTATTTGCATGTACTTTAGTTAAACATATATTTTAATGCTTAGGTTGGTCCGGGTACCACAGTTCTTGGTGAAAAGGCCCGTTTAAAAGGCTTTACTGAATCCTTGTTGTTTCGGCTGTACACACTCTATAAGAAAATGGATGCTGAACAGTATACAGCAGTGCTTTTGACTAATTACAGATCTCACCCAGAAATCATAAGACTGCCCAGCAGGCTCTTCTATGGGATGATGTTAGAGGTGAATAATTTTGTCATGTGACTGACAATACATATGTCACCTTGCAAAATTTTATAGTGTTCTTATTAATTGTATCCTTTTATCAAAAGATGACATTGGTCAAAGTATTTATTGTTTTCATTATAACTAGTGATACTATTCTACAAATCGTTTATTAAATTGTAATTATACCCTATTTCCTGGTAATTTGACAGATTTCTAATGTTTTGTAGGCACGGTCCTCAAGTACTCTTCATCCACACTGGAGACAGCCTGTTCACTTTATAGTTTCTTCTACTCTAAAGCCTGATCTATGTGCTTGGTGTGATGAGAAAGAGTTAAGTGACCAATCTTGGAATGAAGTGAATATTGTGATGAACTTAGTCAAAACGTGTTACAAGAATTGGCCAGTGGTAGAGTGGGGGAAAAGGAAGGCAGACTCCATTTGTGTTATTACACCAAACAGATCAGTAGTAAGTTGTAGTGTGTTCTACATATACTAAGTTAATATAGTACAATCATACACTGAGTGCTATCTTTATATGTGTATGTCCATACAGCAGCATATACACTACTTTTACATATGTTCATGTGTGATTTATTTAGTATGCATATCCTTACAGGAGAGAATGTGGAGGTATTTAGTAGACAAAGAATCACAAAATAGCAAGTTCAGGTTTTTGAATAAAGTTACCAGCCTTCCAGCCTACATAATTCAAGGTTAGATTTTATTAATGGGTAATTAAAAATACATGTGACTGTTCATATGTATGCACCTGTTAACTTTTCTTACAGGAAGAGAATACAGAGCCACATTCATTTGTACTAGTGAACCAGTAAACTCAAGCTTCATTCCCTTGGAGAAGACAAAGAGTCTGTGTGATCCAGCTGTGTTCAATACTGTCATAACACGTGCACTTTCAATGATTGTTGCTGTTGGAAATCCATTCCGATTACTTAAAATCGAAAATGAGAACTATGTCAAAAAGAATGGTTTAGAAAGCTGCTGGTTTAGCTATATGAGACATTGCTGGGAAATTAAATCCCTAACCTTTTCTAACCAGGATAAAGTGGCAAAGGATTGGGATAGTTTCTCTGAAATTGAAGCTAAAATTGTTGATAGTATGGAAAGGTCACTTAAGCAATCAACTACTACTGATCTAGACAATGACAGTATCTTGTCAGCATATCATGATGTCTTTGCCTCACACCATACTAGCTACAAATTAGGATTAGGAGATGTAGCGGGAGATCAAAGTTGGACAGTAAACTCATCAGAAAGTCCACCTCAAAAGAAGCAGAGTAGGAAGTCAAACTGTTCAGGGGTAGTATGCTACTTGAGACAAATATCCAGGGGTCACTGTTTAGCTATACCAATAATAAATTCAGGTCCATTTAGCATAATTGACCAATCTCAACGTCGAGGGGCTTTTGATGGAGCAAAGGTACTAGTGCAGGAAGACCAGGAAAAGAGCAATCCAATATTGCATAAAACAGTTGGTCACATTTCTGAAATATTAGACAAGGGATCCATGCTTCCAGTGATTTGTGAAGTTGACGTAGACAATCCTCACTTGTTTATACCAATTGATGGTATAAGTCCAAAATTAGCTAACTTGCCTAGACTCTCAAAATACTTCCTAGAAAGGGAAATAGACCATATCAAAGTGGCACTTGAAAAGCCACAGACAAAAAGCGTAATATGTTATGATCTGAGCAGTATTAAAAATGGACTACCTAAAATTAGTAACACTCTTTCAGTTGAATTTGCCAAAGATCTTCTCTTTGTAGTAAGACCACTAGCTTGGAATCCTTCAGAGCCTTATCCAGAAGGAGCAGTAATTGGCATGATTCCTCGAGGTACATCTTTTGGCAATGCCAAGCGGATTCTATATACACAATATCAAGTAGAACGTTCTCCCATTAATTTGGAATTAGGTACTGCTGAAGTTGTCCACACTCCAGACTATTCTGATGCCATTGCAATATGCATGTCTTCTGAACATGACACAGCCAATTATGCCTTTTCCTTGTCCGATAATAGGGACAATTATGAAGTCCAAGTACACATTCCTAATGTGGCATCAGTTTTGTCAAGAACATCAGAATTCAATGAAGCTAAATTCAAGCATTGGTATAGTTTTAGCGTTGTTTCCTCATTTTATAATGATGCTAATTACTATCCTGTTCTTTCAACTGAAATGATTAAGAAGTTATCCTTCTCAAAAGATAAGACTCAGAATACAATAACCTTTGTTGTTACATTCTCTAAGTCAGACAAAAAACCATCATCCATGAGGTTCCTTCAAGCAAGGGTCAGATGCTGTAAGAGATATACTTTAAAAGAAGCAGAAGAAGATTACAAAGAAAATATATTAGAAACGCTGCTAGATTTAGCTAGAAATTGGCAACCAAATGATCAGTTCCTATGTAAGGTACCAAAGGACATTTCAGAATGTCCGCTAGTAGGTGGAATGGTCAATACCTTTCTGACATTTGCTAATATGCAAGCAGCTGAGAGCATTTCTTTAAATATGCCAAAGAATATTTTGCTAAATGTTCAACCGAGCCCCGAGAGTTACAATGAAAGGTTTCAAGAACTAATAAAGGATTTCTCAAAAGTTTATAATATTGGTAGTGATTTTGCTTGGTTATTAGAAAAATTAGTCAATCAACCTAAACGCTCTTTATTTCCAAAGAGTGGTCCACTGATTAGGTTTGATATTCTGGGAAAGGTTATCAAGCTTTTAGAAGAACCGAACCTGGAGCAAGCTGAAACCATTCTTAAGGCTTATGACTCCTATCCAGAATTCATTGCACTCTTGGATGCCTTTGAAGCTGTCATACAAGAAGAAGAGTTTACCTGTGCCAGTAAAGATGAAACACAATGGTAAAGGAAAGACTCTAATCACAAGTATCAGGGCGTTGTAACATCATACTGTCAGCCTTTTGATTCAATATTTGATATATATGCACAATGTTGCTTGTCAGAGTCATTCTGTCCAAAAAGCAAAGATGGCAACTGGTTAGCCAAGATACTTCCAGAGGTGGCCTATCGTTCCTCAGTAGCCAGGTCTAATTCCAAAAAGCTGCATCGAGATGTGTCACTTCTCCAAACTGCTTTACAAGTTCAACAGTCCTCAATTCGTTGTACTGCATTAATACATAATGTGAAAGAGCGCTTCATTGAATTTTCCTTATGTCACAAAGGACTAGAACATTTTAGACCTGAAAGGGTAGCTATAATAGACATTGGTCAGATAACACACTCCAATCAGTGCCTACAGTTCATCACAAAATTAACCTCGTTTAGGACCTGTAACCCTTTTCGATACATCTCAGAGAATGAGAGACAGTTTCGATTGCTAACTGCAACTCAAAACCAAACTAGAATGGAATTATCTAAGCATACTTTGCAACTATTTGCTCCAGATACAAGGCAAACATTGCATGAGTTAAAGTATGAAATTGAATATCCTAAAACTGCAGTTACACTGGGGAGAGAAACATATGAATTACTATTGTCTTTTCTGAAAGATGCTTCAATAGACACTAGTCATCCCTTGTTAAAGAAATTATCACTGCTGAAAAAAGCACGGTTTAATCCAAAGCTTAGAGCCACAAGTAAAGATTATAGTATTCCAACAAATCAATGTAACAAATTTGTGCAAGGTAAAGAGGATAAAAGGAAACCCCTTGAGCCACATTGCTATAAAGATGTGCCTTTTTTGATCATAGCAGACCTTTTTGAATTGATACCACTACAACCAATCAATGTTTGGATTGGTTGTAATCCAACTGGACCAATTCTTAAACCAAAAATTCAACTCCTTGAGTTAAGTCCTGATCTCAAAATTTGTCTTCAGCACCAGGAGAATCCGGAGGCCTGTTTCACTTCTGGTTTTAAATTGGTAAAATGGAAAAAGCAATGGTCAAGCTTGGACCTTTATAGGGAATTCTGGGAAGAGCTTCTGTTGGCTGAGGGTGCTGCTAGTAGTATCCAGAAGGATTTTCAAGACACCACTTCAGACGACGGGACCAAGAATGGTCCTAAGTTGAGCAAAGCTAACAGATGTTTAGTAATAACAGACTTTGACCTAAAATTTGAAGGATTTGAAGTACCTAACACCACATATGGGGAAGAACTCTACAAACCAGTTGGCAGTATTACCGCCACTCTTTCAAAAGAATTTGTACAACGTATTCAGGAATTGTTTCCCATAGAAAGAGGATGTTTAGTGTGTGCAAGATATGAAATCTATTTAGAGAATGATGACATGCTGCGTAGAAAATATGAGTCAAAATTGGGACCAAATTTTGATGGTTATGCACGCACAGTGCTTCATCTAATTATTGACAAGGTAACCAAGAAAAGGAAAGATTTGCCTCATGAAACTGAAGAGGTTGCTTTGGCTGAGAGTAGTAGTCTTCAGAATCCTGACACTGTCAATGTAGGTTGTGTACATGTATACATATAGACGGCATTATGTATTGTAAAGCAATAGGACATTGGCTTATTGCCGTGTGTATGTTTATATGCATCTACATACATTGTACATATACATTAGGTTGAATTTTTAGTTTATATATGATGTATGTACATGAATATACGTGCAAATTAGCAAGATAAATGACACTGTCTATGTAGGTTGTGTATATACATATATAGACAAAGACAATCTTTAATTATATGGTAATATCTGTTTAAATCTATACCTAATATGTGCTGTTACATATTTGTGTTATAATAGTCATTTTTCTTTCTAGATATGCTTTATAGCTGTTGGAGAATACAATGCTCTTGTTTCTCCTCTGATAAAGGAATTACTAGAGAAAAATATCTACACTTGTGAATTACAGTTGATTCCTATGGCTCTTCCTGTAAAGTGAGTACAGAGTCCATTTAATATGACTTACTGCAAGAATTACTACCTTTCTTCTTTTATAGACGAGTCTACAATGCTTTAAAGCAGAGAAAGAAGAGATTATCTAAGATTATTGCTCTTGGAAATATTGCTGAACTACACAAATTGGAGTGTACTACAGACTCTCAAGGTAACCATAATAGACTTTCACATGTACATTTTGATTAACCTGCCCTGCATGGTGTACCTTTCCTAATTCTGCGTGTGTAAGGAAATGAATTTTGTGGTAACATTTATCTATTGCTTAAATACTTTCCAAACACAAATGATATATTTAAAAGGGATCAAGTGTTGTAGGTAGAAACCACTTCTTTCAATATACTCAAAGTTTTAAAGTATTATTTAATTATACAGTGAACTACTAACATTATTTATACCAAATTGTTAATTTTAACTCATATAGTTTTAAAGGTAGTCATGGAAAATACGTGTATTTATAAACTTTGGGATGCTAAAGCTTCTGATGGTGATACAAATGATGACTCTGAAAGTTTTGAAGATTATGAAGGATTTAGAGATTCCAGAGGCCTCCTCAATGAGAGTCAAAGGCATGCTATAGATTGTGCCTTAAACAATGTGTTTGAAGTAATTCAAGGCCCTCCTGGTTAGTGATAAAGTGATACCTCCAGCTCCAGTTAGGTATAATGACTACGTATGTCATGTTAATTCTTAGGAACCGGAAAGAGTGTAACAGGAGCTCACATTGCTTATGCCTTTGCCATGCTGAATAGAGAAGCCCAAAAGAGATCTGCTGATTCAGAAGAAGTTGAATCTGAGGAACATAAAAAGAGTGACTCAGAGACCAAAAGAAAGTTAATGAAATGTGTCCTTTATTGTGCCCCTTCAAATAGAGCTGTGGATATAGTGGCAGGTCAGCTGATCAGTGGAAAAGTTTCTATTGAATAATTATTCAAAAGATTTTAATTTTTTGTATAGGAATGCTTAAGCAAGTCAGTATTAATAGGATTGGAGATGAAGATGGAATTAAAATTCTCCGTATGTATGGTAGAGGTATTGAGAGAAAAGACTTCGAAGGCCCAGCTGCTTACAAGATTTTATTTCATGATGAAGAGACACCTGCTCAACCTGATGCTACCTTGCAAGACGAGTCACTCCATCATCTTGTTCATAAGCATGGAAATGCAAAGCTGCTTAAGGACTTGGAGAGGCAGTTTAGTGCTTGTGCAAAAGCTGGGGAAGTGCCTTCTCTAAAAGATAGGCTGAAATATCGTGAACTGGTTACTGAAGCTGAAGAGGCTGTAATCCAAGAGGGAAAATTTGATATTGTTCTCTGTACCTGTAATGAAGCAGCAGGTGACAGAATTAATAAATATTTTCATGCAGTGCAGTGTGTTATTGACGAGGCATCACGCTGTACAGAACCAGAGGCTATGGCTCCTATCAACTTGGCTGACCGTGTTGTGCTGATTGGAGACCATAAGCAGTTGGTGCCAATAATACACAGCAGGCTAGCTGAGGAAAAGGGTTTGAAATATACCCTTTTTGAAAGATATGCAGAATTATTAACATCAGAATTTGAGAAGACTGATAACTTAAAGTTTCCTTATTTTACGTGTTTGGAATCTCAATATAGGATGGTAAGTATCTGTAGCCTACGTATGTGATTGTGTGCATTTTGTAAATGTACTGTGTCACTTTTTTATATACATATTGTATATCATTTTTATACAGCCTGCAAGTTTAAGTGCTTTCCCATCTGATGAATTCTATCAAGGAAAGTTGAAAGATGCATTTGACAGTACCTTAGGTTTAGCTCAACAATTCACGGAATTGCAAAATCTCTGGCCACGTAAAGGTAGCTTTTCACTTTTTATCTGTTAATCGATTTAAACGATAAGATAAACTATAAATTACCTTCATTTAGATGTGAGGCATCCTATAGCATTTTGCCCTATATATGGTGACTGTCAGGAAAGTGGAAGAAAGCACTCTTACAAGAATGAAAAGGAAGCTGATAAAGCTGTATGTTCTAGTATCATTAGTGTAATTAATCATTTTGTCTTTACATAAAAGTGTGTCTACATGTGCTCCTGTGTTTAGGTGTCTCTTGTTGAAGTGCTTAGAAAAGCTGCAAAAGTGTCAAAGTCCCAAGGAAGAGGTTTCTCCATAGGTGTGCTGACCTTCTATAAAGCACAGAAGGAGTGCATAAAGGAGAAACTTGAGAAGAAAGGTCTCAAAGTTGATGAAGATTGTACTGTTGAGACAGTGGATGCCAGTCAAGGTGCTGATCATATCTGATTCTATGATTACTAATATATGATTCTTTTATTTCACTCATGCTATAGGAAGTCAGTATGGTATAGTTATTTTATCCACTGTACGCTCACTACCCCGAGAAGATATTTGTGATCGTAAGAAGGTAGGAGCTGATCGACGTTGGCGACAGGATCACCTTGGAATGGTTGCAGATAAAAGACACATCAATGTTGCCATTACCAGAGCGAGGGTTGGTATGATTATACTTGGTGAGTTCACATGCATCAATCAAGATGTGTACGTATATTCACTTTTCTGTTATTTTTGTAAATCATACTTTTGCAGGAAATAACGTACTTCTTAATTATGACAAAACTTGGGAGCATCTGTGGAAAAGATACAATAAAAATGGTTATATTATTGAGAACTCCCAAAAATTTCCTTCTAAGAATTGGATTGCATCTATCGAAAAACAAGTGAAGAGATTGTAGCTTCATTGAAACACAGGCTGTACGTCTTTATGTTTAGAATTACTTATGAATTTATTTTAGTGTGTACATGAACTTATTTAGAAAAGATGCTGCAGTTATATATTGGAATAGTTTCGTGCATAATTACAGTATGTTTAAACATTTTTGTAATGATATTGACCACTTGTTTTGACATTTTATATTAAAGAGCTCATCTTATATATACCAATGTACGCATCTACACTCAAGTCTGAGGTGACAGGGTATAACTACCCCGTTACCATGGCATTCAGGCAGCCCAGGATTGAAATGGATAAAAAGTGAAGGTTAACATGTGATTTGCTTCAAAGACTAAAGAAGCTGCCGGTATTAAAGAAAATGAATGCGTAAGAATTACTTCACTATAAGTTTGTTTCCACATACACTGTCATGTATATATCCTATTAATTTGCAATTCACACTGTTTGTATATGGTATATAGATATACATGTCTGCCACGCATTTGTGTATATAACCTTGTAGCTAGGTTTACAAGTTGCTATGATGCTACGTATATACAAAGAATCCCAAAAGAAATCTATAAGGTGTCCCAGGATTATAGGGTTTCCATAGTACTCAAGTTTGTACGTATATTAGCCAATGAATATGCTTTTAAAACAAGCAACTGGTATAAAAAGGAAGGATTTAGCTAACCAAACCAGGTGTCTACTGCTCGCTTGGAGTTCTATCAACTGCAGGATGCTCGTTCAAGCGTTGCTGGCAGCCGCTGTACTGGTGGTGTCCACAGATGCCTTAACAGATGGAGCAAGAGGGTATGTATGTAAAGCATAGTTTGCAAAGACTATCGACTCTTTACTCTATAATGAATGTTAGTAAGTGACAGATGTGTATGCTATAAAATGTTTTGTATCGTAAGATTAAGAAGTTAAAGAGTGAAATAGCATGAGATTCCCACTCTATATTGGTGACTGTGTTATAATTATAATGCAGACTTACATATATATAAAAGGCTGACACAATTACATACATACATATAATTAGAATGACTGACTAATGTAATTCTTTTTGTATATATAGTGTGTGCCATTACTATAATGTCTCATATCAGCAATCTGCAACTCATGGAAGGCATACTCGCACTGCATATAGAACTTGTACATGGAGATGGATTATCCGAAGATGTCACACAGCGTATGTTACATTCACTCTAGCAGATGTTTCAGGGGGGGGGGGGGGTAAATGATTTGAGGGAATATGCACCTTGTTTCTTCTGATCTCTAATTATACCTCCAACCCTAAAAGCGATATTTACCTGCAAAATACATATATAATGTTGTATTATATGTACATACGTATATACATCCCATACTGTATGTTCCATTGCCATAAAAAGTGATCATGAGTACATTACTCAACTACGTATATCACTCCTGTGTTGTCTCTATATACTAATGTTTCTATTTAGCCTCTTCATATGTTTCAATTAGTACTACATATATATGCACAGGTATCGAGGAGCTTATAAATATCACGTGGGTTATGAAAGCAGATATAGAAAGGTCCTTCATTGCTGTTCAGGATACAGAGAAGTTGGGAATCAATGCATCAGTAAGTATATATTGTTGTTATGTTATCTAATGTTCATAATATACGTGTACGCCATGTTATATTTGCACATACGCACATATATATTATATAGAACCCTGTTCACCATCATGTGTCAGAGGATGGTGCAATCATAACAATGGAGTCTGCCAGTGTCCAAGTGGATGGACAGGATCTACTTGTAGTTCTGGTATGTGTTGATTGTTTACATATCTGTGAACCAGGTGTAGCTACATAATATTCTAATCTGTATGTATCTTTTAGATGTCAATGAGTGCCCTCACTCCTGTCCAAGTGCACATGACTGTAGAAATACACCTGGGAGTTATCAGTGCTTGTGTAACAATGGTTACGAGTTAGACAGCTCCAGAAGATGCAATGGTTAGTTTGTCAGGTAAATAACTTGTCTCCACTTTCAACAGCTTATTCAATTCAATGCAGAGATTGATGAGTGCAGCAGAGGTACTGATAGTTGCCAACAGATCTGTATCAACAATGAGGGGAGCTATACGTGTGCATGTAGAGATGGATATTCATTGGATCAAACAGATGGACTTGCTTGTATAGGTACGTATATATCTGGTATTTTCAACCACTGAGATTCAAATCACTAACACAGTACATATTTTATTTAACTTCATATGAAAATGACTTCCATTAGTCAAATACAAAATATATACATGTACTGTATGATTGTACAGATTGAATGTCTATATAATAGTATGTATATACATATATTACTGTCTATACAGATAAAGATGAATGTCTGACGTACAATGGTGGCTGTCAACATGACTGTGTGAACACAATCGGCTCTTACTTGTGTGAATGTCCTACAGGATTTCAATTGAGAGCAGATGGCTTGTCATGTGAAGGTAGCTATCGCACCTGTGAATCACTTAGCTAAAGAGTACCAATGGATATTATACGTATATACATGTAGTGGTATGCTGTTAGGATTATATAACGTACTGTGTATATTCACAGATACTGATGAGTGTGCACAAGAAACGCATAACTGTACAGTCAGACAAAACTGTCAAAACACTGAGGGAGGCTTTGTATGCACTTGTAAAAATGGATATGAACCAACTGCAGATGGAAGTGATTGCCAAGGTATATATTACTGTACATAGACATATTTTAATTATACAAGTATTATACATATATAAACATGTATTATAATTATAAAGACTGTATTCATACCTGTAGATATTGATGAATGTGCCGCTGGTACTTCTGGTTGTGAACAGTTATGTAATAACATTCCAGGATCATTTGAATGTCAATGTTTCCCAGGCTATTTTCTTAATGTAACGAATCAGAGAAGTTGTTTGGGTGAGTTGGGAAACCTCTTCCATTATAGTAAAAATGTATAATTTTATTAATAAAACCATAACTCAAGGCATCCTTAAAACATTCAATAATTGTAATGTTTATCAATTTACATGTAGATATATTTTCAATTTTCTAATACACTACATTGTTTTATATTTTCTATATGCACTTATAGATATACACACATAAGCCTTAATACAATATAACTATGTTCATCTATTATATTTAGATGTTAATGAGTGTCTTCAAAGCAATGGTGGGTGCGAGTATGGCTGCACCAATACTGAAGGAAGCTTTACATGTACCTGCCCTCAGCATTTCTTCCTGAATGCAGACAGTCGTTCATGTACAGGTCAGCAATTATTTAATATATATGTACATATATACACATTACATCCATTGCATTTTGTATCAGTAAAAAGGGAAGTCATTAATATACTATAAATCTATGAAAAAATAATGATATATATAAAGTATATACGATGTAAATCAGATCATCCTCAGGCATACCTCACTGTAACCAACACTTTTATGCTAGCGCTACGTAGGTAACTCAACAATGCTTCTTTTTCTGACAGAGTATTCCTGTTCTGAGTTCAATGATTTGGTCCATGGTTCATTGGCCTGCGATTCTGACTTTCTGAGAGTTGGCAGTACCTGTCAGTTCAGTTGTTTCCTAGGATACAATCTGGAGGGCTCTGCCAACAGAACATGTCTAACCAATGTATCTTGGTCTGGTATTAGGAGTCTGTGTTCCCCAATGAAGTGCAAGGACGTCATTCAAGATCCACCTCCATTTGTAAATGTCTTTCAACCCTGCAGTGGAGACTTCAACACCAGCTGCACTGTACAGTGTGCCTCAGGGTACACTTTAGTTGATGATATGGGGTCTGTGACCAGTATCTCGTGTGTTCTGAATGAGAATGGAACATCAGTAGAATGGACAGAACAACCTCAGTGTAAAGGTTTGTAACTTTAATTGACCAATATCAAGGTGTCTGCTATATGTGTATATATGTATTTACAGAGGGAGATCTGTGCTCTTCTAATCCTTGTTTCCACGGAGGAATCTGTTCTGTCACTGAAGAAGATGACTATATATGTGATTGTGAGGGTACAGGATACACAGGCAGGTCATGTGAAACGGGTGTTCTGTCCATCCCGGAACTTCCCTTGCTTAGTGTTGGAACATTGCATACAATAGAGGTGGAGGCACATCCCGATTCAGAACTGACAGTTGAGTTTAAATCACCACAGTTGGAACCCATGCCTTCTAGAATTACCTTAAATAAAGGCAATCCTGTTGCTATGGTTACACTAAATCCAAAAAGTGCTGGTTTTCACACAATGTCATTAGAGTTAGGAGGTAAGGAAGAAGACCTCTACAAGAAGCCCGTGCCACTACTGGCTGTGGTAAAACCATCTGGAGCCCCTAGCCAGTACTTCAGTGCTAGAGAGTTAGATACTGGGATTATAGACGAGGGATGTTGTGCCGGCGTATCCACTATTACATGTCCGGCTAAATCTAAGTCCAGTGATTTGTGAAGTTGACGTAGACAATCCTCACTTGTTTATACCAATTGATGGTATAAGTCCAAAATTAGCTAACTTGCCTAGACTCTCAAAATACTTCCTAGAAAGGGAAATAGACCATATCAAAGTGGCACTTGAAAAGCCACAGACAAAAAGCGTAATATGTTATGATCTGAGCAGTATTAAAAATGGACTACCTAAAATTAGTAACACTCTTTCAGTTGAATTTGCCAAAGATCTTCTCTTTGTAGTAAGACCACTAGCTTGGAATCCTTCAGAGCCTTATCCAGAAGGAGCAGTAATTGGCATGATTCCTCGAGGTACATCTTTTAGCAATGCCAAACGGATTCTATATACACAATATCAAGTAGAACGTTCTCCCATTAATTTGGAATTAGGTACTGCTGAAGTTGTCCACACTCCAGACTATTCTGATGCCATTGCAATATGCATGTCTTCTGAACATGACACAGCCAATTATGCCTTTTCCTTGTCCGATAATAGGGACAATTATGAAGTCCAAGTACACATTCCTAATGTGGCATCAGTTTTGTCAAGAACATCAGAATTCAATGAAGCTAAATTCAAGCATTGGTATAGTTTTAGCGTTGTTTCCTCATTTTATAATGATGCTAATTACTATCCTGTTCTTTCAACTGAAATGATTAAGAAGTTATCCTTCTCAAAAGATAAGACTCAGAATACAATAACCTTTGTTGTTACATTCTCTAAGTCAGACAAAAAACCATCATCCATGAGGTTCCTTCAAGCAAGGGTCAGATGCTGTAAGAGATATACTTTAAAAGAAGCAGAAGAAGATTACAAAGAAAATATATTAGAAACGCTGCTAGATTTAGCTGGAAATTGGCAACCAAATGATCAGTTCCTATGTAAGGTACCAAAGGACATTTCAGAATGTCCGCTAGTAGGTGGAATGGTCAATACCTTTCTGACATTTGCTAATATGCAAGCAGCTGAGAGCATTTCTTTAAATATGCCAAAGAATGTTTTGCTAAATGTTCAACCGAGCCCCGAGAGTTACAATGAAAGGTTTCAAGAACTAATAAAGGATTTCTCAAAAGTTTATAATATTAGTAGTGATTTTGCTTGGTTATTAGAAAAATTAGTCAATCAACCTAAACGCTCTTTATTTCCAAAGAGTGGTCCACTGATTAGGTTTGATATTCTGGGAAAGGTTATCAAGCTTTTAGAAGAACCGAACCTGGAGCAAGCTGAAACCATTCTTAAGGCTTATGATTCCTATCCAGAATTCATTGCACTCTTGGATGCCTTTGAAGCTGTCATACAAGAAGAAGAGTTTACCTGTGCCAGTAAAGATGAAACACAATGGCAAAGGAAAGACTCTAATCACAAGTATCAGGGCGTTGTAACATCATACTGTCAGCCTTTTGATTCAATATTTGATATATATGCACAATGTTGCTTGTCAGAGTCATTCTGTCCAAAAAGCAAAGATGGCAACTGGTTAGCCAAGATACTTCCAGAGGTGGCCTATCGTTCCTCAGTAGCCAGGTCTAATTCCAAAAAGCTGCATCGAGATGTGTCACTTCTCCAAACTGCTTTACAAGTTCAACAGTCCTCAATTCGTTGTACTGCATTAATACATAATGTGAAAGAGCGCTTCATTGAATTTTCCTTATGTCACAAAGGTCTAGAACATTTTAGACCTGAAAGGGTAGCTATAATAGACATTGGTCAGATAACACACTCCAATCAGTGCCTACAGTTCATCACAAAATTAACCTCGTTTAGGACCTGTAACCCTTTTCGATACATCTCAGAGAATGAGAGACAGTTTCGATTGCTAACTGCAACTCAAAACCAAACTAGAATGGAATTATCTAAGCATACTTTGCAACTATTTGCTCCAGATACAAGGCAAACATTGCATGAGTTAAAGTATGAAATTGAATATCCTAAAACTGCAGTTACACTGGGGAGAGAAACATATGAATTACTATTGTCTTTTCTGAAAGATGCTTCAATACGCACTAGTCGTCCCTTGTTAAAGAAATTATCACTGCTGAAAAAAGCAAGGTTTAATCCAAAGCTTAGAGCCACAAGTAAAGATAGTTTTCCAACAAATCAATGTAACAAATTTGTGCAAGGTGAAGAGGATAAAAGGAAACCCCTTGAGCCACATTGCTATAAAGATGTGCCTTTTTTGATCATAGCAGACCTTTTTGAATTGAAACCACTACAACCAATCAATGTTTGGATTGGTTGTGATCCAACCGGTCCAATTCTTAAACCAAAAATCCAGCTCCTTGAGTTAAGTCCTGATCTCAAAATCTGTCTTCAGCACCAGGAGAATCCGGAGGCCTGTTTCACTTCTGGTTTTAAATTGGTAAAATGGAAAAAGCAATGGTCAAGCTTGGACCTTTATAGGGAATTCTGGGAAGAGCTTCTGTTGGCTGAGGGTGCTGCTAGTAGTATCCAGAAGGATTTTCAAGACACCATTTCAGACGACGGGACCAAGAATGGTTCTAAGTTGAGCAAAGCTAACAGATGTTTAGTAATAACAGACTTTGACCTAAAATTTGAAGGATTTGAAGTACCTAACACCACATATGGGGAAGAACTCTACAAACCAGTTGGCAGTATTACCGCCACTCTTTCAAAAGAATTTGTACAACGTATTCAGGAATTGTTTCCCATAGAAAGAGGATGTTTGGTGTGTGTAAGATATGAAATCTATTTAGAGAATGATGACATGCTGCGTAGAAAATATGAGTCAAAATTGGGACCAAATTTTGATGGTTATGCACGCACAGTGCTTCATCTAATTATTGACAAGGTAACCAAGAAAAGGAAAGATTTGCCTCATGAAACTGAAGAGGTTGCTTTGGCTGAGAGTAATAGTCTTCAGAATCCTGACACTGTCAATGTAGGTTGTGTATGTGTATACATATAGACGGCATTATGTATTGTAAAGCAATAGGACATTGGCTTATTGCCGTGTGTATGTTTATATGCATCTACATACATTGTACATATACATTAGGTTGAGTTTTTAGTTTATATATGATGTATGTACATGAATATACGTGCAAATTAGCAAGATAAATGACACTGTCTATGTAGGTTGTGTATATACGTATATAGACAAAGACATATTTGTGTTATAATAGTCATTTTTCTTTCTAGATATGCTTTATAGCTGTTGGAGAATACAATGCTCTTGTTTCTCCTCTGATAAAGGAATTACTAGAGAAAAATATCTACACTTGTGAATTACAGTTGATTCCTATGGCTCTTCCTGTAAAGTGAGTACAGAGTCCATTTAATATGACTTACTGCAAGAATTACTACCTTTCTTCTTTTATAGACGAGTCTACAATGCTTTAAAGCAGAGAAAGAAGAGATTATCTAAGATTATTGCTCTTGGAAATATTGCTGAACTACACAAATTGGAGTGTACTACAGACTCTCAAGGTAACTATAATAGACTTTCACATGTACATTTGATTAACCTGCCCTGCATGGTGTACCTTTCCTAATTCTGTGTGTGTAAGGAAATGAATTTTGTGGTAACATTTATCTATTGCTTAAATACTTTCCAAGCACAAATGGTATATTTAAAAGGGATCAAGTGTTGTAGGTAGAAACCACTTCTTTCAATATACGTACTCAAAGTTTTAAAGTATTATTTAATTATACAGTGAACTACTAACATTATTTATACCAAATTGTTAATTTTAACTCATATAGTTTTAAAGGTAGTCATGGAAAATACGTGTATTTATAAACTTTGGGATGCTAAAGCTTCTGATGGTGATACAAATGATGACTCGGAAAGTTTTGAAGATTATGAAGGATTTAGAGATTCCAGAGGCCTCCTCAATGAGAGTCAAAGGCATGCTATAGATTGTGCCTTAAACAATGTGTTTGAAGTAATTCAAGGCCCTCCTGGTTAGTGATAAAGCGATACCTACAGCTCCAGTTAGGTATAATGACTACGTATGTCATGTTAACTCTTAGGAACCGGAAAGAGTGTAACAGGAGCTCACATTGCTTATGCCTTTGCCATGCTGAATAGGGAAGCCCAAAAGAGATCTGCTGATTCAGAAGAAGTTGAATCTGAGGAACATAAAAAGAGTGACTCAGAGACCAAAAGAAAGTTAATGAAATGTGTCCTTTATTGTGCCCCTTCAAATAGAGCTGTGGATATAGTGGCAGGTCAGCTGATCAGTGGAAAAGTTTCTATTGAATAATTATTCAAAAGATTTTAATTTTTTGTATAGGAATGCTTAAGCAAGTCAGTATTAATAGGATTGGAGATGAAGATGGAATTAAAATTCTCCGTATGTATGGTAGAGGTATTGAGAGAAAAGACTTCGAAGGCCCAGCTGCTTACAAGATTTTATTTCATGATGAAGAGACACCTGCTCAACCTGATGCTACCTTGCAAGACGAGTCACTCCATCATCTTGTTCATAAGCATGGAAATGCAAAGCTGCTTAAGGACTTGGAGAGGCAGTTTAGTGCTTGTGCAAAAGCTGGGGAAGTGCCTTCTCTAAAAGATAGGCTGAAATATCGTGAACTGGTTACTGAAGCTGAAGAGGCTGTAATCCAAGAGGGAAAATTTGATATTGTTCTCTGTACCTGTAATGAAGCAGCAGGTGACAGAATTAATAAATATTTTCATGCAGTGCAGTGTGTTATTGACGAGGCATCACGCTGTACAGAACCAGAGGCTATGGCTCCTATCAACTTGGCTGACCGTGTTGTGCTGATTGGAGACCATAAGCAGTTGGTGCCAATAATACACAGCAGGCTAGCTGAGGAAAAGGGTTTGAAATATACCCTTTTTGAAAGATATGCAGAATTATTAACATCAGAATTTGAGAAGACTGATAACTTAAAGTTTCCTTATTTTACGTGTTTGGAATCTCAATATAGGATGGTAAGTATCTGTAGCCTACGTATGTGATTGTGTGCATTTTGTAAATGTACTGTGTCACTTTTTTATATACATATTGTATATCATTTTTATACAGCCTGCAAGTTTAAGTGCTTTCCCATCTGATGAATTCTATCAAGGAAAGTTGAAAGATGCATTTGACAGTACCTTAGGTTTAGCTCAACAATTCACGGAATTGCAAAATCTCTGGCCACGTAAAGGTAGCTTTTCACTTTTTATCTGTTAATCGATTTAAACAATAAGATAAACTATAAATTACCTTCATTTAGATGTGAGGCATCCTATAGCATTTTGCCCTATATATGGTGACTGTCAGGAAAGTGGAAGAAAGCACTCTTACAAGAATGAAAAGGAAGCTGATAAAGCTGTATGTTCTAGTATCATTAGTGTAATTAATCATTTTGTCTTTACATAAAAGTGTGTCTACATGTGCTCCTGTGTTTAGGTGTCTCTTGTTGAAGTGCTTAGAAAAGCTGCAAAAGTGTCAAAGTCCCAAGGAAGAGGTTTCTCCATAGGTGTGCTGACCTTCTATAAAGCACAGAAGGAGTGCATAAAGGAGAAACTTGAGAAGAAAGGTCTCAAAGTTGATGAAGATTGTACTGTTGAGACAGTGGATGCCAGTCAAGGTGCTGATCATATCTGATTCTATGATTACTAATATATGATTCTTTTATTTCACTCATGCTATAGGAAGTCAGTATGGTATAGTTATCTTATCCACTGTACGCTCACTACCCCCAGAAGATATTTGTGATCCTAAGAAGGTAGGAGCTGATCGACGTTGGCGACAGGATCACCTTGGAATGGTTGCAGATGGAAGACACATCAATGTTGCCATTACCAGAGCGAGGGTTGGTATGATTATACTTGGTAGGTTCACATGCATCAATCAAGATGTGTACGTATATTCAATTTTTTGTTATTTTTGTAAATCATACTTTTGCAGGAAATAACGTACTTCTTAATTATGACAAAACTTGGGAGCATCTGTGGAAAAGATACAATAAAAATGGTTATATTATTGAGAACTCCCAAAAATTTCCTTCTAAGAATTGGATTGCATCTATCGAAAAACAAGTGAAGAGATTGTAGCTTCATTGAAACACAGGCTGTACGTCTTTATGTTTAGAATTACTTATGAATTTATTTTAGTGTGTACATGAACTTATTTAGAAAAGATGCTGCAGTTATATATTGGAATAGTTTCGTGCATAATTACAGTATGTTTAAACATTTTTGTAATGATATTGACCACTTGTTTTGACATTTTATATTAAAGAGCTCATCTTATATATACCAATGTACGCATCTACACTCAAGTCTGAGGTGACAGGGTATAACTACCCCGTTACCATGGCATTCAGGCAGCCCAGGATTGAAATGGATAAAAAGTGAAGGTTAACATGTGATTTGCTTCAAAGACTAAAGAAGCTGCCGGTATTAAAGAAAATGAATGCGTAAGAATTACTTCACTATAAGTTTGTTTCCACATACACTGTCATGTATATATCCTATTAATTTGCAATTCACACTGTTTGTATATGGTATATAGATATACATGTCTGCCACGCATTTGTGTATATAACCTTGTAGCTAGGTTTACAAGTTGCTATGATGCTTCAAAGAATCCCAAAAGAAATCTATAAGGTGTCCCAGGATTATAAGGCTTCCATAGTACTCAAGTTTGTACGTATATTAGCCAATGAATATGCTTTTAAAACAAGCAACTGGTATATAAAGGAAGGATTTAGCTAACCAAACCAGGTGTCTACTGCTTGCTTGGAGTTCTATCAACTGCAGGATGCTCGTTCAAGCGTTGCTGGCAGCCGCTGTACTGGTGGTGTCCACAGATGCCTTAACAGATGGAGCAAGAGGGTATGTACGTATGTATTATGTAAAGCATAGTTTGCAAAGACTATCGACTCTTTACTCTTTAATGAATGTTAGTAAGTGACAGATGTGTATGCTATAAAATGTTTTGTACTGTAATATAAGATTAAGAAGTTAATGAGCTTAAATAGCATGAAATTCCCACTCTACGTATATTGGTGACTGTGTTATAATTATAAGTGCAGACTTACATATATATAAAAGGCTGACACAATTACATACATACATATAATTAGAATGACTGACTAATGTAATTCTTTTTGTATATATAGTGTGTGCCGTTACTATGTCTCATATCAGCAATCTGCAACTCATGGAAGGCATACTCGCACTGCATATAGAATTTGTACATGGAGATGGGTTATCCGAAGATGTCACATAGGGTATGTTACATTCACTCTAGCAGATGTTTCAGGGGGGGGGGGGGTAAATGATTTGAGGGAATATGCACCTTGTTTCTTCTGATCTCTAATTATACCTCCAACCCTAAAAGCGATGTTTACCTGCAAAATACATATATAATGTTGTATTATATGTACATACGTATATACATCCCATACTGTATGTTCCATTGCCATAAAAAGTGATCATGAGTACATTACTCAACTACGTATATCACTCCTGTGTTGTCTCTATATACTAATGTTTCTATTTAGCCTCTTCATATGTTTCAATTAGTACTACATATATATGCACAGGTATCGAGGAGCTTATAAATATCACGTGGGTTATGAAAGCAGATATAGAAAGGTCCTTCATTGCTGTTCAGGATACAGAGAAGTTGGGAATCAATGCATCAGTAAGTATATATTGTTGTTATGTTATCTAATGTTCATAATATACGTGTACGCCATGTTATATTTGCACATACGCACATATATATTATATAGAACCCTGTTCACCATCATGTGTCAGAGGATGGTGCAATCATAACAATGGAGTCTGCCAGTGTCCAAGTGGATGGACAGGATCTACTTGTAGTTCTGGTATGTGTTGATTGTTTACATATCTGTGAACCAGGTGTAGCTACATAATATTCTAATCTGTATGTAAATATATATATACTGTACATGTAATGTATGATTGTACAGATTGAATGTCTATATATATGTATATATTTTCCTTGCTATCTATACAGATAAAGATGAATGTCTGACGTACAATGGTGGCTGTCAACATGACTGTGTGAACACAATTGGCTCTTACATGTGTGAATGTCCTTCAGGATTTCAATTGAGAGCAGATGGCTTGTCATGTGAAGGTAGCTATCGCACCTGTGAATCACTTAGCTAAAGAGTACCAATGGATATTATACGTATATACATGTAGTGGTATGCTGTTAGGATTATATAACGTACTGTGTATATTCACAGATACTGATGAGTGTGTACAAGAAACGCATAACTGTACAGTCAGACAAAACTGTCAAAACACTGAGGGAGGCTTTGTATGCACTTGTAAAAATGGATATGAACCAACTGCAGATGGAAGTGATTGCCAAGGTATATATTACTGTACATAGACATATTTTAATTATACAAGTATTATACATATATAAACATGTATTATAATTATAAAGACTGTATTCATACCTGTAGATATTGATGAATGTGCCGCTGGTACTTCTGGTTGTGAACAGTTATGTAATAACATTCCAGGATCATTTGAATGTCAATGTTTCCCAGGCTATTTTCTTAATGTAACGAATCAGAGAAGTTGTTTGGGTGAGTTGGGAAACCTCTTCCATTATAGTAAAAATGTATAATTTTATTAATAAAACCATAACTCAAGGCATCCTTAAAACATTCAATAATTGTAATGTTTCTCAATTTACATGTAGATATATTTTCAATTTTCTAATACACTACATTGTTTTATATTTTCTATATGCACTTATAGATATACACACATAAGCCTTAATACAATATAACTATGTTCATCTAATATAATTAGATGTTAATGAGTGTCTTCAAAGCAATGGTGGGTGCGAGTATGGCTGCACCAATACTGAAGGAAGCTTTACATGTACCTGCCCTCAGCATTTCTTCCTGAATGCAGACAGTCGTTCATGTACAGGTCAGCAATTATTTAATATATATGTACATATATACACATTACATCCATTGCATTTTGTATCAGTAAAAAGGGAAGTCATTAATATACTATAAATCTATGAAAAAATAATGATATATATAAAGTATATACGATGTAAATCAGATCATCCTCAGGCATACCTCACTGTAACCAACACTTTTATGCTAGCACTACGTAGGTAACTCAACAATGCTTCTTTTTCTGACAGAGTATTCCTGTTCTGAGTTCAATGATTTGGTCCATGGTTCATTGGCCTGCGATTCTGACTTTCTGAGAGTTGGCAGTACCTGTCAGTTCAGTTGTTTCCTAGGATACAATCTGGAGGGCTCTGCCAACAGAACATGTCTAACCAATGTATCCTGGTCTGGTATTAGGAGTCTGTGTTCCCCAATGAAATGCAAGGACGTCATACAAGATCCACCTCCATTTGTAAATGTCTTTCAGCCCTGCAGTGGAGACTTCAACACCAGCTGCACTGTACAGTGTGCCTCAGGGTACACTTTAGTTGATGATATGGGGTCTGTGACCAGTATCTCGTGTGTTCTGAATGAGAATGGAACATCAGTAGAATGGACAGAACAACCTCAGTGTAAAGGTTTGTAACTTTAATTGACCAATATCAAGGTGTCTGCTACAGTATATGTGTATATATGTACTTACAGAGGGAGATCTGTGCTCTTCTAATCCTTGTTTCCACGGAGGAATCTGTTCTGTCACTGAAGAAGATGACTATATATGTGATTGTGAGGGTACAGGATACACAGGCAGGTCATGTGAAACGGGTGTTCTGTCCATCCCGGAACTTCCCTTGCTTAGTGTTGGAACATTGCATACAATAGAGGTGGAGGCACATCCCGATTCAGAACTGACAGTTGAGTTTAAATCACCACAGTTGGAACCCATGCCTTCTAGAATTACCTTAAATAAAGGCAATCCTGTTGCTATGGTTACACTAAATCCAAAAAGTGCTGGTTTTCACACAATGTCATTAGAGTTAGGAGGTAAGGAAGAAGACCTCTACAAGAAGCCCGTGCCACTACTGGCTGTGGTAAAACCATCTGGAGCCCCTAGCCAGTACTTCAGTGCTAGAGAGTTAGATACTGGGATTATAGACGAGGGATGTTGTGCCGGCGTATCCACTATTACATGTCCGGCTAAATCTAATTCAATTAGGTTTCTTTCCACTTGTAAATGGAGCAAAGCAAAGGCTAAGGACGATAGATCAGCTGAATATACCCCAGGTATAGTATTCTCCTCTGGCAATGGACTGATCCTTCCAGTCTCAATTGATGGAGCCACCATTGTAAAGTCTTCTAGCATGATAAAAGTTCAAGCTAATACATTTGGTAATGTTGAGTGTAAGAGATGCCCTGAATTACTCAATGGAACCTGCAAAGAGTATGGTTCACCTGATAAATGCTACTGTCTCAGCCCTAGCAATGCTGATAAGGTTGCCTTTCTGGAGTTGGAAGCCTTAGGCAACACCTTCTTTAGAAACACAGCTATACTATTACCTTCCTGGCTAAGCTTTAGAGCAAATGCCACTGATAGATTGTACTCTAGTAACAGCCAGCTAACACTATTATCTCAGGAAGGAATAACAGGGGTAGAAAAGTGCAAAGGCTTTATAGAAGAGTACTCTACTAAGACTCCATATAGTATACTTATATACTCAGGAGCTCTACAGATAACAATTAATGACACTCATGGATTACACTCACCAGGAGAAGATCCCTACTGCTTTGCTGTTGATCTTTGCGAAGGCAACAGATCTGCTCTGCATGTAAGTATTCCGAGGAATGCCCAATTTACACTTGCAGACCTTCCTCTGGTAAAGGAGTTCTTGCTTCGTGGTTGGGAAGTCACCTGGCATGGTATAAGCATGGCCAAAATAGAGCCCTTTAGTAATGTTTTTGGGGACCATAACACTGTAATCAGTGGAATTTTAAGTACAGGAGTGCTTCTCAGTGATGTACAAATTTCACTTCTTCTGGATGGATTCGCTGGATTGAATATTGCCTCTTTGCAAAATGTAAGTAAAAAGGAGTTCATGCTTCCTAAGTTAAGCATTTATATATATAAAAAAGTCTTATAATTACAAACTTTTTTATACGTACCTGTAGCTCATTAAGGTTGGTCTATCAGCTAAAGCTACCGGATATGTCAGGGGCCATATTGATCTCATGCTAGACGATTACAAGCTTAATGCCAGAATAGGAAGCCTTGACTTGGGAGGGTGGGATCAAGTGGCTGCCGATACCTGCGGAGTGCCTCTCATGACATTTGATATCAATGACAATCTTTTTTCAAGAGGCTCTGGAATTTTCACCGAACTACTTACGATACCTCCATTATATAGATATGGAGATAGATATCAGTTTAACTGTTCGTGGAATGCTCAAATACTCTCCGACTCAAGAGGTGTTATTTCTGGGGTAGAAATGAATACATTCTGTCATGAGCTCAACGTAGGCAACCTTCTCTTTAGCAATATGAACCATACTCTACTGTTAGGAGCTCCAACCTCCCTCCCATGTGTACCCAATGCTCCTCCATCCGGCTTTCCAGTGATTCTCATGTCCTCGTACACTCAAAATATCATCAGACTCAGCAACCTTGTCTCACTGAGTGGAGAAGGCAGTGGTCCTCAAGGATACACATACATAAACCCCACCACAGGAGAGTTTAAGGGTTCACTGCAAATTGCAGAGATCATGCTATTTGGTACCACAGTCAAAGCTCCGCTCATGTTCACCCAAGCTGATATCCAAATGAAGAGTGAAGCCTGCCTCTATGAGAAACACAACTTTCAGCTGACACTAGAAGGAAGTACAGAAAACACTTGGAAAGAACTAGTCTTTAAAGTGTATGGAGTATATAAAGGTGGCTCCAGCGTATGTGATGCATCAGGAACAGATCTTGAAAGCAGAATAACGGATGCAACTCAAAGGTACCTAAAGCGCATCACAAAACAGGCTGTTGTAAGGAGAAATGTTGCAGAAATGGCTTTAGAGAAAGCAACTGATTCATTAATAGTATTGGAGCTAGAAATTAACAGCACTACTAATGAACTAGATACATTACTATTTGTGAAGCAAGATTTAAATTTAGAGCTTTACCGGTTGTATAATCATATTCGAATGCTCCAGGAAAACTTTACTCTTGTTGGAGAGGAAGCTAGTCAATTGGAAGTTAACCTAAATGACCAGGTTTGTAGCATTCAAGACTGCCCAGATAAATGCAATCCAGGAATGGTGCAATTACAGTGTCAGAAGCAGACTGTAGTTGATATTCCAGGGAAATGTCCTTCTGAATGTAGTAGAGTCATTGAAGAAACAAAGTTGTTAAAAGAAACAATTGTTGATTGTGAGTCATGGCAAAGGAGCAATGCAGTACAGAGACAGTGCGGATGCGGAAACTTCCTAGATTGTAGTTGCTCCCTCTTCCCAACTGCTCCTGCCTGTTGTTGCCATGACAAATGCATTCTAAAGACATATGGTAAAGTTAGTTCAACCCAGTTTTACCCTTGTGAGAAGGATTGTGTTGCAGAGCAGAGGATAGTCACACGAACAGACACTTGTGAGGTACGCTCAGACTGTGCTACAAAAAGCCGTGACACTGCATGCATCCAAAAGAATGCAGTGTGTAGAACCAGAAGATCCGAAGCCCTCAGAAGTGCCCAAAATGATGTAGCTTTCATTCTTAATGAGCTGGATCAAGCCAAGAAGGAACAAGCGGCTATTGAAACACAACAAAGTAATCTAGCAATTCAGGTCAGGGAGAAAGAAAAGGAATTAAAGAAACTTAAAATGAACTATGACATGCTTGACCTTACAGTTCTGGAAGAAAACCTAAGGAAAATTGTAGAAGAAAATAAGGCACTTTTGGATGTTGCTTCCCTTTTGAATACATCAGGAAACAGCTTATTCGTGATAACTGCCATAGATTTTACAGTTGATATATCAAAGGATTCTCCAAAGGAATTTCCATTACAGATTTCCTTTAATATTCCAGCAAAGCTAATGACCAGCACTGTTACTGCTTTATTTGACTTTAGCAATTTAGAAATATCGCTCTATTCGGCCTCTACATTAATTGGACAATCTATTCTTGAAACATTTGGTCATACTAGAGGTCGAAAGAAGAGACAAAGTGCAGAGAATTTCAATGAGAATGAATTCACAAATAATTGCATTGCTCTGAATAATCTTATAACATTCTTTAATAGTATTCATCAATCTCTAACTTCCCTCAAGAATATTACAGATGTAGAGAAAGCTACAGCTGCTCTGATTGCTTCTCAGTTGACCGAAGAAAAAACTACATCCTTTGAGATAGAAGATTTACAACCATCACAAGACTTTAATGTGACAGTTTCATCTGAAGAAATCAGCAAGATGGCACATCAAGATGATGAACTTAAAGCATTATTAGAGCTCAAAAATGACATAATCAAGCAAATAGAAAATGTAGCAAATGCTAGCTCTAATGAGGTCTTTTTAGCCTTGAAGTCACAAGTTAATTCAGTCTTGAATCAAACTGGTGGTAGTTTTAGTCAAGTGTGCCACAACCTGGGTGATTGCTTTCCAGTATCGATAGTTGACTTGGAAGATGTACTGGACTCAGCACCTCCAGAAATAGCACAGCCTTTTAATGAAAGAATTGCTAGAGCTGAGAAGGATTTAATTGAATTTTCAACCTCTACTGACATTACAATTGAAGAAGCACTCTATCTTCTGAGAAACATTACTGAATTACTGGCAGATGTAGCGGACAGCAACTATTGGTGTGCTCATCCTCCAAACATAAGTGCTTCTCCTAACACCAATGTCACTGCAATGGAGAACTCAACAGTGACACTAGAATGCGGTGCAGAGTCGGAATTCCCCATCACCTTCCAGTGGAAGCTGGATGACTCCCTTCTCCCACTCCAATCTTCCAGTGTCCTGACAATTGGGAGTACCACACTATCAGACACTGGTTTCTATACCTGTGAAGCAAGTAACCACATTGGAACAACTAAGTCCAGCTGGACCTACCTAGAAATACAGCAAACACCAGTGTTTTACTTCGAGCCATCAGACGTATCCAGAGTGATTGGAGATCTGAATGATGTAATGCTGGTCTGCAATGCCACAGCCTCTCCCAATCCACAATTTAGGTGGTACTACAAAGCAAACAGTGAGGATAACTATACTCAAGTGTTGAACAGAACTGGTAACAACTTTTGGATCTATTCCCCCATGAAAGAGGATGAAGGTTTCTACAGATGCGAGGCATGGAACTCTGCTGGCAGCAGCTTCTCAAGGCCAGCTTACGTATCTATCCTGAACTTTACAGTCTCAGTTATGGCAATTCCTTTAACATTTGAGTTGGAATCATGCACAGGGGAGAACATCACTGAACCTGAGATTTGGGATACAATCAAAGCAATACTCGAGAAGGCCTCACTGACTGCTGACTCGGTAGAATTACAGATCACCAAGAGTGATAATATAACAGTAGCAAGTGTCATCTTAATAGCAAAGAATGAAACCAGCACAGAATTGTTTCCAGAGACCTTGGAAGTAATCTCTTCTAGGATTGCAGTGAGTCGTCAAAGTCTCATGAAAAGCTACAAAGTGGTTTTACCAGATTTTCAAAATCCCTCTTCCTACGAAAATGTATGTTTTGTAAGAGATGAATCTGAATACAAGTACATTTTTAGGTGTCCTTTGGGACAAGAACTAGACACTGAAAATAACATCCTCTGTGGTAAGTAACAAAAATTTATACAAATTATCTGTTCTCGTATATACGTATATATAAAAAGGGACTTATCATGCACATACGTATAAGTATACTGTATACTGTCACTAGATTACTATAATGGTATGTACCATTCCATTTACAAACAGTTGATTGTCTACCTGGAAAGTACCAATCGGGAAAAGTACAGACTATGACAAAGCTTGACGGCAGGGGGAGGCCATTTACTGTAGAATACACTAAGTGTATTCCCTGTGAGTCTGGCTATTACCAGTCAAGTCAAGGGAATGAATTTTGTATTGCATGCCCAGGAAAGGTTGGAAAGTATAGTGGTGCAATTAGTGATGAAGCCTGTGTCTACAGTAAGTCTAGTGATGTGAAAATTACTTTTCTCTGAAATTATCACATGTATGTACGTATATATGGGTTTGATTACGGTACGTGTCACAAGTAACTTCACAAAATCCACGGATCTGCCGCGTAGGTAATCCGCGGCTCTTCCGCGGAATCATCAAAGAATATCCACAGATTCCTCAAAGGGTTCCGCGGAATCGTATGCAGATGTGGGGATAATCTCGCACCTCGAGTGTGCACGTACGTATACGTATAAAGGATACTTTCACGTTGATTTCGACCAATAGTGTGCCAGTACAAACCTTGTGTACAGCAGAGACGTTCCGCGGATAAGGACAAAGACGATCCGCGGACAGGGAAGAGACGTTCTGCGGACAGGTAAGAGACGTTCCACGGAAAGGCTTTGGATGAAGATACAGGAGTCTTCTCTTTCTTCTTTTGCTCCACTGGGCCAGACAGCTGTTTCTGGGAATTCCACCCTTCATTGGTGACCCTGGGAATCTTTGTCTTTTTCTTGATCTTTTGTGAATCCTTGGCATGCATGTCATATATATATACGTATATAATATATTTATTTTTCATTATACATATGAATATACTTCTGTAAAGATACTCTCTAGATAACATATATCTTATTTCTATATTTAGATATTGATGAGTGTGCTACCGGAGAACACTTGTGTGAGCAGAATTGTATAAACACTGACAGGTCATACTACTGTAGCTGTTCAGATGGTTACATACTAGCGGAAAATGGAAGGAGCTGTTTAGGTATAATAACAATATGTATATAGCACACCAAGTTTAATTTATATAGTAACTGTTTGTAAAATTGTTAATTCATTCCAAATTCTGTAGAAATTGATCCTTGTGCTGATGGTTATCATGATTGTGATCATGACCAGATATGTATAGTTCTCAATGCAACATTTGTTTGCGAGTGCTTTGAAGGGTACCAATTAGGGTTTGGCAATGCAAGCAATAACTGTGAAGGTAACTGTCAGTTAATGTATATAATCAGTAACATTAGACTGTACACGGATTGTATATGTACGTACATACATATATATAGTTGATTCCTGCACATCTTTAAAATACAATGGTCTTACAGTATATTATATAACTCGTGAAAAAAAGGATTTAATATATTACCAAGCCTCCGTACATGTATATGTATATTCCGTGCTTTGTACATGTGCATGTATAGATATCAATGAATGTGCAAGTGGTTTGGATGAATGCGAACAACTCTGTAATAATACTGAAGGATCTTACAACTGCTCTTGTATGAAAGGATATGAACTGGCAAAAAATGGAAAAAATTGCACTGGTACATAACTAGCTGTTATATACATAACTAGCTGTTATATACATATGTATGTAGTTACCTACATAGTTAATTATTATGTGTTTATATATATTTACAGGAATAGGTAACTATCAGTTGATGTAATGTATGTATGTACATACGTATATAGTTAATTCCTGTATATCTTTAAACACAATGGTCTTATATATAACTGTTTATAACCAAGCCTCCCATTTTGCACATGTACATGTATAGATATTGATGAATGTGCAAGTGGGTTGGATGAATGTGAACAACTCTGTGATAATACTGAAGGATCTTACAACTGCTCTTGTATGAAAGGATATGAACTGGCAGAAAATGGAAGAAATTGCAGTGGTAATTTTGATTAGTACTAGACTAAGTGTTCAATGTGTTTTAATTTTGAGAGCTATCTTATAATTATAACTACGTATTTCACTAGATTGACTTTTTTAAATTGTTAGATATAAATGAGTGCCAAATGGAATATGATAATTGTGAACAAGTCTGTCACAATAACAGAGGATCATACTATTGTGGATGTAATCCTGGGTATACTCTAGTTTTGAACTCAAGCAGCCATTGTGAAGGTAATGATCAATAGGATGTGTATATATTAATGTCTAATTGGCTCAACTTGAAACACTTTTTGAATAATATATTAATTAAGGTTAAGAATTTCTAACATTTCTTTTTACATGCAATAATAAGACATTGATGAATGTACCACTGGAGAGCATGAATGTGAACAAGACTGCGCTAATACTAAGGGATCATACAGTTGCTCTTGTCCCCATGGATATAAGCTGGCAGAAAATGGAAAAGATTGCAATGGTAAGTGCTTGTGTGCAACATATACTAACACAAAAGTTTGACCAGATTTTGCCATATATGTACATAATTGAAATAAAAGGTCTATTACTATATATATGACATTTTTATGCAGTGATCTTAAATGCAAAACATTGTTAATATATGTTGTTATATGTATACGTATATCTTTCAATTTTGACTCAATTATTGCACTAGCTGTACCTTTATATAATGAAGGTTAACAAAGTTGACCATAGTTAATGGGAGGCCTTTGGAACCGGAGCCTGTCTTGCACAGTTGCCTACCTTTGTACTACATTGTTAACATCAACACATGCTATTGAAAGTTGAGCCCACCTCTGTTACGGTATTTTTGTTTGTTTATTTGTTTATAATATTCTTTATATTAGATATTGATGAATGTGGCCAAATGCAAAATATGATAAATGATTGCGAACAATTGTGTTTCAACCTTGTGGGATCATATGTCTGTGGATGTCAAATTGGATATGAGCTGTCAGAAAATGGAAGAAATTGCACTGGTACATAACTAGCTGTTATAATTATACATATGTATGTACGTAGTTACGGTACGTGTCACAAGTCACTTTACAAAATCCGTCTTCCGCGGAATCTTCAAAGAACATCCGCAGATTCCTCAAAGGGTTCCGTGGTATCGTCAAAGGGCATCCGCGGAATCGTCAAAGGGCATCCGCGGAATTGTCGAAGGGTAGCCGTGAAATCGTCGCAGGGCTACTGTAGCCGTGGAATCATCGAAGGGTAGCCGTAGAATAGTCGATCGATAGTTATTTAATGCGCAATATTTGTTAGCTGCGCGGAATTCGTCGGATTTTGTAAAGTTTCTTGTGACATGTACCGTACCTACATCGTTAATTATTATGAGTTTAGATAGTATATTTACATGAATGTAAATCTATGCATACTGCAGATATTGATGAGTGTGATATTATTGAGGATATATGTGAGCATAATTGCATCAACACTGAAGGATCATTCAACTGTAGCTGTAGAGAAGGATACTTGTTATCAATTGATGGAAGGAACTGTACTGGTGAGTGTGATGTATATTTGGTGCAGTCATGAGTTACATGATCTAAGGATTCAAAGAAGAACTTCCAGAAAGACACACAAAGGTCACTGATTAAGGATGAGCTGTCTGGCCCAGTGGAGCAGAAGGTCTCTTATATCCTAATCCAAGGCTCTTACTAGTAGTATGTAGGAAATGGTGTTCAGATTATACATACATAGGTATAAACATTGCATCATAAACAAAATATTTAACCTGTCAGTGAAGCTTTGCCTCTGATTATAAATATATTAAATATACAGTTGTGGTCACATTTCTTGTATATATATATGTGTATAATTAATAAATGTTATATCACTCTCAGTACCAACATGTCCTGATGATCAGACATTTAAAGTTTGTGGACAATCAGTAGTTCCAACTTGTGAGGATGTCATTGGTGAATATCCTTGTAAGACAGGGTGTTTCTGCACTGATGGAATGGTACTACATGAGGGGAAGTGCATGCGACTAGTGGATTGTCAAAGTAAGTACAGTACTTGGTATGCGTGAACTCTTACGTATGTATACATAACTATATATTTGTCCAACCATGCACTAATTGAAGAAAGAGTATAGTGATATCACTCAGTTGTCTGAATGATTTAACATTATTATTATGATTGCTTCACATTTCAGCCTTTAGACATACACAATTTTATATATACTGACACTGTAATGAAACACCCTTTCCAAATATATATGTACGTACATGTAAGTATTTATAAGAAAAATCTATATATGTATTTAATAACAATAATTGCATCTCTTTAGATTTAAAGGACTTAGCTAAGGACAATAGAGGACAAGAATTTTGGTTGGCCATTCCACCAAATAACATTCTTGTACGTGGTGGAATTGTCTATCCACCTCAAGTTTTAATAACTACAGATGAGAATAGTCCAGTTCCATTCACTGTTCGGTCAGGAAGAACAGGTACACCAGTCACATATGTAGCCATTAAAGGAGAAGTGACTCAAGTACTCATTAATGACACATTCAAGATTAATCCAAACAACCTTTTGGCACAAGGAAATGATTTAGCTATTAATGTCAGGTCTAGTGATGGAAGAAACCTAATTGTATATGGACTTATTGAAGAGTCTGCATCAATTGATGGCTTTCTTGCCCTACCAAAATTTGAAACAACTACAGGAAGCTATGAATACATAGCTGTCTCTGTACAACAAGGGGGGCCTCACAGATTTAGTTTTAGAGGATTTGTTACTGTAGTTGTAAATGAAGACATGACAAGGCTCTCCATAACACCATCCACTGATGTCAGCACCTTCTTTGGAATAAAAATTTTTATTTCAGCTGGAGAGACAGCTGTATTAAGAGCAAGGAAGACAAGGGCTGGTGATGTATATACTTTTGTTGCTTCAGCTGGGGACCTAACAGGTACAAGGGTCATAGCAGACAAACCTATTACCTTTCTCTCCGGACACCAATGTGGATTTGTTCCATCTGATAAAACAGCTTGTGATCACTTGGTTGAGCAGATACCTCCAATTGAGACCTGGGGGTTTAGGTTTGTACTGATGCCACTCACAACAAGGGAAGCCAGTGGATACAAACTGATTGCTAGTAAAGATAGCACTACCATACAAATCACCTGTAATAGGGTGCACTCTGAAATAATTTTGCTAAATGCTGGAAAGTCAGTCTTCAGGCTATACCCAAATAATTACTGGTGTTATGTAGAGTCAAATCATCCAATTCTTGTAATGCTTTTCTCACTGGGGTACACATATGATGTTGATACAACAGGCTCAAATAGCGCAGATCCATTTATGATGATGGTACCGCCAATTGAACAGCTTGGCAGACAATACAACCTGTTATCTCCACTTGAGAGTATCTCGGACGATTCACTTAGATTTGATCCATATATTAATGTGTTTATTCCTGAAGAATACTTTGATGCCCAGGTTCTTCTAGTGAATGATGTTAGAGTTCCAGTAACCTTTAAAAATATCATTAACTCAGCTGGATTGACAGTAGCCCGTGCTGCCCAATACAGGCTCAGTTCTAACACCTCAATTCTACAGTATGGTCAAAATGGAGACAGTAGATTTGGTGTGTTAGTTTATGCATGGGGAAGAGAAACTTCTTATGGCTACCCGGGTGGAATGAAACTGGATTCTGTTGCAAGTATGTGCATATATATATACATTTATCATATATATGTACGTACTAAACCACCATATCTTTTATTGATCTGTTTACTCCCTTTATAGTCGAAATATTCTGTCCTGAAAAAACCATTATTACTGCCTTTGAGACATCAGAAATGCTATCTTTCGGAATACATAGAAGTGGAACTACTGAGGAACAGAAATGTGTTGAATTTAAAGTTGGAAATGGAAATGCAACTTGTAAGATATGGGTCCAATAAATCTGTAGAAACTTCTTTTATTTTAGTTATCATTTCCAAGAGGATTTCAAGATAAACTTGTCTTCTAGGTTGTCATAATCAATATCACACCATGAAACAGAGATGTTGTATACATACATATGTATACGCTACACATATTCCTCTCTGTATATATATATATAGATGGGAGTGATTACACTGTGGACAACAATACCTGTTGTTTTGAAGTAGGAGCTAGGAATACTGTGTGCAGTGTAAGGGTCATTGCTGACGTGCTACCAGAAGATGATGAAGACTTCTACTTTGCTATAGTACCTCAAAATGGACAGCTCATTTGTAGGAAAAACTTTGCAATTGGAATCATCCAGAATGTAGAAGGTATTTTATATATATACGTACAAAAAATATGCTTTGAATATACTGTATGTACAGTGTATGGAATTATGCACAAAGCATATTCAATGTGGTTTTGGCTAACATATTCATATCAGATAATATACAGTGTATCAACCACTACATCATTGTGTAATCCTGTGGTTCTGTTGTAGCTAACTCTAGGTTATGCCCACCCCCACTTAGTGGGTATTGCTGTACTCTCTGATAGATGATAGAAAGCAACAATACTAACCTTATCTTTTGAAAGGTTCACCTTTCTAACTTTTGACCGTCTGGAGACACAGTTGGTCATTATCTTGCAATTGTCAGACGTTTTGACCTTCGGGAACCTTTCAAAGAAAAGTTTAACACAATTAGAAGAAATCCTTATTCTATTAATAATCACCTTAGACGGGTATGACATACACAATTTTCACCCTTCATCAGTGAGAGTCTGTTCTGTTCTGAAAGGACCTCATACATATTATAATTACAGATATATATTAATTTAATCTTCACAAACAGAATGTGGTCCTGATGAAGATTGTCAAGATACTTGTAGCTGCCAAAATGGAGGTACATGTCTAAAAGATGGCCGCTGTGCCTGTCCTTCTTTGTGGATTGGGGAAGACTGCTCTCACTTGGTTGAAGAGTAGCACTTCTATGGTTCAATTTCCTACATTATAAAATCCCAGTGTGCCAAACCAAACATTTACAGAATTAGTGTATTAGTGTGTGACCAAGAATAAAACTCCATATATAGGCATAGGAACTATATACAATAGGTAATGTGTGCTCTTGTGTAATTTATATACTACAGAGTGTGTTTCAATACATTAACATTGCAGGAATAACAAAATTCATATTCAATTGACATGTGCTCTGTCACTGAACTACAGTTGTCACAGCAATGCTCTATTCATTCATAATAGACATTAGAGAGGAGTAGATGAAACTGCATGCTTTAAATACATCCTCAACCTTAGTCAATCTGGGGATAATCTCGCACCTCAAGTGTGCACGTAGACGGTTCTGTATTTAAGCAATGTGTAGGTATCCCTATGGGTACTGACTGTGCCCCTGTAGTTGCTAATCTTTTTCTGTTTGCCTATGAGTATGAGTTTATGAAAGGACTACTTAAGGATAACATCACCCTAGCTATTAAATTTTCCAATACTTATAGGTATATTGATGACCTTTTATGTATTAACAACAAGGATTTTGAACTGTCAATTAGTGATATTTACCCCAAAGAACTTATTCTTAAAAAGACAAATACCAGCCCTAAAAAATCCCCCTTTTTAGACTTAGATATAACCATTACTAACAATCAATTTATCACTAAAGTATATGATAAGCGAGAGGACTTTAACTTTGATATAGTAAATTTCCCCCATTTAGATAGTAATATTCCTAATACCCCAGCCTATGGTGTCTTTATTTCACAACTAATTAGGTATTCTAGAATATGTAGTGACTTCTCCAGTTTTCAGGCTAAAAGTTTGCAGTTATGCAGTAGGCTTATTAAGCAGGGTTACAAATACTTTAAGCTAAAATCAACCTTTAAAACCTTCCTATCCCGGCAGCCTCTAGTTAGAATCAAGTATAAGCAAAAAGTAGCTAGTATGCTTAAGGACTGTCTTGTGTTACCCCATATTGTGTTACCCCACCTCCAAAGAAATGTTACTACTAGAAGACCTAAGGGTAGACTTACGTAATATGTCCTACTTGTGTCTATAGTTATGCTGAGTCTGTTTTACCTGTACAAGCAAGATTACTAATAGATTTATAATTAATTCATAAAAGTTAATTTGACCTACATTCCTTTCATAAAATTAAATTTCATCATGTGTCTTAGTTAACACCTTATTTAACTTTTGGCGCCAAAATAGTGTATATAAGGCCCCTAGATTTAGCATAGTGAGCCAAGGATTCACAGAAGATCAAGATAAAGAAAAAGACAAAGACTCCCAGGATCACTGATGAAGGGTGGAATTCCCAGAAACGGCTGTCTGACCCAGTGGAGAAGAAGATGAAAGAAGGGAAAAGAAGGAAGAAAAGACTACTGTATCTTCATCTAAAGCTCTCTTTAGGTTTAGTTCCCCTATAGGCTCTTTTTACAGAATAGGCATATAGCATGTAGGAAAATGGTATCTTAGATTTTTCATGTGTTTACTTAGCCTCATGTTAGTCCCTGGTGGCTGTTGAGCCATTGTTGCCTTTAAATAGCCCCGGCTACATGTAATAGGTTAAGTCTTTGTGGACTAGCTTGTCTAGTCCTTGACCCATTTCCAATCATGACAAGTACAAAGTATAGAGATAGGATACCGGCTGGGAGGTCGCCCGGGTTAACAAGCTCCCCGTCATTAGGTAAAGGTAGGGTGCCTGGTGATGAAAAGTTAGCTAACTCTCCCCCATCTGTAGGTAGAGGGGTGCCTACTGGTGGACAAGCTAGCCCCTCACTAGTTAAGAAGTGTAGCAATAAGCGGTGTAAAACATGTCCCTCTTTAGTTACTGGCCCTACTTTTAAGAGTTCAGTTACTGGCAGGACCTATCAAGTCCGTAGCCCTTGTGGTCCCCTAGGATGCCAGAGTAGGAATGTTGTGTATCTTATTACTTGTAAACAATGTGATGTACAGTATGTAGGAGAAACCTCTCAGATGCTTAGGAGTAGAATGAACAACCATAGGACTAGTACCAAAGGTTTTAAGCCACTGTATCTTTACAATCACTTTAATTCTGATAACCATAGTTTTGATGATGCCTTGATTATGCCCATAGAACAGATACCTGAGACACCTAATTCTACTAGCCTCAGACTACTGAGAGAAGCGTTCTGGTACAAGGAACTCTGCTCTATTTACCCATATGGACTTAACGATAACATTAAAGGCGTTGGCAATATTTCGAAACTTAAAAAAGAAATCATCGTATGGAACCTTTTTAATCGCTTATCTCATAAAAGACGGCATCGGCGCTCCAATCTAAAATCGACAGGCAGTAGTAATAACGCTGCCTACGACCCTGAATGGCTCAAAGAACGACTACCACTTTACAAGAACGTTGGCTTTCTAGCCAAACTTAAACGCGATACTTTTGCATTACCAGCTCGACACCTTCATCGTTTGTTAAACTCGGTACAATGTCTCATCGATACCCCAGAAACACCTTTTCCGCTTAGACTTATGCTAATGATTAAAGACGTTATTAAAGCACGCGCTTCAGCCAGCCTTCCCAAACACCCAACGAAAACGACAAGTCCAGAAGGGTTTCTTAAAATCGTGTTTCATAATAAAGGTGTAGAAAAAATAGACCTCTCAGGTATCTTAAACCAAAAGTTAGTGTTAGAAACTGTCCCACCCTTTATACAAAACAAAGAGCCCCCATGTGTAGTATATAAGTATACCCAACCAATAGGACCTCAAATCTTTAACTTTTCACAAGCCTCCAAGTCAGATGTTTTTAGAAAACCAGAACCATGTGAGTGTCACAAGTCCCCCTTCATTTACAAGCCCCTAGGCCATGTTTTAACAGGTGATCTACGTATTGTTAGTAACCCAAAACTTAGAAAACTTCTTAAGAAAGGACCAAAATTTAGAGAACCTAATAACTTTAATTGGGTAACTGCTTTAAAAATGTGTAAGGAAGGTCTTAGAAAATATAAGATTACCTGGGCCCGTAGAGAAAATGTATCTACTTCTGTATTTAGTGAGTGGGAAAATGCTGTACTTAAGAAAATTAATGATAGGATCTCTAAGCTGTCTAAATCGTATACCAAATCCTCAGTAGCCAAGAAGACCCTTACTTGCCCTAAAATTAAGAAATTCTTAGCAGACCTACATGATAAGTATGTTATAGCCCCTGCCGATAAGGCCTCTAATAATATAATTTTTATATGTAAGTCCTACTATAGACAAATTATTAATGAAGAACTAGGCAGTACCTCCACTTATGCTAAATGTGCAGTAGAACCCCAACAGTTAATTAGGAAACACATAGATTTCTTAAAACTAGAGAACTTAGAACCTAAACCAGACTGGTGTAACCTTCCCTCTTTTTACTGGATGCCTAAGCTACATAAGAACCCTTACAGCTACAGATTCATAGCCGCCTCTCACAAATGTACTACCAAACCCCTTTCTAGATTTCTAAATTCGGCGCTCAGACTAATTCTCAAACATTTTAGAGAATACTGCCTAGGTATATATAGGAATACTGGTGTTAATGCCTTTTGGATTGTAGAAAACTCACTAGAAGTCTTAGATAGTCTTAGGTCTATACCCACTAGAAAAGCCCAGCTAGCTAGTTTTGATTTTTCTACATTATATACAGCGATCCCCCATAATCTACTAAAAGATAAGATTACTAACCTAATTCATAGTGCCTATACCTGTAGAAAGTCCCAATATATAGAAGTCTGTCAGGATAAAGCCTTTTGGTCTAACAATGTCTCCAATAAAGCAGTCACAGCTGTTCATTTAGTAGAGCTCTTTAATTACCTTATTGACAACATTTATGTATGTGTAGACGGTTCTGTATTTAAGCAATGTGTAGGTATCCCTATGGGTACTGACTGTGCCCCTGTAGTTGCTAATCTTTTTCTGTTTGCCTATGAGTATGAGTTTATGAAAGGACTACTTAAGGATAACATCACCCTAGCTATTAAATTTTCCAATACTTATAGGTATATTGATGACCTTTTATGTATTAACAACAAGGATTTTGAACTGTCAATTAGTGATATTTACCCCAAAGAACTTATTCTTAAAAAGACAAATACCAGCCCTAAAAAATCCCCCTTTTTAGACTTAGATATAACCATTACTAACAATCAATTTATCACTAAAGTATATGATAAGCGAGAGGACTTTAACTTTGATATAGTAAATTTCCCCCATTTAGATAGTAATATTCCTAATACCCCAGCCTATGGTGTCTTTATTTCACAACTAATTAGGTATTCTAGAATATGTAGTGACTTCTCCAGTTTTCAGGCTAAAAGTTTGCAGTTATGCAGTAGGCTTATTAAGCAGGGTTACAAATACTTTAAGCTAAAATCAACCTTTAAAACCTTCCTATCCCGGCAGCCTCTAGTTAGAATCAAGTATAAGCAAAAAGTAGCTAGTATGCTTAAGGACTGTCTTGTGTTACCCCATATTGTGTTACCCCACCTCCAAAGAAATGTTACTACTAGAAGACCTAAGGGTAGACTTACGTAATATGTCCTACTTGTGTCTATAGTTATGCTGAGTCTGTTTTACCTGTACAAGCAAGATTACTAATAGATTTATAATTAATTCATAAAAGTTAATTTGACCTACATTCCTTTCATAAAATTAAATTTCATCATGTGTCTTAGTTAACACCTTATTTAACTTTTGGCGCCAAAATAGTGTATATAAGGCCCCTAGATTTAGCATAGTGAGCCAAGGATTCACAGAAGATCAAGATAAAGAAAAAGACAAAGACTCCCAGGATCACTGATGAAGGGTGGAATTCCCAGAAACGGCTGTCTGACCCAGTGGAGAAGAAGATGAAAGAAGGGAAAAGAAGGAAGAAAAGACTACTGTATCTTCATCTAAAGCTCTCTTTAGGTTTAGTTCCCCTATAGGCTCTTTTTACAGAATAGGCATATAGCATGTAGGAAAATGGTATCTTAGATTTTTCACGTACGTATACGTATAAAGGATACTTTCACGTTGATTTCGACCAATAGGTGCAGATACGTACCAGTACAAACCTTGTGTGCGTCGCGATACAGCAGAGACGTTCCGCGGACAGGGAAGAGACGTTCCGCGGAAAGGCAAGAGACGTTCCGCGGAAAGGCAAGAGATGGTAACGCCGAGGTTAGCTGCGCGGAATTCGTCGGATTTGTAAAGTTTCTTGTGATATGTACAGTATTTCGATTAGTCATACATTTTTATGTATTATAATAGAATGGAGTGTGACCAACCCAGAGTATACCTCAGTAAAAAGACTTGCCCAACAAAATATATTGGTGCAGTGGAGAATCCCATCTGTACTCTCAAATGAGATTGAAGGATTCTTTTTAACTGTTACCCTCTCAGGAAGAAATGATCGGATAGTGGGCTCTGTAAGAGTATCTTCTGTAGTCCGAGCATACCTAATAAACAGACTCAGGCCAAGGAAAACCTACTCAATTAGTCTACAAATGATTCGTCAAGGTGTTCTGAGTGCATCTGCAACAACTGTGAAGAGACTTTAGACAACAGTTTATTTCCTAGTTATAATTGTATAGGTCCTACTGGTTTGTAGTTTATAACCGTGTGTACTACTACAGACAAGAACAACAGTGTGTGTAGACTACATACATAGCCACTTTGTGCAGATTTTTCTATTAATATCATTGCAAATACGTGACTGTGGATTACCTCAAACAATAAACGACCACCAATCGTTCATATCATGCAGTACCTTGTACGAGCATGTGTTATGTGTAAAATTTGCTACACACAGCATATGCTAGAGAATTTTAAAAGGATGTCCATACGTACGTACCTGTATAGCCAGTCTTTGTTTAAGTATGAAACTGAGAAGAGACCAGATCGTTGGTATCCTAGTGGTCGTTGCCAACTGTATCTTTGTGCTGCCTTTGGGGTACATCGACCCGACGGCCAATATTGGCCCCTACATAGTGTCCTTTGTAAGGAGTAGAGCCATTGATCCAACAGACATCACCAACGGAGAGATAATGTGGCTTCTGGCATTTCTGCTACTAGGCAGAAACAGCAGTGTTCTCGTGGGAGGAATACTTGCTAGAAAGTTTGGTACGAGGTTTACTGGATTAATAGCTGCAGCCATCGCGTCGGCAGCGTACCTTATATAGCTCCAGTTTCACTCCTCGTCTCTTTCTGGCTTTGCCTGCTTGTCTTCCCTTTTCTCTTTGGTATCGGCGTCGGAATAGCACAGGCTCCTGGTATTCAAGCCTCTGTGAGTTGGTTTCCGCGGCACACGGGCATTGTATCCGGCATAATAAATAGCTTCTTTGGTGTAGGCGGAATGATTACAATTAAATTACAAACTGCTTTTATTAATCCATCCAATCTTCATCCGAGTAACCAAGAAGGAACTGAGAGTATTACTGATTTCGTATATTACAGACAAAAAGAGCTACTTGACCGAATACCCATTTATTTTGTACTTCACGGGATCGCTATTCTCATTCTTCATGCCTTAACTACACCTCTGCTGATAGAAAAACATAGTAATTTTGAAAGTTTAGAGAAATTGAGCTTTGGAAAATTACTTTGGAAACTCTTTCGGCCTGCAACTTGTAAATCAGACTACAGTAACCAATCCATGTGCGTTGAAGAGAAAATTATCAAGGACAAGACAAGAAACATGAACAAAGTTGCAGACATTGGAGAGAAAAATGAAACGCCAGATAAAGGACCATCACAAATTTTACTGAGTAAAGACTTTATTTTTTTGTTCCTGTCAGAGGTATTGATAACATTTGGCCTTTACCCTCCTTTGTCTCTCACCAAAGTGTTTGGAGAAACAATCTCTACTGATGATGGAATGCTGTCGATAGTAGGTTCACTTGCTGCTCTTAGCTGTGGTTTTGGGATGATACTGATTGGAGTACTTTCAGACAAGCTGCCAACGAAAACAGTTTTAGTATCAATGGCTGGTGTAATAACAGCTGTAAATTTTACTTTTTATGCTAGTGGGCAGGTGGGTTTGCTAATGTATGCAGTATGTATACTTTTATTGGACTTTTTAAGTGGAGGCTTCATTAGTCTTAACATTGTCCTGTTGAAGGAGCTCTTTGGTAGCAAGCATGCCACAGCCAACTATGGGCTTATGTGTGTTGGGTACAGTGTGTCAAGCTTTTTTGCAGCACTCACAACTTCACTTCTCCTACCTATCATCGGATGGTTTGGATTCTACCTATTAACTGGGTCACTGCCTTTTATTGGGTTGCTAATGCTGATCTTTTGCGTTAAAACAAACAAGAGGAAAAATAACGATGTGAACTAAATCTGTCACAGCTAAGAAATTCTTTCACTTTTTCATATGTAGTACATAATTTTCATCAATAATCCTTTAATTAGTATATTTTTATTGTAATTACAAAGGAAATACATATTGGAATTACATTACAATGTTTCATGTATATTAATACCAAAACATCTGGAGGATGTACAATTTACATTTGAAAATACTTTGAAGTATCCAGGAGACACAAGTCACTACAACATGTACAAATGATGTAAGAACTAGGGGGTGGACTTTCTCACATCTACTATTATTTGATAATTATTTCCCTCCATCCAAACCCTACACCAGTGAGGTGCTGGAGATCATCCCTCCCATCTGAGAGATCTTTAGGGAGACCAGAAAGAATTCCAATTGGTTTATAGTAGCTTGATTTTCTATCAAACTCAAGTACTTTTTTACAGATAGCAGAATCTTTCTTCATAACTCTTAGTGCATGCTGTCTGATATGACCATTCTTCCATACCACATTAGCACATAGCGACCACAATGACTGAACTCCTACAGAAACACGAGATGTACCTCAAAAGGGCATGTGACATCTTAAGGACCAATCAAGACAACCCACCAAACTGAAGTACTCGGAAGTCCCCTCTCCACTTTCTGTAGCCACCTTCAGTCCTTGGCATATCTCCAAATCTTTCACTGCTAGATGGAAAGTTTCCTCCAAACAAGAACACTTTTGCAAGGCCAGCATCTAACCACACAGTGGCAGAGTGCCAATATCGTGGAGCTAAAGGGAGCAACACCTGTACAATTCAAAGGAAAAATACTCAGTACATATACGTATATATATACATGCAACGGCCATCCCATCGCCAAACTTTTGTCCAATGGATGACCTCCAAGTCTTGGTCCACAGTCAAGATCCAACAATCATCTCTGACCTCTGGACCTTTTCCCCACACCACCAAGAGGTTCTGCTTAACCTCCTTCCCATTAATCTCAGTTCCTACTAGGTCAGGCTCAACAAGGCAGGACAGAGAGAAGAGTATTCTTGGGTTGGGCCATGGAAATGTCTCGTCTGGTGGCTGAATAGGGCCCTTAAAAACCTGTAAAGAAGAATCTAAATATGTGTCACGATCCAATAGCTAGCTATATAACCAAGAGCCTATTACCTTTGCTTGCATATCCAACAAATAGATGTGATTCGAAAAGACATCACAAATTTTGCCACCAAAAACTAACACATCTTGTTTGTGAAAGCATGTAGCCTGGTGACCATAAATCGGTTTAATACGATTAGCCACTGAATGATGGCTCCATTTCACTATATATACAATACAAGACACATACAGCAAGTAATTGACATAAATAAGCACTAAATTAGTGATCATCATATCATAATGCAAAAAGCGGAGTACATAGAAACTAGATATGTGGTTCTTAAAACATAGCTTCATATTCTATGGAGACCCTTTAAACTAATAATGTTGATGCCTTACTGTAATCAGTATTGAACTCCCAAAATGCATTATGAGAGCCAGAGGATGAGGGGATTGATTTGAGCTGAAAATACTCTGATTCTACTTCACTCAGCACATTTGACGGGACCTCAAGACACATTCCACCAAAGGTAATAAGACTGTTAGCAAAGGGCAGTAATACAGTAAGGTACACTGGAAATGGCATCAAATCAGTTTTTGGTTGTATCTTCTCCCAGTGCAAGCTTGACAGATTCATACGATAAAGGTCGTTGCGAAAATGGAATTCTCCATATCCTCCAAAATGGTAGATGTGATCATGTAGGACAGCTACACTGGCCCCATAGTCTGGTGGAGGAGCATCTCCTGTGGTGGGGTACTGCCACCACAGCTGGCTACAGATGTCGTACACGTCTATCAGCTTCTTCTCCGTGTGGGGAAGATTCTTTCTCGTTCGAACAAGAACTAGTTCCGAGTCTGACTCGCTCTCCGACTCGTCGTCTCCTACTCTAATATATTCAGTCTCCACTATGATTCCTCCCCAGAAGTAGATCTTCCCCTCGTAATGGACCGCACAGTGCGCCCTTCGCTCAAACAGGGCCAGAATATCTTCAGATTGTGGGCTAGCAGCCATTTTGAAATTTTCGGGGAATATTTATGGGGAAATCCCATGTAGTCTAATATAGCGAGAGTATTCAGCCAAAATGTGACATAATTGCTTAGGGCATGCATAGGCGTGTGTTAACATTTCATCACTAAAGTGACCAGATAGTAATAGTTTTTCTTCCAGGAAGGCTAGAGTTAAAGAATAGCCTTCAATTCCTCATATCTCATCAGGTTTTAGAGATCATCATAGTGATGCATACAGCAATAATTTACAGATTGTAGATAAACTTTTTGTAACTTGTGCAATTGTAAGTACATTAAGAATAAGCAGTTTAATTTAGTCACTGTCTAAAATTTGGAAGCTCAATTTAAGACAATTATCAGTTTTACAAAGTCATTAGTTTTATATATAATTAGCCACTTTAATTTATAAATAAAATGGGAAACATCTACACAGTATATAGGATTCGGCAAACATGATACATACAAAGCATGCTAAATGCTATAGAATGACTTTTTTATACAAAATGTCATTTTAAGTTAGAGATTAAACTTCCAACTATATAGCTCAAAGTGATGTGAGCCTATGGCCTAGCTGAAATGATAATCAAATATAGACTAGCGGACAGCCAGCTCAAAAACATGAAAGTTCAGAATAGGCCATGCAGAAATGGTTAAATTCAAACTTGAAAAGTGAAATAGACAGTTAAGGGTGGGCCAAAATGGCTGCAAGCCTATAGCCTAAGAATCATAGTTATGGAAGCAAATTGGCTGTGTGCAAGTCAATGTATCCATTTGATCATGATTGTTTTAAAAGTCTTAGACTATTAATACTATTAGACAGACAGAGACTGTATGCCGTACAAGCTCAAAAGATTAAAAAATCAAGATGATACAATGAGTCGACAAAATACTAGAGGTGAAATATTAAAAAAATTGCTGGTTTATATCTATATGATGTCATTCAGGGAATTCCCATAGAGGTTTTGAAAAGCATGTCATGTACTAAGTTAAGTTAGTAGCTGTATTAATAAATATTTGCTGTTCACATGCAATCTATAAAATGGTCTGTAACTGAGTGAAAGAATATAATTATAATAATGAGACTTTTACTTGAGACACATGAAATACAGATAAACAATTGCAATACAGAATTAAAGTATTTTGATATAGAATAAAAAAGGATTGGAAGATTTGTAGATCAAAATTAATGTCAGTTTAAGTCAAGTTAACTGTCTATAAACCTGGGATAATCCAAAACATTCATCAGTTTCCAGTTCAGTGTATCCACCAATTTTTAATCACTTTTCATCAAATCTGCACGGAGTAGAATAAATATATAAGCTAGAATGACAAATTTACAAGCATTAAAGAGTACATTACATGGAGAATGATGACTGAAATTTAAATTAGTCAAAGATTTCCTGTTTTACAGATGACTTCTTTGCTAACTTACTTCAAAAAACAGTTTTTCAAAAAACAGTTTTCAAAAAATTGCTGAGTTAAACTACTAGCAGAGTTTTCTTTGGTTACTTTCCTTGAGATACCGTCCATGTATACATTGCAGCCTTCTCAAGTAGGGGACATTTGATGAACATTTGATGAACTGCAGTATGTATATAAGAGAAATTATGCCTACATTGCTTACAAATATACAAGGATCATAAAATATGGATCTGAACTCGCTTAAATAATTTCTCTTGAGAATATTGTGTACTCCTCTTTGTATCAACTTCAACCATGGAAAAGTTGAATCCGGGGCACACCACGCGGAGGTGGGAGTACATCGTGCCCCCCACTCCATCCAGTAGTGCTCCACGTTCCCAGCTAGGAGGGGAGGAAGATGCGCGGGAACGGCTCGGCGTACCTAGCCGCCCATTGACCAGTTACTAGATCAAGGTACAAATGCTACGTGTACAATGACCCGACCCTGGCGGACCTCAAACCTTCTTCATTGAGAATCATGACACGCCGGCGTAGCACCAGAGAACAGCGCGTCACTTTACCTCAAATCAGACCTGCCTTCGTATGAGATAGGGACCATTAAAGGAATGGACAGGATATCATACTAAACAATGGTAAACTTAAGCATGTACATTATATATACAAGTAAAATATGGCTAAACAACACACTGTTGGGTAGAATGTACACAGTCTAACACACTATGCATGGTAGGAGAAAATTTATAGGACATGACAACCAGCTCAAATGACTATAAACATGACCAAATAGACCAGAGACAACTCGCACAAAGTGATTATAGGGACTGCCAAAAGCAAGCTCATAGTTGTAAATCCATATATAATAAATAAAAGTTTATCAAGGGCATTAGAAGAATCCCCAGATGCCGAAATGTTGCAAGGGGGCTTGAAATTAAATGTGTTAATGCAGGTGTGCAATGGTCTTCGGTTTCTTAATAAGAATAAGCTCACTCATGGGGATTTGACGGCTAACAATGTCTTAGTCGATGTACGTGTCAACGAGGTTACTGCGAAAATTTCAGATTTTGGCCTTGCCAAATGTTTTTCTAGTTTGCAAAGTAATTCAAGCGGTTCCTACTCTCGAGGAATGACTTGTTACATGCCTCCTGAGGTTCGTGATGCTTGCTGTGAACCACACATAAAAACTGGCTGCTATTCATATGGCGTTCTCATTATTCACACTCTCACGGGCAAGCTTCCCGCACCTAAGGGGTCGATAGTTCACTTTGAAAATGAGCCGTTTTACCTAACTGAATTTCAAAGATATGAAGACTGTGTGAAAGATCTCACAAAGGATTATAAAGAGCTGAAAGTACTGATAGAAAGGTGCATAGAACATGTTCCTTCAAAAAGGCCAGATCCGAGTGAAATCAAGAAATGTTTATCACAAATTATCAGCAATCAGCCTATTTCACTTGCTCCAGCACCAGCTCCACCTACTATTATAAAGAATTATATACACCATGAACATCATCATCATGGTGTTCATTTAGAGAACTGTACTATTGACAGTTCCCATGTTCTTATTCATAATGATCCAAATGGAGGAGCTGTACAAAGTAATATTTCTGAGGTAAAACAATTTTTGGACTGATCATGACTGTTTAGGTTGTTCAATGTTGTGTTACTGTACACTAGACTGAATTATACGTGATAGGCCAATGTAACTGGACAACATGTAGGGTACTGTAAAGGTGTGATGTACAAGAGACTTAACTTACTTTCCTTTATAGCAACCAAGAATAGCTGGTCTACAGACAGATTCTCAGGATTCTCAATTAGCTTTTGTAAGTTTGAAACTTAAATTTTTACTATCTACAGCTACTTACATAGTATCATTTACTTCAGGAGCAGGAACAGGAATGGCCTACGGAGCATACCCTTCATGATTCTTCTGATAGTGAATCTGTTTCTTCTGACAATGATGAAAATCCAGGGGATTTTGATATAGGGGATGAAGAAGGAGATATTCTTAGGAAATCAACTATTTTCCCACAGGCCCCAGCTACAAAGAAAATACATAATCCCCCACCTTTACTGGCTCCAGATATCCCATATGACTCAATGATACCCAGGGATGGCTATAGTCCTGACGAGGAACCTGATGGTATGTGTATAGTATTCCATATACACAGAAGTATGTGCTCTGAATTGTTAGAAAGTTTGTTGAGGAAAGAAATGTCAAACACTCTTTGAGTGACTACATGTTTTAAAATAAGTCTGTACATGTAGTTTCAAAATTAATCTAAGTGTGCCTAGTGATTAGCATATATGTACATAACGTATGTACATATGTGTATTAGAAATCCATTTTTATAAGTATGTTTTTTGTGGTTAGTTCCTGATGATACTTCTAAGGATGTTGAGCTGAAGAAATTTGTTTGTAAACCTTCAGAGCTTAAACTGGTTTGTCATGTTTGCCTTCAGAATGCTGAACCAAGTCAGCTGACACACACTGCTAGTAGTCGATGGAAAGGTATTGTATATGCATCTAGGGTACATTTACAGTAATGAGTCTGTGTTTTATTATTGCAGTTAACTTAATTAAGACCACATTAATTAATTGAATGTCAACCTCTTCATTCCTTTTACCACTTATGTTGTATTTTTATGTACGTTTATTATGCTATATATACACATATAAATCTTTAGGTACTGCAATTGCAAGTAGTAGCATTGAAGACTTTTTATTTAAGCTCTATATAAAGGGATGCCTTCAAAGTGATGGTTCCCATGACAGCAAAGAGAAGGATGTCATTTGTTGTGGGAGCAGCTGCAGTATCTTTGTCATTCGCTTTCCTAGAGATAGAGTAAACTATTATAAAAGGCACAGTGAAGCTAACTGTCGTAATGGTACCCATTGTAATGAGCCTCATACTGAATTAGAGGAAGAAGTGTGGTCTGTGTTTCAGAAGTTAAAATTGTCTCCTGTTCCTCCTGTAAGTATATGTATATCAATGCTTAAATGCTTGCATTTCATGTAAATTCTCACTCGTTTATAGAAAGAAAAAGTGAGAATATTAATGACAATTCTTGCTAGACAGCAATTTTCTCTGAAGGTATTGTACAGTACCATTTTTCATAGTGTATTTAGATACAAAATACTAAATAAATCAGATTATGATACATGCTACTATCAATTTCAGCAAGTCTTTTTATTCGTATCACCTTTATATACAGACTTGGAGTGAAGGTCCATTAGAAGAGGATAAATTGGAGTACTTTGAGGAACATAACTTCTTGGACTGTCCCTTAGACTCCATTAATTACCAAACAAAGCTACACTTCCTGATTGATTTGGAAGAACACGAGCACATAAGAATGTTATGCAAGTAAGTAGTTAGTTGTTTGTCCCTAGTGCAGTAGATAATACCATGTACGTAGGCCTGTAATAATAATTCAGCTAGAAGTTTCTATTAACCTGCTTTATTCACTTGCATAATGATCCCTTCTTTGTAGCTATGACGGTAGCTACCGTTTCAATATGTATGAAGCAACTGGTATGAAGAAAGAACTGATGGAGAAGTACAAATGGTTTGGCACACTTGACCTTGACCAGACTATTGCTGATATAGTCAGACAAGCAGCAGATGGAGTCACAATTACTTGTAGATCCTACAAATACACTGGTAGAGTTTTAAAGTATGCACCTCGTTGTGGTGAGAGAGGTAGAAAGTTTCTGTTAATTGGGTTTTCTGATGGGAAAAAGGATGGAATTTCCATCCAAAAGAATGAAAAACATGATGTAAATTTCCATATTAGACATCTATATTTCAGAAATATGCACAAAGCACTCCTTTATTTGCCTATCGTTGCTGTTCACAAATTAAATCCAGTAAAACTAGAGCATGGTACTGCTTCTACACAGGGTTGTAACATTGATACACATGATCGTAAATCTTTGCCCACTCGTTTTCACTTGGACAATGACTACCAGATGCCTGCACTTAAGAAGCTACTCTCAGCACCAGTAGATGCCCCCTTTCTAGTTACTGGTCCATTTGGTACTGGTAAGACACGCCTACTGGCAACAGCTGCTAACCACATCTTAACCTCTGGTAAGAAGAGCCGGATTCTCATTATAACCCATCACATACCTACTGCTGGAGAATACATTGATAACTATTTTGGTCAGAAAATGCTTGAAGAAGAAGAATCTCCACTTGCTGGAAAGGTACTTCGCTTAGTTAGTAAAGATGATCGCAGTCAAGAAGATTGTGCTAAATCTGTTTCTGACTTTCAATGCCCTGACAGTACCTTAAAATTTGAAGACTACCGTTTAGTAATAACAACATTTTTATGTTTCCTGTCAGTCAAGAGCCTACGTCTTAACCCAGGTTACTTTACTCACATTTTGGTTGATGAAGGAGCCCAAGCTCGTGAACCAGAAAATGTTGCTGCCTTTCATCTTGTTTACAAGAATACAAAGATAGTAATTGCTGGAGACCACAAACAAGTTAGTATATACGTACTACATAAACTGCTAATGTATATGCTGTGCAGTTATTTTATGTACATGATATGATGTATAAAATGTTTGTATTACCTACATACGTACATAGGTTATTCATATACGTATTCACCAGCTCTACTGTGGTTAACTGTGGCAAGTGCTTTATTAGTTTAGATGGGCCTTTCTCAGGAGCTGAGCTGGGTAACTACTGGCCAGCTTGTGTGCATTAATTGCAATTTTTACATAGTTTGGTATAAAGGAGAGACATATATATATGTGTATTTTGTAGAAGCACTGTAGCAATCATTACTGACAGCAGAGTAATGCTTGGTGGCCTAAATTAGCTGTCATTGGTTCTATTACTAGTAATTTAATTGTTTTTGTGGATTTTCTAAGTGATGCTAATGATGAAGTAAATGTGGTTAAATTACTAATGACCCGTTTAGGTTGGTCCGGGTACCACAGTTCTTGGTGAAAAGGCCCGTTCAAAAGGCTTTACAGAATCCTTGTTGTTTCGGCTGTACACACTCTATAAGAAAATGGATGCTAAACGGTATACAGCAGTGCTTTTGACTAATTACAGATCTCACCCAGAAATAATAAGACTACCCAGCAGCCTCTTCTATGGGAATATGTTAGAGGTGAATATCATTGTCTATACTATACATATACGTATGTATGTACGTACATGTAGTTATATGTCCAACCAAACTTTGGACTTCATTACATACTGATCACCCAAAAAATTATCATCCATAAATGAATTCGCCTTCATGTAGGGTCGATCCTCAAGTACTCTTCATCCACGCTGGAGACAGCCAATGCACTTTATTGTTTCTTCTACTGAAAGACCCCCCAATTGTGCTTGGTCTGGTGAATCAGAATTAAGTGATCAAACTTGGAAAGAAGTGAATATTTTGATGAACTTAGTCAAAACCTGTTACAAGTATTGGCCAGTGGTAGAGTGGGGAAAAAGGCAGGCAGACTCCATTTGTGTTATTACACCAAACAGATCAGTAGTAAGTTGCAATGTATGCATAACCCACTTGTAGCTCAACTACAGTACAGGTGTGTATGCATCTATACAATGTTCCTGTTGCCTGGTGACTTGGACTGTCTTACTTTCAGTGATTGTGTTAACCTCATTTTATAATTCATTATTTAATATGTACATAATATGTTACTACGTATGTACGTATAATTATTACAGGAGAATATGTGGAAGCATTTAGTTTATGAAGAATCACAAAATAAGTATGGCACGTTTTTGAAGAAAGTCACTTGTCTTCCAGCCTATCTCATCCAAGGTTAGATTTTTATAAAATATTGATACTAACTGTACGTAGATCATCTTTCTTCTCTTATACTGTAGGAAGAGAGTTCAAGGCTATATTCATCTGCACTAGTGAGCGTGTATCCCAAAACTTCATTCCCTTGGAGAAGACAAAGAGTCTGTGTGATCCAGCTGTATTTAATACTGTCATAACACGTGCACTTTCAATGATTGTTGCTGTTGGAAATCCATTTCGTTTACTTGAAATCGAAAATAAGAATTATCCCAAAAAGAACAGTCTAGAAAGCTGTTGGTTTAGCTATATGAGACATTGCTGGGAAACTAAGTCATTAATGTTTCCTTCCCAAAGAGAGAAGGATTGGGACAGTTACTCTGAGATTGAAGCTAAAATCATTAGGAACATGGAAGGATCACTTAAGCAATCAACTGTTACTGATCTAGATAATGACGATATTATAGCTGATTATCACAGAGCCTTTGAATCCCATCATCCTAATTGCAAGTTAGTTTTAGGAGATATAGAAGGGGACCTACACTGGATGGCACAACTATCAGAGACTCAATCTCAAAAGAAACAAAGTACTGGTTCAGGGGTAGTATGCTACTTGAGACAAATATCCAGGGATCACTGTTTAGCTATACCAATAGAGAAGACAAGCAGAAGCGGTCCATTTAGCATAATTGGCCCATCTCAGCGTCGAGGAGCTTTTGATGGAGCAAAAGTACTAGTTCAGGAAGACTGGGAAAAGAGCAATCCAATATTGCATAAAACAGTTGGTCATATTTCTAAAGTAATGAGTCAGGGATCCATGCTTCCAGTCATTTGTGAAGTTGATGTGGATAATCCCGACTTCTTTATGCCAATTGATCAAATAAGTCCAAAAATAGCAAACTTACCAGGAATATCCGACCAGTTCCTTAAAAGGGACATAGAACACATCAAAACAGCACTAGAACAGCCAAAGAGGGCAGTTGTAGTGTGTTATGATCTGAGCAGTATTAAAAATGGACTACCTAAGATTAGTAACACTCTTTCGGTTGAATTTGCCAAAGATCTTCTCTTTGTAGTAAGACCACTAGCTTGGAATCCTACAAAGCCTTATCCAGAAGGAGCAGTAATTGGCATGATTCCTCGAGGTACATCTCTTAGCAATGCCAAACGGATTCTATACACACAATATCAGGTAGAACGTTCTCCCATTAATTTGGAATTAGGCACTGATGAAGTTGTCCACACTCCAGACTATTCTGATGCCATTGCAATATGCATGTCTTCTGAACATGACATAGCCAATTGTGCCTTTTCCTTGTCTAAAAGGGGGGACAGTTATAAAGTGCAAGTACACATTCCTAATGTGGCATCAGTTTTGTCAAGAACATCAGAATTCAATGAAGCTAATTTCAAGCATTGGTATAGTTTTAACATACCACCATTGTTTAATGGAGAAACTACTTACTATCCTGTTCTTTCAGCTGAAAATGTAAAGAAGTTATCCTTCTCAAAGGGAAGCATTCAAAGTTCCATAACCTTCGATATTACATTCTCCGAATCAAATGAAGATGGAGATTTCCTTTTATCAAATGTCAAATGCTGTGAGAAGCTAACTTTGAAAGAAGCAGAGAAGGACTACAAGAGATACTCTATATTGGAAACACTGCTGAATTTGGTTAGTAATATGCAACCAAATAATCAGTTCCTATGTAAAGTACCAAAGGACATTTCAGAATGTCCACTAGTAAGTGGAATGATCAATACCTTTCTGACATATGCTAATATGCAAGCAGCTGAGAGAATTTCTTTAAATATGCCAAAGAATGTTTTGCTGAATGTTCAACCACGGCCCGAGAGTTACAACGAAAGGTTTCAAGAACTAATAAAGGATTTCTCAAAAGTTTATAATATTGGTAGTGATTTTGCTTGGTTATTAGAATTAGTCAATCGGCCTAATCGTTCTTTATATCCAAAGAGTGGTCCACTGATTAGGCTTGATATTCTTGAAAAGGTTATTAAGCTCTTAGAAAGCAATAATGTGGAGCAAGCTAAGATAACACTGAAAGCCTATGATTCATTTCCTGAATTCATTGCACTTTTGGATGCTTTTGAAAGTGTTTTACAAGAAGAAGAGTTTAGCTGTACTAGCAAACCTAAAAAGGGATGGCCAGAGAAGGTTTTCAGCCACAAGCACCAGGGTATTGTAACATCATACTGTCAGCCATTTGATTCAATATTTGATATATATGCACAATGTTGCTTGCTCGAGTCATTGTATCCAAAAAGAAAAGATGGCAACTGTTATGCGAAGATACTCACAGAGGTGGCCTATCGTTCCTCAGTAGCCAGGTCTAATTCCAAAAAGCTGCATCGAGATGTGTCACTTCTCCAAACTGCTTTACAAGTTCAACAGTCCTCAATTCGTTGTACTGCATTAATACATAATGTGAAAGAGCGCTTCATTGAATTTTCCTTATGTCACAAAGGTCTAGAACATTTTAGACCTGAAAGGGTAGCTATAATAGACATTGGTCAGATAACACACTCCAATCAGTGCCTACAGTTCATCACAAAATTAACCTCGTTTAGGACCTGTAACCCTTTTCGATACATCTCAGAGAATGAGAGACAGTTTCGACCAGTTACATCTAAAAAAGACCAAAATACAAGGGAATTGCCTAAACATATCTTACAACTGTTTGCTCCTGATGAAAAGGAAACATTGCATGAATTAATGTATGCCATTGAATATCCTACAGCTGCAATAACTTTGGAAAGAGAGACCTATGAAATATTGTTAGATTTTCTTAAAGAACCCAATTCTTATAATAGGAAATCTAACTTACAAAATAGGTTGTCCTTGTACAAAAAAGCAAGGCTTTTTTCACAACCTAGAGCTACAAGTACAAAAGAGCCTCTACCCAGTCATGATCAGTGTAAGTATCTTGTGAAAGGTAAAAAGGATCCACACGAGCCACATTGCTATAAAGAGGTACCTTTCTTGATATTAACAGATCGTTTAGAATTGATACCACTACAACCAATCAATGTTTGGATTGGGTGTGATCCAACCGGTCCAATTCTTAAACCAAAAATTCAACTCCTTGAGTTAAGTCCTGATCTCAAAATCTGTCTTCAGCACCAGGAGAATCCAGAGGCCTGTTTTACTTCTGGTTTTAAAATGGTAAAATGGAAAAAGCAATGGTCAAGCTTGGACCTTTATAGGGAATTCTGGGAAGAGCTTCTGTTGGCTGAGGGTGCTGCTAGTAGTATCCAGAAGGATTTTCAAGACACCACTTCAGACGACGGGACCAAGAATGGTCCTAAGTTGAGCAAAGCTAACAGATGTTTAGTAATAACAGACTTTGAACTAAAATTTGAAGGATTTGAGGTACCTAACACCACATATGGGGAAGAACTCTACAAGCCAGTTGGTAGTATTACCACCACTCTTTCAAAAGACTTTGTACAACGTATTCAGGAATTGTTTCCCATAGAAAGAGGATGTTTAGTGTGTGCAAGATATGAAATCGATTTAGATAAAAATGATAAGTTGTATAGAAAGTACGAGTCCAAATTGGGACCAAATTTTGATGGTTATGCACGCACAGTGCTTCATCTAATTATTGACAAGGTAACCAAGAAAAGGAAAGATTTGCCTCATGAAACTGAAGAGGTTGCTTTGGCTGAGAGTAATAGTCTTCAGAATCCTGACACTGTCAATGTAGGTTGTGTACGTGTATACATATAGACAGCATTATGTATTGTAACTTAAAGCAATAGGACATTGGCTTATTGCCGTGTGTATGTTTATATGCATCTACATTGTACATATACATTAGATTGAGTTTTTAGTTTATGTACATGAATATACACACTAATTTGTAAGATAAATGATAAAATAAATTAATGAGACTGTTAAAAAGTACGTATGTAACTGTCAAACTCTTTACATTATACTTTGAATCACTGACAAGAAGTGTATACTTTTGTTGTATATAAGCTGCTGTATATATTATATGAATATAATGTAAATGTGGATAAAAATCGAAGTACATATCAAATTAGAAAAAGTACTTAATTTTTATCCATATCCTCTCTGTTTATGTACATACATTTGTAATTTTTCTTTCTAGATAAGCTTTATAGCTGTTGGAGAACACAATGCTCTTATTTCTCCTCTGATAAAGGAATTATTAGATAAAGATATCTACACTTGTGAATTACAGTTGATTCCTATGGCACTGCCTACAAAGTGAGTACAAAGTCCATTTAATATCAAATTAGAAAGTTACACTACAGCTCTTCTTTTGTAGACGAGTCTACAATGCTTTAAAACAGAAGAAGAACAAATTATCTTCTACTATTGCTCTTGGAGACATTGCTAAGCTTTGCAGAGAGTTTGCCACAGCCACAGAGTCTCAAGGTTAAACTTTCACTTTTGTTTCTCTCCATTTATCTTTCATTCATTTGTGAAACATGATTGTATTAATATAGACCTGAATGGTTAGGACAATCCATCTTTACTTTGTATATATGAGCGCGATACTAACCAAAATTCAGTTGTCGAAATGTTTGGTTATATAATTTCAAATTTTGGTTAGCGTCGCGCTCATATATATATATACAAAGTAAAGATGAATGTACTTGTTTTAATTAAATGTATGGGTCTTGATCAAATGTATTACAAACACAAAGTGTATTTTGAGTAAAAAGACCATATATATGTACAACATACTTTAGGATTGATCAAACACCTTCCTTTTAGCTGTATATTCATTCAATGCATAAAGCTTTGAAGGTTACCCAGTTATATACAAAATGAACTAATCTTTTTTGTGTATTTTGTTTAGCTTTAGCAAAACTCAAAAGAAATGCATTTATTTATGATCTTTGGGATTCTGAAGTTCCTAAAGACAAAAAATCTGATGCTCTTGAAGGTACTGGAGATTCCAGAGGCTCCCTCAATGAGAGTCAAAGGCATGCTATAGATTGTGCCTTAAACAATGTGTTTGAAGTAATTCAAGGCCCTCCTGGTTAGTGGTAAAGCGATACCTACAGCTCCAGTTAGGTATAATGACTACGTATGTCATGTTAATTCTTAGGAACCGGAAAGAGTGTAACAGGAGCTCACATTGCTTATGCCTTTGCCATGCTGAATAGAGAAGCCCAAAAGAGATCTGCTGATTCAGAAGAAGTTGAATCTGAGGAACATAAAAAGAGTGACTCAGAGACCAAAAGAAAGTTAATGAAATGTGTCCTTTATTGTGCCCCTTCAAATAGAGCTGTGGATATAGTCACAAGTTAGCAGATCAGTGGAAAAGTTTCTATTGAATAATTATTCAATTTTTTTTGAATAGGAATGCTTAAGCAAGTCAATATTAATAGGATTGGACATAAAAAGGGAATTAAAATTCTCCGTATGTATGGTAGAGGTATTGAGAGAAAAGACTTCGAAGGCCCAGCTGCTTACAAGATTTTATTTCATGATGAAGAGACACCTGCTCAACCTGATGCTACCTTGCAAGACGAGTCACTCCATCATCTTGTTCATAAGCATGGAAATGCAAAGCTGCTTAAGGACTTGGAGAAGCAGTTTAGTGCTTGTGCAAAAGCTGGGGAAGTGCCTTCTCTAAAAGATAGGCTGAAATATCGTGAACTGGTTACTGAAGCTGAAGAGGCTGTAATCCGAAAGGGAAAATTTGATATTGTTCTCTGTACCTGTAATGAAGCAGCAGGTGACAGAATTAATAAATATTTTCATGCAGTGCAGTGTGTTATTGACGAGGCATCACGCTGTACAGAGCCAGAGGCTATGGCTCCTATCAACTTGGCTGACCGTGTTGTGCTAATTGGAGATCATAAGCAGTTGGTGCCAATAATACACAGCAGGCTAGCTGAGGAAAAGGGTTTGAAATGTACCCTTTTTGAAAGATATGCAGAATTATTAACATCAGAATTTGATCAAAGCATTCATGTAGATGATGATTATAAATTTCCTTTCTTCACTTGTTTGGATTCTCAGTATAGAATGGTATGTCACATAGTGTGGCTACTTAAAGGCAAATAACATTAAACCACAGTGTTTGAATTGTTCTGCATACATATATCCTTTTTATACAGCTTTCAGCTTTGTGTGAGTTTCCATCAAAGGAATTCTATCAAGGAAAATTAAAAAATGCATTTGATGTTGCAAAGGATTTAGCTCCACAATGTGAGGAATTACTCAAGGATCTCTGGCCACAAAATGGTACCTCATTTGCTTTGGATTGCATTGTATTTCTTTGTCTATTTAAATATAATCTGTTTATTTAGATGCAACCCGTCCCATAGCATTTTGCCCTATATATGGTGATGTCCAGGAAAGTGGAAAAAAGCACTCTTACAAGAATGAAGAGGAAGCTGATAAAGCTATATGTACAAACCTGAGGGAATAGTACAATAATTAAGACCTATATAATGTCCCTGAACCACAAATGGTTGGCTCTTTTCTTGAAATTGTTGTATATAAGCCTAGGAAACCCTAATATTAATAACAATAATACTCATATACTGTAATAGTAATTTTTAATATGATTCAAGATTTCACTATTTATATATGTATATACAAAACATTATGCCTTGTTTTCAGGTGTCTCTTGTTGAAGTGCTAAGAAAAGCTGCCAAAGTGTCAAAGTCCCAAGGAAGAGGTTTCTCTATAGGCGTGCTGACCTTCTATAAAGCACAGAAGGAGTGCATAAAGGAGAAACTTGAGAAGAAAGGTCTCAAAGTTGATGAAGATTGTACTGTTGAGACAGTGGATGCTAGTCAAGGTGCTGATCATATCTGATTCTATGATTACTAATATATGATTTTTTTATTTCACTCATGCTATAGGAAGTCAGTATGGTATAGTTATCTTATCCACTGTACGCTCACTACCCCCAGAAGATATTTGTGATCGTAAGAAGGTAGGAGCTGATCGACGTTGGCAACAGGATCACCTTGGAATGGTTGCAGATAGAAGACACATCAATGTTGCCATTACCAGAGCGAGGGTTGGTATGATTATACTTGGTAGGTTCACATGCATCAATCAAGATGTGTACGTATATTCAATTTTTGTTATTTTTGTAAATCATACTTTTGCAGGAAATAACGTACTTCTTAATTATGACAAAACTTGGGAAAGTCTGTGGAAAAGATACAATAAAAATGGTTATATTATTAAGGACTCCAAAAAATTTCCTTCTAAGAATTGGATTGCATCTATCGAAGAACAAGTGAAGAGGTTGAAGCTTCATTGAAACACAGGCTGTGTGTCTTTAGAATTACGTATTAATTTATTTTCGTAATTTTAGTGTGTGCATAGACAAGATGCTGCTTTATATATTGGAATAGTTTAGTGCATAATTACAGCATGTTTAAACATTTTTGTAATGATATTGACCGCTTGTTTTGACATTTTATATTAAAGAGCTCATCTTATATATACCAATGTACGCATCTACACTAAAGTCTGAGTTGACAGGGTATAACTGCCCAGTTACCATGGCATTCAGGCAGCCCAGGATTGAAATGGAAGGTTAACATGTGATTTGCTTCAAAGACTGAGGCCACTGGTATTAAAGAAAATGAATGCTTAAGAATTACTTCACTATAAGTTTGTTTCCACATACACTGTACATGTATATATCCTATTAATTTGCAATTCACACTGTTTGTATATGGTATATAGATATACATGTCTGCCACGCATTTGTGTATATAACCTTGTAGCTAGGTTTACAAGTTTCTATGATGCTACAAAGAAACCCAAAAGAAATCTATAAGGTGTCCCAGGATTATAGGGTTTCCATAGTGCTCAAGTTTGTACGTATATTAGCCAATGAATATGCTTTTAAAACAAGCAACTGGTATATAAAGGAAGGATTTAGCTAACCAAACCAGGTGTCTATATATGCTCGCTTGGAGTTCTATCAACTGCAGGATGCTCGTTCAAGCATTGCTGGCAGCCGCTGTACTGGTGGTGTCCACAGATGCCTTAACAGATGGAGCAAGAGGGTATGTACATATGTATTATGTAAAGCATAGTTTGCAAAGACTATTGACTCTTTACTCTTTAATGAATGTTAGTAAGTGACAGATGTGTATGCTATAAAATGTTTTGCACCGTAAGATTAAGAAGTTAATGAGTGAAATAGCATGAGATTCCCACTCTACGTATATTGTTGACTGTGTTATAATTATTATAAGTGCAGACTTACATATAAATACACTGACTAATATAATTCTTTTTTGTATATATAGTGTGTGCCATTACTATGTCTCATATCAGCAATCTGCAACTCATGGAAGGCATAGTCGTGAATCATATACAACTTGTAGAGGAACATGGTGGTCCTACAGATGTTACACAGCGTACGTATATATGTTACACTCCACCCAGGCTATTCTTTTTGTTCCTTTTTATGTGTACATATATGTGTATAGTGGACTATTAGACACTGAAGTACAACTCCACTATTTGATCCTAGCTGGTTATATGAAAAATCTAAGATACCATTTTTCCTACATGCTATGCCTATTCTGTAAAAGAGCCTATAGGGGAACTAAACCTGAAGAGAGCTTTGGATGAAGATACAGGAGTCTTTTCTTCCTTCTTTCATCTTCTTCTCCACTATATATGAACCATTATTTACAAATGTGTTTATAATATACATATGTAGCTACCCCATACACTTTGCCTTGCATTCCCTCCATAAAGTGATGTACACGGCTAGTTTACTCAAATACACTGTGTACGTACGTATATTGTGTTTGAAATGCTTATCTGTAGCTCACTTCCTTATATATAATATATGCTTTATAAGTATTACTATGTATTTCTTAAGTAGTGCTATCTCAATGCTCTCTTTTATTTGAAATGTTAATGTTCCAGCTTTTATGTATTTCATTGGCACTATATGCACAGGTATCGAGGAGTATATAGATATCACGTAGGTTATGAAACCAGATATAGAAAGGTCCTTCATTGCTGTTCAGGATACAAAGAAGTTGGGAATCAATGCATCAGTAAGTATTGTGGTTATGTTATCTAATGTTCATAATGTATGTGTACTCCATGTTATATTTGCACCTACGTACATGCGTATATATCATATAGAACCCTGTTCCCCATCATGTGTCAGAGGATGGTGCAATCATAACAATGGAGTCTGCCAGTGTCCAAGTGGATGGACAGGATCTACTTGTAGTTCTGGTATGTGTTGACTGTTGACATATCTGTGAACCAGGTGTAGCTACATAATATTCTAATCTGTATGTACCTTTTAGATGTCAATGAGTGCCCTCACTCCTGTCCAAGTGCACATGGATGTAGAAATACACCTGGCAGTTATCAGTGCTTGTGTAACAATGGTTACGAGTTAGACAGCTCCAGAAGATGCCAAGGTTAATTTGTTAGGTAAATAACTTGTCTAAACTTTCAAAAGCCTATTCAATTCAATGCAGAGATTGATGAGTGCAGCAGAGGAACTGATAGTTGCCAACAGATCTGTATCAACAATGAGGGGAGCTATACGTGTGCATGTAGAGATGGATATTCACTGGATCAATCAGATGGACTTGCTTGTATAGGTACGTATATATCTGGTATTTTCAACCACTGAGATTCAAATCACTTACACAGTACATATTTAATTTAACTTCATATGAAAATGACTTCCATTAGTCAAATACAAAATGTATATATACATGTACTGTATGATTGTACAGATTGAATGTCTATATATATGTATATATTTTCCTTGCTATCTATACAGATAAAGATGAATGTCTGACATACAATGGTGGCTGTCAACATGACTGTGTGAACATAATCGGCTCTTACTTGTGTGAATGTCCTTCAGGGTTTCAATTGAGAGCGGATGGCTTGTCATGTGAAGGTAGCTATAGCCTATGAATCACTTAGCTAAACAGAGTACCAATGGATATTGTATATATGTACATACATGCAGTGGTATATAATGTAAGTACTGTATATATACATATTCACAGATACTGATGAGTGTGCACAAGATACGCATAACTGTACAGTCAGACAAAACTGTCAAAACACTGAGGGAGGCTTTGTATGCACTTGTAAAAATGGATATGAACCAACTGCAGATGGAAGTGATTGCCAAGGTATATATTACTGTACATAGACATATTTTAATTATATGTAGATGTATTATAAATACATCTACATATAAACAGGTATTATAATTATAAAGACTGTATTCATACCTGTAGATATTGATGAATGTGCAGCTGGTACTTCTGGTTGTGAACAGTTATGTAATAACATTCCAGGATCATTTGAATGTCAATGTTTTCCAGGCTATTTTCTTAATGTAACGAATCAAAGAAGTTGTTTGGGTGAGTTGGGAAACCTTCCATTATATATAGTGAAAATGTACTGTATAATGATGGCATCCTTAATAATTGTAATGTTTATCAATTTACATGTAGATATATTTTCAATTTTCTAATACACTACATTGTTTTAATACATTTATATTTTCTATATGCACTTATAGATATACACACATAAGCCTTAATACAATATAACTATGTTCATCTATTATAATTAGATGTTAATGAGTGTCTTCAAAGCAATGGTGGGTGCGAGTATGGCTGCACCAATACTGAAGGAAGCTTTACATGTACCTGCCCTCAGCATTTCTTCCTGAATGCAGACAGTCGTTCATGTACAGGTCAGCATTTATTATACATACATTATATCCATTGCATTTTGTATCAGTCAAAAGGAAAAGTCATTAATATACTATATACAATTAGAAGTTGGTTTATTTAAAAATAATGATACGTACATATGTAAATCAGACCTTTCTCATGTATATACGTACCTCACTGTAACCAACATGCACCATTGACCTAAGTAACTCAACAATGCTTCTTTTTCTGACAGAATACTCCTGTTCTGAGTTCAATGACTTGGTCCATGGTTCATTGGCCTGCGATTCTGACTTTCTGAGAGTTGGCAGTACCTGTCAGTTCAGTTGTTTCCTAGGATACAATCTGGAGGGCTCTGCCAACAGAACATGTCTAACCAATGTATCTTGGTCTGGTATTAGAAGTCTGTGTTCCCCAATGAAGTGCAAGGACGTCATTCAAGATCCACCTCCATTTGTAAATGTCTTCCAACCCTGCAGTGGAGACTTCAACACCAGCTGCACTGTACAGTGTGCCTCAGGGTACACTTTAGTTGATGATATGGGGTCTGTGACCAGTATCTCGTGTGTTCTGAATGAGAATGGAACATCGGTAGAATGGACAGAACAACCTCAGTGTAAAGGTTTGTAACTTTAATGGACATGATAGCAAGGTAATTCATGTCTGCTATATGTGTATATGTACTTACAGAGGGAGATCTGTGCTCTTCTAATCCTTGTTTCCACGGAGGAATCTGTTCTGTCACTGAAGAAGATGACTATATATGTGATTGTGACGGTACAGGATACACAGGCAGGTCATGTGAAACGGGTGTTCTGTCCATCCCAGAACTTCCCTTGCTTAGTGTTGGAACATTGCATACAATAGAGGTAGAGGCACATCCCGATTCAGAACTGACAGTTGAGTTTAAATCACCACAGTTGGAACCCATGCCTTCTAGAATTACCTTAAATAAAGGCAATCCTGTTGCTATGGTTACGCTAAATCCAAAAAGTGCTGGTTTTCACACAATGTCATTAGAGTTAGGAGGTAAGGAAGAAGACCTCTACAAGAAGCCCGTGCCACTACTGGCTGTGGTAAAACCATCTGGAGCCCCTAGCCAGTTCTTCAGTGCTAGAGAGCTAGATACTGGGATTATAGACGAGGGATGTTGTGCCGGCATATCCACTATTACATGTCCGGCTAAATCTAATTCAATTAGGTTTCTTTCCACTTGCAAATGGAGCAAAGCAAAGACTAAGGACGATAGATCAGCTGAATATACCCCAGGTATAGTATTCTCCTCTGGCAATGGACTGATCCTTCCAGTATCAATTGATGGAGCCACCATTGTAAAGTCTTCTAGCATGATAAAAGTTCAAGCTAATACATTTGGTAATGTTGAGTGTAAGAGATGCCCTGAATTACTCACTGGAACCTGCAAAGAGTATGGTTCACCTGATAAATGCTACTGTCTCAGCCCTAGCAATGCTGATAAGGTTGCCTTTCTGGAGTCGGAAGCCTTAGGCAACACCTTCTTTAGAAACACAGCTATACTATTACCTTCCTGGCTAAGCTTTAGAGCAAATGCCACTGATAGATTGTACTCTAGTGACAGCCAGCTAACACTATTGTCTCAGGAAGGAATAACAGGGGTAGAAAAGTGCAAAGGCTTTATAGAAGAGTACTCTACTAAGACTCCATATAGTATACTTATATACTCAGGAGCTCTACAGATAACAATTAATGACACTCATGGATTACACTCACCAGGAGAAGATCCCTACTGCTTTGCTGTTGATCTTTGCGAAGGCAACAGATCTGCTCTGCATGTAAGTATTCCGAGGAATGCCCAATTTACACTTGCAGACCTTCCTCTGGTAAAAGAGTTCTTGCTTCGTGGTTGGGAAGTCACCTGGCTTGGTATAAGCATGGCCAATATAGATCCCTTTAGTAATGTTTTTGGGGACCATAACATTGTAATCAGTGGAATTTTAAGTACAGGAGTGCTTCTCAGTGATGTACAAATTTCACTTCTTCTGGATGGATTCGCTGGATTGAATATTGCCTCTTTGCAAAATGTAAGTAAAAAGGAGTTTATGCTTCCTAAGTTAAGCATATATATATATATATAATTCTTGTAATTACAAACTATACCTGTAGCTCATTAAGGTTGGTCTATCAGCTAAAGCTACCGGATATGTCAGGGGCCATATTGATCTCATGCTAGACGATTACAAGCTTAATGCCAGAATAGGAAGCCTTGACTTGGGAGGATGGGATCAAATGGCTGCCGATACCTGCGGAGTGCCTCTCATGACATTAGATATCAATGACAATCTTTTTTCAAGAGGCTCTGGAATTTTCACCGAACTATTTACGATACCTCCATTATATAGATATGGAGATAGATATCAGTTTGACTGTTCGTGGAATGCTCAAATACTCTCTGACTCAAGAGGTGTCTTTTCTGGGGTAGAAATGAATACATTCTGTCATGAGCTCAACGTAGGCAACCTTCTCTTTAGCAATATGAACCATACTCTACTGTTAGGAGCTCCAACCTCCCTCCCATGTGTACCCAATGCTCCTCCATCCGGCTTTCCAGTGATTCTCATGTCCTCGTACACTCAAAATATCATCAGACTCAGCAACCTTGTCTCACTGAGTGGAGAAGGCAGTGGTCCTCAAGGATACACATACATAAACCCCACCACAGGAGAGTTTAAGGGTACACTGCAAAATGCAGAGGTCATGCTATTTGGTACCACAGTCAAAGCTCCACTCATGTTCACCCCAGCTGATATCCAAATGAAGAGTGAAGCCTGCCTCTATGAGAAACACAACTTTCAGCTGACACTAGAAGGAAGTGCAGAAAACACTTGGAAAGAACTAGTCTTTAAAGTGTATGGAGTATATAAAGGTGGCTCCACTGTATGTGATGCATCAGGAACAGATCTTGAAAGCAGAATAACAGATGCAACTCAAAGGTACCTAAACCGCATCACAAAACAGGCTGTTGTAAGGAGAAATGTTGCAGAAATGGCTTTAGAGAAAGCAACTGATTCATTAATAGTATTGGAGCTAGAAATTAACAGCACTACTGATGAACTAGATGCATTACTATTTGTGAAGCAAGATTTAAATTTAGAGCTTTACCAGTTGTACAATCGTATTCGAATGCTCCAGGAAAACTTTACTCTTGTTGGAGAGGAAGCTAGTCAATTGGAACTTAACCTGAATGACCAAGTTTGTAGCATTCAAGACTGCCCAGATAAATGCAATCCAGGAATGGTGCAATCACAATGTCAGAAACAGACTGTAGTTGATATTCCAGGGAAATGTCCTTCTGAATGTAGTAGAGTCATTGAAGAAACAAAGTTGTTAAAAGAAACAATTGTTGATTGTGAGTCATGGCAAAGGAGCAATGCAGTACAGAGACAGTGCGGATGCGGAAACTTCCTAGATTGTAGTTGCACCCTAATCCCAACTGCTCCTGCCTGCTGTTGCCATGACAAATGCATTCTAAGGGCATATATTAAAGTTAGTTCAACCCGGTTTTACCCTTGTGAGAAGGATTGCATTGCAGAGCAGAGGATAGTCACACGAACAGACACTTGTGAGGTACGCTCAGACTGTGCTACAAGAAGCCGGGACACTGCATGCATCCAAAAGAATGCAGTGTGTAGAACTAGAAGATCCGAAGCCCTCAGAAGTGCCCAAAATGATGTAGCTTTCATTCTTAATGAGCTGGATCAAGCCAAGAAGGAACAAGCGGCTATTGAAACACAACAAAGTAATCTAGCAATTCAGGTCAAGGAGAAAGAAAAGGAATTAAAGAAACTTAAAATGAACTATGACATGCTTGATCTTACAGTTCTGGAAGAAAACCTAAGGAAAATTGTAGAAGAAAATAAGGCACTTTTGGATGTTGCTTCCCTTTTGAATACATCAGGAAACAGCTTATTCGTGATAACTGCCATAGATTTTACAGTTGATATATCAAAGGATTCTCCAAAGGAATTTCCATTACAGATTTCCTTTAATATTCCAGCAAAGCTAATGACCAGCACTGTTACTGCTTTATTTGACTTTAGCAATTTGGAAATATCGCTCTATTCGGCCTCTACATTAATTGGACAATCTATTCTTGAAACATTTGGTCATACTAGAGGTCGAAAGAAGAGACAAAGTGCAGAGAATTTCAATGAGAATGAATTCACAAATAATTGTATTGCTCTGAATAATCTTATAACATTCTTTAATAGTATTCATCAATCTCTAACTTCCCTCAAGAATATTACAGATGTAGAGAAAGCTACAGCTGCTCTGATTGCTTCTCAGTTGACCGAAGAAAAAACTACATCCTTTGAGATAGAAGATTTACAACCATCAGAAGACTTTAATGTGACAGTTTCATCTGAAGAAATCAGCAAGATGGCACATCAAGATGATGAACTTAAAGCATTATTAGAGCTCAAAAATGCCATAATCAAGCAAATAGAAAATGTAGCAAATGCTAGCTCTAATGAGGTCTTTTTAGCCTGGAAGTCACAAGTTAATTCAGTCTTGAATCAAACTGGTGGTAGTTTTAGTCAAGTGTGCCACAACCTGGGTGATTGCTTTCCAGTATCGATAGTTGACTTGGAAGATGTACTGGACTCAGCACCTTCAGAAATAGCACAGCCTTTTAATGACAGAATTGCTAGAGCTGAGAAGGATTTAATTGAATTTTCAACCTCTACTGATATTACAATTGAAGAAGCACTCTATCTTCTGAGAAACATTACTGAATTACTGGCAGATGTAGCAGATAGCAACTATTGGTGTGCTCATCCTCCAAACATAAGTGCTTCTCCTAACACTAATGTCACTGCAATGGAGAACTCAACAGTGACACTAGAATGCGGTGCAGAGTCGGAATTCCCCATCACCTTCCAGTGGAAGCTGGATGACTCCCTTCTCCCACTGCAATCTTCCAATGTCCTGACAATTGGGAGTACCACACTATCAGACACTGGTTTCTATACCTGTGAAGCAAGTAACCACATTGGGACAACTAAGTCCAGCTGGACCTACCTAGAAATACAGCAAACACCAGTGTTCTACTTCGAGCCATCAGACGTATCCAGAGTGATTGGAGATCTGAATGACGTGATGCTGGTCTGCAATGCCACAGCCTCTCCCAATCCACAATTTAGGTGGTACTACAAAGCAAACGGTGAGGCTAACTACACTCAAGTGTTGAATAGAACTGGTAACAACTTTTGGATCTATTCCCCCATGAAAGAGGATGAAGGTTTCTACAGATGTGAGGCATGGAACTCTGCTGGCAGCAGCTTCTCAAGGCCAGCTTACGTATCTATCCTGAACTTTACAGTCTCAGTTATGGCAATTCCTTTAACATTTGAGTTGGAATCATGCACAGGGGAGAACATCACTGAACCTGAGATTTGGGATACAATCAAAGCAATACTCGAGAAGGCCTCACTGACTGCTGACTCGGTAGAATTACAGATCACCAAGAGTGATAATATAACAGTAGCAAGTGTCATCTTAATAGCAAAGAATGAAACCAGCACAGAAGTGTTTCCAGAGACCTTGGAAGTAATCTCTTCTAGGATTGCAGTGAGTCGTCAAAGTCTCATGAAAAGCTACAAAGTGGTTTTACCAGATTTTCAAAATCCCTCTTCCTACGAAAATGTATGTTTTGTAAGAGATGAATCTGAATACAAGTACATTTTTAGGTGTCCTTTGGGACAAGAACTAGACACTGAAAATAACATCCTCTGTGGTAAGTAACAAAAATATATACTAATTATCTGTTCTCGTATATATGTGTATATAAAAAGAGAATTATCATGCACATATGTATATAAGTATACTATATTATACCCACATCAATAATACTGTCACTAGATTACTATAATGGTATGTACCATTCCATTTACAAACAGTTGATTGTCTACCTGGAAAGTACCAATCGGGAAAAGTACAGACTATGACAAAGCTTGACGGCAGGGGGAGGCCATTTACTGTAGAATACACTAAGTGTATTCCCTGTGAGTCTGGCTATTACCAGTCAGGTCAAGGGAATGAATTTTGTATTGCATGCCCAGGAAAGGTTGGAAAGTATAGTGGTGCAATTAGTGATGAAGCCTGTGTCTACAGTAAGTCTAGTGATGTGAAAATTACTTTTCTCTGAAATTATCACATGTATGTACGTATATATGGGTTTGATTACGGTACGTGTCACAAGTAACTTCACAAAATCCACGGATCTGCCGCGTAGGTAATCCGCGGCTCTTCCGCGGAATCGTCAAAGAATATCCACAGATTCCTCAAAGGGTTCCGCGGAATCGTGTGCAGATGTGGGGATAATCTCGCACCTCGAGTGTGCACGTACGTATACGTATAAAGGATACTTTCACGTTGATTTCGACCAATAGTGTGCCAGTACAAACCTTGTGTACAGCAGAGACGTTCCGCGGATAAGGACAAAGACGATCCGCGGACAGGGAAGAGACGTTCTGCGGAAAGGCTTTGGATGAAGATACAGGAGTCTTCTCTTTCTTCTTTTGCTCCACTGGGCCAGACAGCTGTTTCTGGGAATTCCACCCTTCATTGGTGACCCTGGGAATCTTTGTCTTTTTCTTGATCTTTTGTGAATCCTTGGCATGCATGTCATATATATATACGTATATAATATATTTATTTTTCATTATACATATGAATATACTTCTGTAAAGATACTCTCTAGATAACATATATCTTATTTCTATATTTAGATATTGATGAGTGTGCTACCGGAGAACACTTGTGTGAGCAGAATTGTATAAACACTGACAGGTCATACTACTGTAGCTGTTCAGATGGTTACATACTAGCGGAAAATGGAAGGAGCTGTTTAGGTATAATAACAATATGTATATAGCACACCAAGTTTAATTTATATAGTAACTGTTTGTAAAATTGTTAATTCATTCCAAATTCTGTAGAAATTGATCCTTGTGCTGATGGTTATCATGATTGTGATCATGACCAGATATGTATAGTTCTCAATGCAACATTTGTTTGCGAGTGCTTTGAAGGGTACCAATTAGGGTTTGGCAATGCAAGCAATAACTGTGAAGGTAACTGTCAGTTAATGTATATAATCAGTAACATTAGACTGTACACGGATTGTATATGTACGTACATACATATATATAGTTGATTCCTGCACATCTTTAAAATACAATGGTCTTACAGTATATTATATAACTCGTGAAAAAAAGGATTTAATATATTACCAAGCCTCCGTACATGTATATGTATATTCCGTGCTTTGTACATGTGCATGTATAGATATCAATGAATGTGCAAGTGGTTTGGATGAATGCGAACAACTCTGTAATAATACTGAAGGATCTTACAACTGCTCTTGTATGAAAGGATATGAACTGGCAAAAAATGGAAAAAATTGCACTGGTACATAACTAGCTGTTATATACATAACTAGCTGTTATATACATATGTATGTAGTTACCTACATAGTTAATTATTATGTGTTTATATATATTTACAGGAATAGGTAACTATCAGTTGATGTAATGTATGTATGTACATACGTATATAGTTAATTCCTGTATATCTTTAAACACAATGGTCTTATATATAACTGTTTATAACCAAGCCTCCCATTTTGTACATGTACATGTATAGATATTGATGAATGTGCAAGTGGGTTGGATGAATGTGAACAACTCTGTGATAATACTGAAGGATCTTACAACTGCTCTTGTATGAAAGGATATGAACTGGCAGAAAATGGAAGAAATTGCAGTGGTAATTTTGATTAGTACTAGACTAAGTGTTCAATGTGTTTTAATTTTGAGAGCTATCTTATAATTATAACTACGTATTTCACTAGATTGACTTTTTTAAATTGTTAGATATAAATGAGTGCCAAATGGAATATGATAATTGTGAACAAGTCTGTCACAATAACAGAGGATCATACTATTGTGGATGTAATCCTGGGTATACTCTAGTTTTGAACTCAAGCAGCCATTGTGAAGGTAATGATCAATAGGATGTGTATATATTAATGTCTAATTGGCTCAACTTGAAACACTTTTTGAATAATATATTAATTAAGGTTAAGAATTTCTAACATTTCTTTTTACATGCAATAATAAGACATTGATGAATGTACCACTGGAGAGCATGAATGTGAACAAGACTGCGCTAATACTAAGGGATCATACAGTTGCTCTTGTCCCCATGGATATAAGCTGGCAGAAAATGGAAAAGATTGCAATGGTAAGTGCTTGTGTGCAACATATACTAACACAAAAGTTTGACCAGATTTTGCCATATATGTACATAATTGAAATAAAAGGTCTATTACTATTATATGACATTTTTATGCAGTGATCTTAAATGCAAAACATTGTTAATATATGTTGTTATATGTATACGTATATCTTTCAATTTTGACTCAATTATTGCACTAGCTGTACCTTTATATAATGAAGGTTAAAAAAGTTGACCATAGTTAATGGGAGGCCTTTGGAACCGGAGCCTGTCTTGCACAGTTGCCTACCTTTGTACTACATTGTTAACATCAACACATGCTATTGAAAGTTGAGCCCACCTCTGTTACGGTATTTTTGTTTGTTTATTTGTTTATAATATTCTTTATATTAGATATTGATGAATGTGGCCAAATGCAAAATATGATAAATGATTGCGAACAATTGTGTTTCAACCTTGTGGGATCATATGTCTGTGGATGTCAAATTGGATATGAGCTGTCAGAAAATGGAAGAAATTGCACTGGTACATAACTAGCTGTTATAATTATACATATGTATGTACGTAGTTACGGTACGTGTCACAAGTCACTTTACAAAATCCGTCTTCCGCGGAATCTTCAAAGAACATCCGCAGATTCCTCAAAGGGTTCCGTGGTATCGTCAAAGGGCATCCGCGGAATCGTCAAAGGGCATCCGCGGAATTGTCGAAGGGTAGCCGTGAAATCGTCGCAGGGCTACTGTAGCCGTGGAATCGTCGAAGGGTAGCCGTAGAATAGTCGATCGATAGTTATTTAATGCGCAATATTTGTTAGCTGCGCGGAATTCGTCGGATTTTGTAAAGTTTCTTGTGACATGTACCGTACCTACATCGTTAATTATTATGAGTTTAGATAGTATATTTACATGAATGTAAATCTATGCATACTGCAGATATTGATGAGTGTGATATTATTGAGGATATATGTGAGCATAATTGCATCAACACTGAAGGATCATTCAACTGTAGCTGTAGAGAAGGATACTTGTTATCAATTGATGGAAGGAACTGTACTGGTGAGTGTGATGTATATTTGGTGCAGTCATGAGTTACATGATCTAAGGATTCAAAGAAGAACTTCCAGAAAGACACACAAAGGTCACTGATTAAGGATGAGCTGTCTGGCCCAGTGGAGCAGAAGGTCTCTTATATCCTAATCCAAGGCTCTTACTAGTAGTATGTAGGAAATGGTGTTCAGATTATACATACATAGGTATAAACATTGCATCATAAACAAAATATTTAACCTGTCAGTGAAGCTTTGCCTCTGATTATAAATATATTAAATATACAGTTGTGGTCACATTTCTTGTATATATATATGTGTATAATTAATAAATGTTATATCACTCTCAGTACCAACATGTCCTGATGATCAGACATTTAAAGTTTGTGGACAATCAGTAGTTCCAACTTGTGAGGATGTCATTGGTGAATATCCTTGTAAGACAGGGTGTTTCTGCACTGATGGAATGGTACTACATGAGGGGAAGTGCATGCGACTAGTGGATTGTCAAAGTAAGTACAGTACTTGGTATGCGTGAACTCTTACGTATGTATACATAACTATATATTTGTCCAACCATGCACTAATTGAAGAAAGAGTATAGTGATATCACTCAGTTGTCTGAATGATTTAACATTATTATTATGATTGCTTCACATTTCAGCCTTTAGACATACACAATTTTATATATACTGACACTGTAATGAAACACCCTTTCCAAATATATATGTACGTACATGTAAGTATTTATAAGAAAAATCTATATATGTATTTAATAACAATAATTGCATCTCTTTAGATTTAAAGGACTTAGCTAAGGACAATAGAGGACAAGAATTTTGGTTGGCCATTCCACCAAATAACATTCTTGTACGTGGTGGAATTGTCTATCCACCTCAAGTTTTAATAACTACAGATGAGAATAGTCCAGTTCCATTCACTGTTCGGTCAGGAAGAACAGGTACACCAGTCACATATGTAGCCATTAAAGGAGAAGTGACTCAAGTACTCATTAATGACACATTCAAGATTAATCCAAACAACCTTTTGGCACAAGGAAATGATTTAGCTATTAATGTCAGGTCTAGTGATGGAAGAAACCTAATTGTATATGGACTTATTGAAGAGTCTGCATCAATTGATGGCTTTCTTGCCCTACCAAAATTTGAAACAACTACAGGAAGCTATGAATACATAGCTGTCTCTGTACAACAAGGGGGGCCTCACAGATTTAGTTTTAGAGGATTTGTTACTGTAGTTGTAAATGAAGACATGACAAGGCTCTCCATAACACCATCCACTGATGTCAGCACCTTCTTTGGAATAAAAATTTTTATTTCAGCTGGAGAGACAGCTGTATTAAGAGCAAGGAAGACAAGGGCTGGTGATGTATATACTTTTGTTGCTTCAGCTGGGGACCTAACAGGTACAAGGGTCATAGCAGACAAACCTATTACCTTTCTCTCCGGACACCAATGTGGATTTGTTCCATCTGATAAAACAGCTTGTGATCACTTGGTTGAGCAGATACCTCCAATTGAGACCTGGGGGTTTAGGTTTGTACTGATGCCACTCACAACAAGGGAAGCCAGTGGATACAAACTGATTGCTAGTAAAGATAGCACTACCATACAAATCACCTGTAATAGGGTGCACTCTGAAATAATTTTGCTAAATGCTGGAAAGTCAGTCTTCAGGCTATACCCAAATAATTACTGGTGTTATGTAGAGTCAAATCATCCAATTCTTGTAATGCTTTTCTCACTGGGGTACACATATGATGTTGATACAACAGGCTCAAATAGCGCAGATCCATTTATGATGATGGTACCGCCAATTGAACAGCTTGGCAGACAATACAACCTGTTATCTCCACTTGAGAGTATCTCGGACGATTCACTTAGATTTGATCCATATATTAATGTGTTTATTCCTGAAGAATACTTTGATGCCCAGGTTCTTCTAGTGAATGATGTTAGAGTTCCAGTAACCTTTAAAAATATCATTAACTCAGCTGGATTGACAGTAGCCCGTGCTGCCCAATACAGGCTCAGTTCTAACACCTCAATTCTACAGTATGGTCAAAATGGAGACAGTAGATTTGGTGTGTTAGTTTATGCATGGGGAAGAGAAACTTCTTATGGCTACCCGGGTGGAATGAAACTGGATTCTGTTGCAAGTATGTGCATATATATATACATTTATCATATATATGTACGTACTAAACCACCATATCTTTTATTGATCTGTTTACTCCCTTTATAGTCGAAATATTCTGTCCTGAAGAAACCATTATTACTGCCTTTGAGACATCAGAAATGCTATCTTTCGGAATACATAGAAGTGGAACTACTGAGGAACAGAAATGTGTTGAATTTAAAGTTGGAAATGGAAATGCAACTTGTAAGATATGGGTCCAATAAATCTGTAGAAACTTCTTTTATTTTAGTTATCATTTCCAAGAGGATTTCAAGATAAACTTGTCTTCTAGGTTGTCATAATCAATATCACACCATGAAACAGAGATGTTGTATACATACATATGTATACGCTACACATATTCCTCTCTGTATATATATATAGATGGGAGTGATTACACTGTGGACAACAATACCTGTTGTTTTGAAGTAGGAGCTAGGAATACTGTGTGCAGTGTAAGGGTCATTGCTGACGTGCTACCAGAAGATGATGAAGACTTCTACTTTGCTATAGTACCTCAAAATGGACAGCTCATTTGTAGGAAAAACTTTGCAATTGGAATCATCCAGAATGTAGAAGGTATTTTATATATATACGTACAAAAAATATGCTTTGAATATACTGTATGTACAGTGTATGGAATTATGCACAAAGCATATTCAATGTGGTTTTGGCTAACATATTCATATCAGATAATATACAGTGTATCAACCACTACATCATTGTGTAATCCTGTGGTTCTGTTGTAGCTAACTCTAGGTTATGCCCACCCCCACTTAGTGGGTATTGCTGTACTCTCTGATAGATGATAGAAAGCAACAATACTAACCTTATCTTTTGAAAGGTTCACCTTTCTAACTTTTGACCGTCTGGAGACACAGTTGGTCATTATCTTGCAATTGTCAGACGTTTTGACCTTCGGGAACCTTTCAAAGAAAAGTTTAACACAATTAGAAGAAATCCTTATTCTATTAATAATCACCTTAGACGGGTATGACATACACAATTTTCACCCTTCATCAGTGAGAGTCTGTTCTGTTCTGAAAGGACCTCATACATATTATAATTACAGATATATATTAATTTAATCTTCACAAACAGAATGTGGTCCTGATGAAGATTGTCAAGATACTTGTAGCTGCCAAAATGGAGGTACATGTCTAAAAGATGGCCGCTGTGCCTGTCCTTCTTTGTGGATTGGGGAAGACTGCTCTCACTTGGTTGAAGAGTAGCACTTCTATGGTTCAATTTCCTACATTATAAAATCCCAGTGTGCCAAACCAAACATTTACAGAATTAGTGTATTAGTGTGTGACCAAGAATAAAACTCCATATATAGGCATAGGAACTATATACAATAGGTAATGTGTGCTCTTGTGTAATTTATATACTACAGAGTGTGTTTCAATACATTAACATTGCAGGAATAACAAAATTCATATTCAATTGACATGTGCTCTGTCACTGAACTACAGTTGTCACAGCAATGCTCTATTCATTCATAATAGACATTAGAGAGGAGTAGATGAAACTGCATGCTTTAAATACATCCTCAACCTTAGTCAATCTGGGGATAATCTCGCACCTCAAGTGTGCACGTACGTATACGTATAAAGGATACTTTCACGTTGATTTCGACCAATAGGTGCAGATACGTACCAGTACAAACCTTGTGTGCGTCGCGATACAGCAGAGACGTTCCGCGGACAGGGAAGAGACGTTCCGCGGAAAGGCAAGAGACGTTCCGCGGAAAGGCAAGAGATGGTAACGCCGAGGTTAGCTGCGCGGAATTCGTCGGATTTGTAAAGTTTCTTGTGATATGTACAGTATTTCGATTAGTCATACATTTTTATGTATTATAATAGAATGGAGTGTGACCAACCCAGAGTATACCTCAGTAAAAAGACTTGCCCAACAAAATATATTGGTGCAGTGGAGAATCCCATCTGTACTCTCAAATGAGATTGAAGGATTCTTTTTAACTGTTACCCTCTCAGGAAGAAATGATCGGATAGTGGGCTCTGTAAGAGTATCTTCTGTAGTCCGAGCATACCTAATAAACAGACTCAGGCCAAGGAAAACCTACTCAATTAGTCTACAAATGATTCGTCAAGGTGTTCTGAGTGCATCTGCAACAACTGTGAAGAGACTTTAGACAACAGTTTATTTCCTATATAGTTAATAGTTGTTCATAGTCCTACTGGTTTGTAGTTTATAACCGTGTGTACTACTACAGACAAGAACAACAGTGTGTGTAGACTACATACATAGCCACTTTGTGCAGATTTTTCTATTAATATCATTGCAAATACGTGACTGTGGATTACCTCAAACAATAAACGACCACCAATCGTTCATATCATGCAGTACCTTGTACGAGCATGTGTTATGTGTAAAATTTGCTACACACAGCATATGCTAGAGAATTTTAAAAGGATGTCCATACGTACGTACCTGTATAGCCAGTCTTTGTTTAAGTATGAAACTGAGAAGAGACCAGATCGTTGGTATCCTAGTGGTCGTTGCCAACTGTATCTTTGTGCTGCCTTTGGGGTACATCGACCCGACGGCCAATATTGGCCCCTACATAGTGTCCTTTGTAAGGAGTAGAGCCATTGATCCAACAGACATCACCAACGGAGAGATAATGTGGCTTCTGGCATTTCTGCTACTAGGCAGAAACAGCAGTGTTCTCGTGGGAGGAATACTTGCTAGAAAGTTTGGTACGAGGTTTACTGGATTAATAGCTGCAGCCATCGCGTCGGCAGCGTACCTTATAGCTCCAGTTTCACTCCTCGTCTCTTTCTGGCTTTGCCTGCTTGTCTTCCCTTTTCTCTTTGGTATCGGCGTCGGAATAGCACAGGCTCCTGGTATTCAAGCCTCTGTGAGTTGGTTTCCGCGGCACACGGGCATTGTATCCGGCATAATAAATAGCTTCTTTGGTGTAGGCGGAATGATTACAATTAAATTACAAACTGCTTTTATTAATCCATCCAATCTTCATCCGAGTAACCAAGAAGGAACTGAGAGTATTACTGATTTCGTATATTACAGACAAAAAGAGCTACTTGACCGAATACCCATTTATTTTGTACTTCACGGGATCGCTATTCTCATTCTTCATGCCTTAACTACACCTCTGCTGATAGAAAAACATAGTAATTTTGAAAGTTTAGAGAAATTGAGCTTTGGAAAATTACTTTGGAAACTCTTTCGGCCTGCAACTTGTAAATCAGACTACAGTAACCAATCCATGTGCGTTGAAGAGAAAATTATCAAGGACAAGACAAGAAACATGAACAAAGTTGCAGACATTGGAGAGAAAAATGAAACGCCAGATAAAGGACCATCACAAATTTTACTGAGTAAAGACTTTATTTTTTTGTTCCTGTCAGAGGTATTGATAACATTTGGCCTTTACCCTCCTTTGTCTCTCACCAAAGTGTTTGGAGAAACAATCTCTACTGATGATGGAATGCTGTCGATAGTAGGTTCACTTGCTGCTCTTAGCTGTGGTTTTGGGATGATACTGATTGGAGTACTTTCAGACAAGCTGCCAACGAAAACAGTTTTAGTATCAATGGCTGGTGTAATAACAGCTGTAAATTTTACTTTTTATGCTAGTGGGCAGGTGGGTTTGCTAATGTATGCAGTATGTATACTTTTATTGGACTTTTTAAGTGGAGGCTTCATTAGTCTTAACATTGTCCTGTTGAAGGAGCTCTTTGGTAGCAAGCATGCCACAGCCAACTATGGGCTTATGTGTGTTGGGTACAGTGTCTCAAGCTTTTTTGCAGCACTCACAACTTCACTTCTCCTACCTATCATCGGATGGTTTGGATTCTACCTATTAACTGGGTCACTGCCTTTTATTGGGTTGCTAATGCTGATCTTTTGCGTTAAAACAAACAAGAGGAAAAATAACGATGTGAACTAAATCTGTCACAGCTAAGAAATTCTTTCACTTTTTCATATGTAGTACATAATTTTCATCAATAATCCTTTAATTAGTATATTTTTATTGTAATTACAAAGGAAATACATATTGGAATTACATTACAATGTTTCATGTATATTAATACCAAAACATCTGGAGGATGTACAATTTACATTTGAAAATACTTTGAAGTATCCAGGAGACACAAGTCACTACAACATGTACAAATGATGTAAGAACTAGGGGGTGGACTTTCTCACATCTACTATTATTTGATAATTATTTCCCTCCATCCAAACCCTACACCAGTGAGGTGCTGGAGATCATCCCTCCCATCTGAGAGATCTTTAGGGAGACCAGAAAGAATTCCAATTGGTTTATAGTAGCTTGATTTTCTATCAAACTCAAGTACTTTTTTACAGATAGCAGAATCTTTCTTCATAACTCTTAGTGCATGCTGTCTGATATGACCATTCTTCCATACCACATTAGCACATAGCGACCACAATGACTGAACTCCTACAGAAACACGAGATGTACCTCAAAAGGGCATGTGACATCTTAAGGACCAATCAAGACAACCCACCAAACTGAAGTACTCGGAAGTCCCCTCTCCACTTTCTGTAGCCACCTTCAGTCCTTGGCATATCTCCAAATCTTTCACTGCTAGATGGAAAGTTTCCTCCAAACAAGAACACTTTTGCAAGGCCAGCATCTAACCACACAGTGGCAGAGTGCCAATATCGTGGAGCTAAAGGGAGCAACACCTGTACAATTCAAAGGAAAAATACTCAGTACATATACGTATATATATACATGCAACGGCCATCCCATCGCCAAACTTTTGTCCAATGGATGACCTCCAAGTCTTGGTCCACAGTCAAGATCCAACAATCATCTCTGACCTCTGGACCTTTTCCCCACACCACCAAGAGGTTCTGCTTAACCTCCTTCCCATTAATCTCAGTTCCTACTAGGTCAGGCTCAACAAGGCAGGACAGAGAGAAGAGTATTCTTGGGTTGGGCCATGGAAATGTCTCGTCTGGTGGCTGAATAGGGCCCTTAAAAACCTGTAAAGAAGAATCTAAATATGTGTCACGATCCAATAGCTAGCTATATAACCAAGAGCCTATTACCTTTGCTTGCATATCCAACAAATAGATGTGATTCGAAAAGACATCACAAATTTTGCCACCAAAAACTAACACATCTTGTTTGTGAAAGCATGTAGCCTGGTGACCATAAATCGGTTTAATACGATTAGCCACTGAATGATGGCTCCATTTCACTATATATACAATACAAGACACATACAGCAAGTAATTGACATAAATAAGCACTAAATTAGTGATCATCATATCATAATGCAAAAAGCGGAGTACATAGAAACTAGATATGTGGTTCTTAAAACATAGCTTCATATTCTATGGAGACCCTTTAAACTAATAATGTTGATGCCTTACTGTAATCAGTATTGAACTCCCAAAATGCATTATGAGAGCCAGAGGATGAGGGGATTGATTTGAGCTGAAAATACTCTGATTCTACTTCACTCAGCACATTTGACGGGACCTCAAGACACATTCCACCAAAGGTAATAAGACTGTTAGCAAAGGGCAGTAATACAGTAAGGTACACTGGAAATGGCATCAAATCAGTTTTTGGTTGTATCTTCTCCCAGTGCAAGCTTGACAGATTCATACGATAAAGGTCGTTGCGAAAATGGAATTCTCCATATCCTCCAAAATGGTAGATGTGATCATGTAGGACAGCTACACTGGCCCCATAGTCTGGTGGAGGAGCATCTCCTGTGGTGGGGTACTGCCACCACAGCTGGCTACAGATGTCGTACACGTCTATCAGCTTCTTCTCCGTGTGGGGAAGATTCTTTCTCGTTCGAACAAGAACTAATTCCGAGTCTGACTCGCTCTCCGACTCGTCGTCTCCTACTCTAATATATTCAGTCTCCACTATGATTCCTCCCCAGAAGTAGATCTTCCCCTCGTAATGGACCGCACAGTGCGCCCTTCGCTCAAACAGGGCCAGAATATCTTCAGATTGTGGGCTAGCAGCCATTTTGAAATTTTCGGGGAATATTTATGGGGAAATCCCATGTAGTCTAATATAGCGAGAGTATTCAGCCAAAATGTGACATAATTGCTTAGGGCATGCATAGGCGTGTGTTAACATTTCATCACTAAAGTGACCAGATAGTAATAGTTTTTCTTCCAGGAAGGCTAGAGTTAAAGAATAGCCTTCAATTCCTCATATCTCATCAGGTTTTAGAGATCATCATAGTGATGCATACAGCAATAATTTACAGATTGTAGATAAACTTTTTGTAACTTGTGCAATTGTAAGTACATTAAGAATAAGCAGTTTAATTTAGTCACTGTCTAAAATTTGGAAGCTCAATTTAAGACAATTATCAGTTTTACAAAGTCATTAGTTTTATATATAATTAGCCACTTTAATTTATAAATAAAATGGGAAACATCTACACAGTATATAGGATTCGGCAAACATGATACATACAAAGCATGCTAAATGCTATAGAATGACTTTTTTATACAAAATGTCATTTTAAGTTAGAGATTAAACTTCCAACTATATAGCTCAAAGTGATGTGAGCCTATGGCCTAGCTGAAATGATAATCAAATATAGACTAGCGGACAGCCAGCTCAAAAACATGAAAGTTCAGAATAGGCCATGCAGAAATGGTTAAATTCAAACTTGAAAAGTGAAATAGACAGTTAAGGGTGGGCCAAAATGGCTGCAAGCCTATAGCCTAAGAATCATAGTTATGGAAGCAAATTGGCTGTGTGCAAGTCAATGTATCCATTTGATCATGATTGTTTTAAAAGTCTTAGACTATTAATACTATTAGACAGACAGAGACTGTATGCCGTACAAGCTCAAAAGATTAGAAAATCAAGATGATACAATGAGTCGACAAAATACTAGAGGTGAAATATTAAAAAAATTGCTGGTTTATATCTATATGATGTCATTCAGGGAATTCCCATAGAGGTTTTGAAAAGCATGTCATGTACTAAGTTAAGTTAGTAGCTGTATTAATAAATATTTGCTGTTCACATGCAATCTATAAAATGGTCTGTAACTGAGTGAAAGAATATAATTATAATAATGAGACTTTTACTTGAGACACATGAAATACAGATAAACAATTGCAATACAGAATTAAAGTATTTTGATATAGAATAAAAAAGGATTGGAAGATTTGTAGATCAAAATTAATGTCAGTTTAAGTCAAGTTAACTGTCTATAAACCTGGGATAATCCAAAACATTCATCAGTTTCCAGTTCAGTGTATCCACCAATTTTTAATCACTTTTCATCAAATCTGCACGGAGTAGAATAAATATATAAGCTAGAATGACAAATTTACAAGCATTAAAGAGTACATTACATGGAGAATGATGACTGAAATTTAAATTAGTCAAAGATTTCCTGTTTTACAGATGACTTCTTTGCTAACTTACTTCAAAAAACAGTTTTTCAAAAAACAGTTTTCAAAAAATTGCTGAGTTAAACTACTAGCAGAGTTTTCTTTGGTTACTTTCCTTGAGATACCGTCCATGTATACATTGCAGCCTTCTCAAGTAGGGGACATTTGATGAACATTTGATGAACTGCAGTATGTATATAAGAGAAATTATGCCTACATTGCTTACAAATATACAAGGATCATAAAATATGGATCTGAACTCGCTTAAATAATTTCTCTTGAGAATATTGTGTACTCCTCTTTGTATCAACTTCAACCATGGAAAAGTTGAATCCGGGGCACACCACGCGGAGGTGGGAGTACATCGTGCCCCCCACTCCATCCAGTAGTGCTCCACGTTCCCAGCTAGGAGGGGAGGAAGATGCGCGGGAACGGCTCGGCGTACCTAGCCGCCCATTGACCAGTTACTAGATCAAGGTACAAATGCTACGTGTACAATGACCCGACCCTGGCGGACCTCAAACCTTCTTCATTGAGAATCATGACACGCCGGCGTAGCACCAGAGAACAGCGCGTCACTTTACCTCAAATCAGACCTGCCTTCGTATGAGATAGGGACCATTAAAGGAATGGACAGGATATCATACTAAACAATGGTAAACTTAAGCATGTACATTATATATACAAGTAAAATATGGCTAAACAACACACTGTTGGGTAGAATGTACACAGTTTAACACACTATGCATGGTAGGAGAAAATTTATAGGACATGACAACCAGCTATAAACATGACCAAATAGACCAGTAACAACTCGCACAAAGTGATTATAGGGACTGCCAAAAGCAAGCTCATAGTTGTAAATCCATATATAATAAATAAAAGTTTATCAAGGGCATTAGAAGAATCCCCAGATGCCGAAATGTTGCAAGGGGGCTTGAAATTAAATGTGTTAATGCAGGTGTGCAATGGTCTTCGGTTTCTTAATAAGAATAAGCTCACTCATGGGGATTTGACGGCTAACAATGTCTTAGTCGATGTACGTGTCAACGAGGTTACTGCGAAAATTTCAGATTTTGGCCTTGCCAAATGTTTTTCTAGTTTGCAAAGTAATTCAAGCGGTTCCTACTCTCGAGGAATGACTTGTTACATGCCTCCTGAGGTTCGTGATGCTTGCTGTGAACCACACATAAAAACTGACTGCTATTCATATGGCGTTCTCATTATTCACACTCTCACGGGCAAGCTTCCCGCACCTAAGGGGTCGATAGTTCACTTTGAAAATGAGCCGTTTTACCTAACTGAATTTCAAAGATATGAAGACTGTGTGAAAGATCTCACAAAGGATTATAAAGAGCTGAAAGTACTGATAGAAAGGTGCATAGAACATGTTCCTTCAAAAAGGCCAGATCCGAGTGAAATCAAGAAATGTTTATCACAAATTATCAGCAATCAGCCTATTTCACTTGCTCCAGCACCAGCTCCACCTACTATTATAAAGAATTATATACACCATGAACATCATCATCATGGTGTTCATTTAGAGAACTGTACTATTGACAGTTCCCATGTTCTTATTCATAATGATCCAAATGGAGGAGCTGTACAAAGTAATATTTCTGAGGTAAAACAATTTTTGGACTGATCATGACTGTTTAGGTTGTTCAATGTTGTGTTACTGTACACTAGACTGAATTATACGTGATAGGCCAATGTAACTGGACAACATGTAGGGTACTGTAAAGGTGTGATGTACAAGAGACTTAACTTACTTTCCTTTATAGCAACCAAGAATAGCTGGTCTACAGACAGATTCTCAGGATTCTCAATTAGCTTTTGTAAGTTTGAAACTTAAATTTTTACTATCTACAGCTACTTACATAGTATCATTTACTTCGGGAGCAGGAACAGGAATGGCCTACGGAGCATACCCTTCATGATTCTTCTGATAGTGAATCTGTTTCTTCTGACAATGATGAAAATCCAGGGGATTTTGATATAGGGGATGAAGAAGGAGATATTCTTAGGAAATCAACTATTTTCCCACAGGCCCCAGCTACAAAGAAAATACATAATCCCCCACCTTTACTGGCTCCAGATATCCCATATGACTCAATGATACCCAGGGATGGCTATAGTCCTGACGAGGAACCTGATGGTATGTGTATAGTATTCCATATACACAGAAGTATGTGCTCTGAATTGTTAGAAAGTTTGTTGAGGAAAGAAATGTCAAACACTCTTTGAGTGACTACATGTTTTAAAATAAGTCTGTACATGTAGTTTCAAAATTAATCTAAGTGTGCCTAGTGATTAGCATATATGTACATAACGTATGTACATATGTGTATTAGAAATCCATTTTTATAAGTATGTTTTTTGTGGTTAGTTCCTGATGATACTTCTAAGGATGTTGAGCTGAAGAAATTTGTTTGTAAACCTTCAGAGCTTAAACTGGTTTGTCATGTTTGCCTTCAGAATGCTGAACCAAGTCAGCTGACACACACTGCTAGTAGTCGATGGAAAGGTATTGTATATGCATCTAGGGTACATTTACAGTAATGAGTCTGTGTTTTATTATTGCAGTTAACTTAATTAAGACCACATTAATTAATTGAATGTCAACCTCTTCATTCCTTTTACCACTTATGTTGTATTTTTATGTACGTTTATTATGCTATATATACACATATAAATCTTTAGGTACTGCAATTGCAAGTAGTAGCATTGAAGACTTTTTATTTAAGCTCTATATAAAGGGATGCCTTCAAAGTGATGGTTCCCATGACAGCAAAGAGAAGGATGTCATTTGTTGTGGGAGCAGCTGCAGTATCTTTGTCATTCGCTTTCCTAGAGATAGAGTAAACTATTATAAAAGGCACAGTGAAGCTAACTGTCGTAATGGTACCCATTGTAATGAGCCTCATACTGAATTAGAGGAAGAAGTGTGGTCTGTGTTTCAGAAGTTAAAATTGTCTCCTGTTCCTCCTGTAAGTATATGTATATCAATGCTTAAATGCTTGCATTTCATGTAAATTCTCACTCGTTTATAGAAAGAAAAAGTGAGAATATTAATGACAATTCTTGCTAGACAGCAATTTTCTCTGAAGGTATTGTACAGTACCATTTTTCATAGTGTATTTAGATACAAAATACTAAATAAATCAGATTATGATACATGCTACTATCAATTTCAGCAAGTCTTTTTATTCGTATCACCTTTATATACAGACTTGGAGTGAAGGTCCATTAGAAGAGGATAAATTGGAGTACTTTGAGGAACATAACTTCTTGGACTGTCCCTTAGACTCCATTAATTACCAAACAAAGCTACACTTCCTGATTGATTTGGAAGAACACGAGCACATAAGAATGTTATGCAAGTAAGTAGTTAGTTGTTTGTCCCTAGTGCAGTAGATAATACCATGTGCGTAGGCCTGTAATAATAATTCAGCTAGAAGTTTCTATTAACCTCCTTTATTCACTTGCATAATGATCCCTTCTTTGTAGCTATGACGGTAGCTACCGTTTCAATATGTATGAAGCAACTGGTATGAAGAAAGAACTGATGGAGAAGTACAAATGGTTTGGCACACTTGACCTTGACCAGACTATTGCTGATATAGTCAGACAAGCAGCAGATGGAGTCACAATTACTTGTAGATCCTACAAATACACTGGTAGAGTTTTAAAGTATGCACCTCGTTGTGGTGAGAGAGGTAGAAAGTTTCTGTTAATTGGGTTTTCTGATGGGAAAAAGGATGGAATTTCCATCCAAAAGAATGAAAAACATGATGTAAATTTCCATATTAGACATCTATATTTCAGAAATATGCACAAAGCACTCCTTTATTTGCCTATCGTTGCTGTTCACAAATTAAATCCAGTAAAACTAGAGCATGGTACTGCTTCTACACAGGGTTGTAACATTGATACACATGATCGTAAATCTTTGCCCACTCGTTTTCACTTGGACGATGACTACCAGATGCCTGCACTTAAGAAGCTACTCTCAGCACCAGTAGATGCCCCCTTTCTAGTTACTGGTCCATTTGGTACTGGTAAGACACGCCTACTGGCAACAGCTGCTAACCACATATTAACCTCTGATAAGAAGAGCCGGATTCTCATTATAACCCATCACATACCTACTGCTGGAGAATACATTGATAACTATTTTGGTCAGAAAATGCTTGAAGAAGAAGAATCTCCACTTGCTGGAAAGGTACTTCGCTTAGTTAGTAAAGATGATCGCAGTCAAGAAGATTGTGCTAAATCTGTTTCTGACTTTCAATGCCCTGACAGTACCTTAAAATTTGAAGACTACCGTTTAGTAATAACAACATTTTTATGTTTCCTGTCAGTCAAGAGCCTACGTCTTAACCCAGGTTACTTTACTCACATTTTGGTTGATGAAGGAGCCCAAGCTCGTGAACCAGAAAATGTTGCTGCCTTTCATCTTGTTTACAAGAATACAAAGATAGTAATTGCTGGAGACCACAAACAAGTTAGTATATACGTACTACATAAACTGCTAATGTATATGCTGTGCAGTTATTTTATGTACATGATATGATGTATAAAATGTTTGTATTACCTACATACGTACATAGGTTATTCATATACGTATTCACCAGCTCTACTGTGGTTAACTGTGGCAAGTGCTTTATTAGTTTAGATGGGCCTTTCTCAGGAGCTGAGCTGGGTAACTACTGGCCAGCTTGTGTGCATTAATTGCAATTTTTACATAGTTTGGTATAAAGGAGAGACATATATATATGTGTATTTTGTAGAAGCACTGTAGCAATCATTACTGACAGCAGAGTAATGCTTGGTGGCCTAAATTAGCTGTCATTGGTTCTATTACTAGTAATTTAATTGTTTTTGTGGATTTTCTAAGTGATGCTAATGATGAAGTAAATGTGGTTAAATTACTAATGACCCGTTTAGGTTGGTCCGGGTACCACAGTTCTTGGTGAAAAGGCCCGTTCAAAAGGCTTTACAGAATCCTTGTTGTTTCGGCTGTACACACTCTATAAGAAAATGGATGCTAAACGGTATACAGCAGTGCTTTTGACTAATTACAGATCTCACCCAGAAATAATAAGACTACCCAGCAGCCTCTTCTATGGGAATATGTTAGAGGTGAATATCATTGTCTATACTATACATATACGTATGTATGTACGTACATGTAGTTATATGTCCAACCAAACTTTGGACTTCATTACATACTGATCACCCAAAAAATTATCATCCATAAATGAATTCGCCTTCATGTAGGGTCGATCCTCAAGTACTCTTCATCCACGCTGGAGACAGCCAATGCACTTTATTGTTTCTTCTACTGAAAGACCCCCCAATTGTGCTTGGTCTGGTGAATCAGAATTAAGTGATCAAACTTGGAAAGAAGTGAATATTTTGATGAACTTAGTCAAAACCTGTTACAAGTATTGGCCAGTGGTAGAGTGGGGAAAAAGGCAGGCAGACTCCATTTGTGTTATTACACCAAACAGATCAGTAGTAAGTTGCAATGTATGCATAACCCACTTGTAGCTCAACTACAGTACAGGTGTGTATGCATCTATACAATGTTCCTGTTGCCTGGTGACTTGGACTGTCTTACTTTCAGTGATTGTGTTTACCTCATTTTATAATTCATTATTTAATATGTACATAATATGTTACTACGTATGTACGTATAATTATTACAGGAGAATATGTGGAAGCATTTAGTTTATGAAGAATCACAAAATAAGTATGGCACGTTTTTGAAGAAAGTCACTTGTCTTCCAGCCTATCTCATCCAAGGTTAGATTTTTATAAAATATTGATACTAACTGTACGTAGATCATCTTTCTTCTCTTATACTGTAGGAAGAGAGTTCAAGGCTATATTCATCTGCACTAGTGAGCGTGTATCCCAAAACTTCATTCCCTTGGAGAAGACAAAGAGTCTGTGTGATCCAGCTGTATTTAATACTGTCATAACACGTGCACTTTCAATGATTGTTGCTGTTGGAAATCCATTTCGTTTACTTGAAATCGAAAATAAGAATTATCCCAAAAAGAACAGTCTAGAAAGCTGTTGGTTTAGCTATATGAGACATTGCTGGGAAACTAAGTCATTAATGTTTCCTTCCCAAAGAGAGAAGGATTGGGACAGTTACTCTGAGATTGAAGCTAAAATCATTAGGAACATGGAAGGATCACTTAAACAATCAACTGTTACTGATCTAGATAATGACGATATTATAGCAGATTATCACAGAGCCTTTGAATCCCATCATCCTAATTGCAAGTTAGTTTTAGGAGATATAGAAGGGGACCTACACTGGATGGCACAACTATCAGAGACTCAATCTCAAAAGAAACAAAGTACTGGTTCAGGGGTAGTATGCTACTTGAGACAAATATCCAGGGATCACTGTTTAGCTATACCAATAGAGAAGACAAGCAGAAGCGGTCCATTTAGCATAATTGGCCCATCTCAGCGTCGAGGAGCTTTTGATGGAGCAAAAGTACTAGTTCAGGAAGACTGGGAAAAGAGCAATCCAATATTGCATAAAACAGTTGGTCATATTTCTAAAGTAATGAGTCAGGGATCCATGCTTCCAGTCATTTGTGAAGTTGATGTGGATAATCCCGACTTCTTTATGCCAATTGATCAAATAAGTCCAAAAATAGCAAACTTACCAGGAATATCCGACCAGTTCCTTAAAAGGGACATAGAACACATCAAAACAGCACTAGAACAGCCAAAGAGGGCAGTTGTAGTGTGTTATGATCTGAGCAGTATTAAAAATGGACTACCTAAGATTAGTAACACTCTTTCGGTTGAATTTGCCAAAGATCTTCTCTTTGTAGTAAGACCACTAGCTTGGAATCCTACAAAGCCTTATCCAGAAGGAGCAGTAATTGGCATGATTCCTCGAGGTACATCTCTTAGCAATGCCAAACGGATTCTATACACACAATATCAGGTAGAACGTTCTCCCATTAATTTGGAATTAGGCACTGATGAAGTTGTCCACACTCCAGACTATTCTGATGCCATTGCAATATGCATGTCTTCTGAACATGACATAGCCAATTGTGCCTTTTCCTTGTCTAAAAGGGGGGACAGTTATAAAGTGCAAGTACACATTCCTAATGTGGCATCAGTTTTGTCAAGAACATCAGAATTCAATGAAGCTAATTTCAAGCATTGGTATAGTTTTAACATACCACCATTGTTTAATGGAGAAACTACTTACTATCCTGTTCTTTCAGCTGAAAATGTAAAGAAGTTATCCTTCTCAAAGGGAAGCATTCAAAGTTCCATAACCTTCGATATTACATTTACCGAATCAAATGAAAAGCCTCTTCAAGGAGATTTCCATTTATCAAATGTCAAATGCTGTGAGAAATTAACTTTGAAAGAAGCAGAGAAGGACTACAAGAGATACTCTATATTGGAAACACTGCTGAATTTGGTTAGTAATATGCAACCAAATAATCAGTTCCTATGTAAAGTACCAAAGGACATTTCAGAATGTCCACTAGTAAGTGGAATGGTCAATACCTTTCTGACATATGCTAATATGCAAGCAGCTGAGAGAATTTCTTTAAATATGCCAAAGAATGTTTTGCTGAATGTTCAACCACGGCCCGAGAGTTACAATGAAAGGTTTCAAGAACTAATAAAGGATTTCTCAAAAGTTTATAATATTGGTAGTGATTTTGCTTGGTTAGCAAAATTAGTCTATCAAAAACCTAATCGCTCTTTATTTCCAAAGAGTGGTCCACTGATTAGGCTTGATATTCTTGAAAAGGTTATTAAGCTCTTAGAAAGCAATAATGTGGAGCAAGCTAAGATAACACTGAAAGCCTATGATTCATTTCCTGAATTCATTGCACTTTTGGATGCTTTTGAAAGTGTTTTACAAGAAGAAGAGTTTAGCTGTACTAGCAAACCTAAAAAGGGATGGCCAGAGAAGGTTTTCAGCCACAAGCACCAGGGTATTGTAACATCATACTGTCAGCCATTTGATTCAATATTTGATATATATGCACAATGTTGCTTGCTCGAGTCATTGTATCCAAAAAGAAAAGATGGCAACTGTTATGCGAAGATACTTCCAGAGGTGGCCTATCGTTCCTCAGTAGCCAGGTCTAATTCCAAAAAGCTGCATCGAGATGTGTCACTTCTCCAAACTGCTTTACAAGTTCAACAGTCCTCAATTCGTTGTACTGCATTAATACATAATGTGAAAGAGCGCTTCATTGAATTTTCCTTATGTCACAAAGGTCTAGAACATTTTAGACCTGAAAAGGTAGCTATAATAGACATTGGTCAGATAACACACTCCAATCAGTGCCTACAGTTCATCACAAAATTAACCTCGTTTAGGACCTGTAACCCTTTTCGATACATCTCAGAGAATGAGAGACAGTTTCGACCAGTTACATCTAAAAAAGACCAAAATACAAGGGAATTGCCTAAACATACCTTACAACTGTTTGCTCCTGATGAAAAGGAAACATTGCATGAATTAATGTATGCCATTGAATATCCTACAGCTGCAATAACTTTGGAAAGAGAGACCTATGAAATATTGTTAGCTTTTCTTAAAGAACCCAATTCTTATAAAAGGAAATCTAACTTACAAAATAGGTTGTCCTTGTACAAAAAAGCAAGGCTTTTTTCACAACCTAGAGCTACAAGTACAATAGAGCCTCTACCCAGTCATGATCAGTGTAAGTATCTTGTGAAAGGTAAAAAGGATCAACACGAGCCACATTACTATAAAGATGTACCTTTCTTGATATTAACAGATTGTTTAGAATTGAAACCACTACAACCAATCAATGTTTGGATTGGGTGTGATCCAACTGGTCCAATTCTTAAACCAAAAATTCAACTCCTTGAGTTAAGTCCTGATCTCAAAATCTGTCTTCAGCACCAGGAGAATCCGGAGGCCTGTTTCACTTCTGGTTTTAAAATGGTAAAATGGAAAAAGCAATGGTCAAGCTTGGACCTTTATAGGGAATTCTGGGAAGAGCTTCTGTTGGCTGAGGGTGCTGCTAGTAGTATCCAGAAGGATTTTCAAGACACCACTTCAGACGACGGGACCAAGAATGGTTCTAAGTTGAGCAAAGCTAACAGATGTTTAGTAATAACAGACTTTGAACTAAAATTTGAAGGATTTGAGGTACCTAACACCACATATGGGGAAGAACTCTACAAGCCAGTTGGCAGTATTACCGCCACTCTTTCAAAAGACTTTGTACAACGTATTCAGGAATTGTTTCCCATAGAAAGAGGATGTTTAGTGTGTGCAAGATATGAAATCTATTTAGAGAAGAATGATAAGTTGCATAGAAAATATGAGTCCAAATTGGGACCAAATTTTGATGGTTATGCACGCACAGTGCTTCATCTAATTATTGACAAGGTAACCAAGAAAAGGAAAGATTTGCCTCATGAAACTGAAGAGGTTGCTTTGGCTGAGAGTAATAGTCTTGAGAATCCTGACACTCTCAATGTACTTAGGTTGTGTATGTGTATACATATAGACGGCATTATGTATTGTAAAGCAATAGGACATTGGCTTATTGCCGTGTGTATGTTTATATGCATCTACATTGTACATATAAGTACCTTAGATTGAGTTTTTAGTTTATGTACATGAATATACACACTAATTTGTAAGATAAATGATAAAATAAATTAATGAGTCTGTTAAAAAGTATGTAACTGTCAAACTCTTTACATTATACTTTGAATCACTGACAAGAAGTGTATACTTTTGTTGTATGTAAGCTGCTGTATATATTATATGAATATAATGTAAATGTGGATAAAAATCAAAGTACATATCAAATTAGAAAAATGTACCTAATTTTTGTCCATATCCTCTCTGTGTATGTACATACGTTTGTAATTTTTCTTTCTAGATAAGCTTTATAGCTGTTGGAGAACACAATGCTCTTATTTCTCCTCTGATAAAGGAATTATTAGATAAAGATATCTACACTTGTGAATTACAGTTGATTCCTATGGCACTGCCTACAAAGTGAGTACAAAGTCCATTTAATATCAAATTAGAAAGTTACACTACAGCTCTTCTTTTGTAGACGAGTCTACAATGCTTTAAAACAGAAGAAGAACAAATTATCTTCTATTATTGCTCTTGGAGACATTGCTAAGCTTTGCAGAGAGTTTGCCACAGCCACAGAGTCTCAAGGTTAAACTTTCACTTTTGTTTCTCTCCATTTATCTTTCATTCATTTGTGAAACATGATTGTATTAATATAGACCTGAATGGTTAGGACAATCCATCTTTACTTTGTATATATGAGCGCGACACTAACCAAAATTCAGTTGTCGAAATGTTTGGTTATATAATTTCAAATTTTGGTTAGCATCGCGCTCATATATATATATACAAAGTAAAGATGAATGTACTTGTTTTAATTAAATGTATGGGTCTTGATCAAATGTATTACAAACACTAAGTGTATTTTGAGTAAAAAGACCATATATACGTACATACATACTTTAGGATTGATCAAACACCTTCCTTTTAGCTGTATATTCATTCAATGCATAAAGCTTTGAAGGTTACCCAGTTATATACAAAATGAACTAATCATTTTTGTGTATTTTGTTTAGCTTTAGCAAAACTCAAAAGAAATGCATTTATTTATGATCTTTGGGATTCTGAAGTTCCTGAAGACAAAAAATCTGATGAGTTTGATACTCTTGAAGGTACTGGAGATTCCAGAGGCTCCCTCAATGAGAGTCAAAGGCATGCTATAGATTGTGCCTTAAACAATGTGTTTGAAGTAATTCAAGGCCCTCCTGGTTAGTGGTAAAGCGATACCTACAGCTCCAGTTAGGTATAATGACTACGTATGTCATGTTAACTCTTAGGAACCGGAAAGAGTGTAACAGGAGCTCACATTGCTTATGCCTTTGCCATGCTGAATAGAGAAGCCCAAAAGAGGTCTGCTGATTCAGAAGAAGTTGAATCTGAGGAACATAAAAAGAGTGACTCAGAGACCAAAAGAAAGTTAATGAAATGTGTCCTTTATTGTGCCCCTTCAAATAGAGCTGTGGATATAGTCACAAGTTAGCAGATCAGTGGAAAAGTTTCTATTGAATAATTATTCAAAAGATTTTAATTTTTTTTGAATAGGAATGCTTAAGCAAGTCAGTATTAATAGGATTGGACGTAAAAAGGGAATTAAAATTCTCCGTATGTATGGTAGAGGTATTGAGAGAAAAGACTTTGAAGGCCCAGCTGCTTACAAGATTTTATTTCATGATGAAGAGACACCTGCTCAACCTGATGCTACCTTGCAAGACGAGTCACTCCATCATCTTGTTCATAAGCATGGAAATGCAAAGCTGCTTAAGGACTTGGAGAAGCAGTTTAGTGCCTGTGCAAAAGCTGGGGAAGTTCCTTCTCTAAAAGATAGGCTGAAATATCGTGAACTGGTTACTGAAGCTGAAGAGGCTGTAATCCAAGAGGGAAAATTTGATATTGTTCTCTGTACCTGTAATGAAGCAGCAGGTGACAGAATTAATAAATATTTTCATGCAGTGCAGTGTGTTATTGATGAGGCATCACGCTGTACAGAACCAGAGGCTATGGCTCCTATCAACTTGGCTGACCGTGTTGTGCTAATTGGAGACCATAAGCAGTTGGTACCAATAATACACAGCAGGCTAGCTGAGGAAAAGGGTTTGAAATATACCCTTTTTGAAAGATATGCAGCATTATTAACATCAGAATTTGATCAAAGCATTCATGTAGATGATGATTATAAATTTCCTTTCTTCACTTGTTTGGATTCTCAGTATAGAATGGTATGTCACATAGTGTGGCTACTTAAAGGCAAATAACATTAAACCACAGTGTTTGAATTGTTCTGCATACATATATCCTTTTTATACAGCTTTCAGCTTTGTGTGAGTTTCCATCAAAGGAATTCTATCAAGGAAAATTAAAAGATGCATTTGATGTTGCAAAGAATTTAGCTCCACAATGTGAGGAATTACTCAAGGATCTCTGGCCACAAAATGGTACCTCATTTGCTTTGGATTGCATTGTATTTCTTTGTCTATTTAAATATAATCTGTTTATTTAGATGCAACCCGTCCCATAGCATTTTGCCCTATATATGGTGATGTCCAGGAAAGTGGAAAAAAGCACTCTTACAAGAATGAAAAGGAAGCTGATAAAGCTGTATGTACAAACCTGAGGGAATAGTACAATAATTAAGACCTATATAATGTCCCTGAACCACAAATGGTTGGCTCTTTTCTTGAAATTGTTGTATATAAGCCTAGGAAACCCTAATATTAATAACAATAATACTCATATACTGTAATAGTAATTTGTAATATGATTCAAGATTTCACTATTTATTTATGTATATACAAAACATTATGCCTTGTTTTCAGGTGTCTCTTGTTGAAGTGCTAAGAAAAGCTGCCAAAGTGTCAAAGTCCCAAGGAAGAGGTTTCTCCATAGGTGTGCTGACCTTCTATAAAGCACAGAAGGAGTGCATAAAGGAGAAACTTGAGAAGAAAGGTCTCAAAGTTGATGAAGATTGTACTGTTGAGACAGTGGATGCTAGTCAAGGTGCTGATCATATCTGATTCTATGATTACTAATATATGATTCTTTTATTTCACTCATGCTATAGGAAGTCAGTATGGTGTAGTTATCTTATCCACTGTACGCTCACTACCCCCAGAAGATATTTGTGATCCTAAGAAGGTAGGAGCTGATCGACGTTGGCGACAGGATCACCTTGGAATGGTTGCAGATAGAAGACACATCAATGTTGCCATTACCAGAGCGAGGGTTGGTATGATTATACTTGGTAGGTTCACATGCATCAATCAAGATGTGTACGTATATTCAATTTTTGTTATTTTTGTAAATCATACTTTTGCAGGAAATAACGTACTTCTTAATTATGACAAAACTTGGGAAAGTCTGTGGAAAAGATACAATAAAAATGGTTATATTATTAAGGACTCCAAAAAATTTCCTTCTAAGAATTGGATTGCATCTATCGAAGAACAAGTGAAGAGGTTGCAGCTTCATTGAAACACAGGCTGTGTGTCTTTAGAATTACGTATTAATTTATTTTCGTAATTTTAGTGTGTGCATGAACTTATTTAGACAAGATGCTGCTTTATATATTGGAATAGTTTAGTGCATAATTACAGCATGTTTAAACATTTTTGTAATGATATTGACCGCTTGTTTTGACATTTTATATTAAAGAGCTCATCTTATATATACCAATGTACGCATCTACACTAAAGTCTGAGTTGACAGGGTATAACTGCCCAGTTACCATGGCATTCAGGCAGCCCAGGATTGAAATGGAAGGTTAACATGTGATTTGCTTCAAAGACTGAGGCCGCTGGTATTAAAGAAAATGAATGCTTAAGAATTACTTCACTATAAGTTTGTTTCCACATACACTGTACATGTATATATCCTATTAATTTGCAATTCACACTGTTTGTATATGGTATATAGATATACATGTCTGCCACGCATTTGTGTATATAACCTTGTAGCTAGGTTTACAAGTTGCTATGATGCTTCAAAGAATCCCAAAAGAAATCTATAAGGTGTCCCAGGATTATAAGGCTTCCATAGTACTCAAGTTTGTACGTATATTAGCCAATGAATATGCTTTTAAAACAAGCAACTGGTATATAAAGGAAGGATTTAGCTAACCAAACCAGGTGTCTACTGCTCGCTTGGAGTTCTATCAACTGCAGGATGCTCGTTCAAGCGTTGCTGGCAGCCGCTGTACTGGTGGTGTCCACAGATGCCTTAACAGATGGAGCAAGAGGGTATGTACGTATGTATTATGTAAAGCATAGTTTGCAAAGACTATCGACTCTTTACTCTTTAATGAATGTTAGTAAGTGACAGATGTGTATGCTATAAAATGTTTTGTACTGTAATATAAGATTAAGAAGTTAATGAGCTTAAATAGCATGAAATTCCCACTCTATATTGGTGACTGTGTTATAATTATAAGTGCAGACTTACATATATATAAAAGGCTGACACAATTACATACATGCATATAATTATAATGACTGACTAATGTAATTCTTTTTTGTATATATAGTGTGTGCCGTTACTATGTCTCTTATCAGCAATCTGCAACTCATGGAAGGCATACTCGCACTGCATATAGAACTTGTACATGGAGATGGATTATCCGAAGATGTCACATAGGGTATGTTACATTCACTGTAGCAGATGTTTCGGGGGGGGGGGGTAAATGATTTGAGGGAATATGCACCTTTTTTCTTCTGATCTCTAATTATACCTCCAACCCTAAAAGCGATGTTTACCTGCAAAATACATATATAATGTTGTATTATATGTACATACGTATATACATCCCATACTGTATGTTCCATTGCCATAAAAAGTGATCATGAGTACATTACTCAACTACGTATATCACTCCTGTGTTGTCTCTGTATACTAATGTTTCTATTTAGCCTCTTCATATGTTTCAATTAGTACTACATATATATGCACAGGTATCGAGGAGCTTATAAATATCACGTATGTTATGAAAGCAGATATAGAAAGGTCCTTCATTGCTGTTCAGGATACAGAGAAGTTGGGAATCAATGCATCAGTAAGTATATATTGTTGTTATGTTATCTAATGTTCATAATGTACGTGTACTCCATGTTATATTTGCACATACGTACATGCGTATATATCATATAGAACCCTGTTCACCATCATGTGTCAGAGGATGGTGCAATCATAACAATGGAGTCTGCCAGTGTCCAAGTGGATGGACAGGACCTACTTGTAGTTCTGGTATGTGTTGATTGTTCAAATTGTTCAAATCACTTACACAGTACATATTTAATTTAACTTCATATGAAAATGACTTCCATTAGTCAAATACAAAATATATATATACTGTACATGTAATGTATGATTGTACAGATTGAATGTCTATATATATGTATATATTTTCCTTGCTATCTATACAGATAAAGATGAATGTCTGACGTACAATGGTGGCTGTCAACATGACTGCGTGAACACACTTGGCTCTTACTTGTGTGAATGTCCTACAGGATTTCAATTGAGAGCAGATGGCTTGTCATGTGAAGGTAGCTATTGCACCTGTGAATCACTTAGCTAAACAGAGTACCAATGTGTATTATACGTACATACATGTAGTGGTATGCTGTTAGGATTATATAACGTACTGTGTATATTCACAGATACTGATGAGTGTGTACAAGAAACGCATAACTGTACAGTCAGACAAAACTGTCAAAACACTGAGGGAGGCTTTGTATGCACTTGTAAAAATGGATATGAACCAACTGCAGATGGAAGTGATTGCCAAGGTATACATTACTGTACATAGACATGTTATACAAGTATTATATATATATATACATATATAAACATGTATTATAATTATAAAGACTGTATTCATACCTGTAGATATTGATGAATGTGCAGCTGGTACTTCTGGTTGTGAACAGTTATGTAATAACATTCCAGGATCATTTGAATGTCAATGTTTCCCAGGCTATTTTCTTAATGTAACAAATCAAAGAAGTTGTCTGGGTGAGTTGGGAAACCTTCCATTATATATAGTGAAAATGTACTGTATAATGATGGCATCCTTAAAAACATTCAATAATTGTAATGTTTATCAATTTACATGTAGATATATTTTCAATTTTCTAATACACTACATTGTTTTATATTTTCTATATATGCACTTATAGATATACACACATAAGCCTTAATACAATATAATTGTGTTCATCTATCAGAGAGTACGGTAGTACTCTCTAAGTAGGAATGGCCGGAAAAAAAAATGGCCGCCCTATCCAATGTATTAGCAATCAACACCTCAAAAATCGCCAACGAAGCGATTTTCGGTTATATTCGGTTATTTGCAGCGATTAATGCACGCTTTCCTAAATGCCAAAACATGTTTCGACGCTCTACACGCTCTATAGCGTTCAAAAAGCGGCTAACTAGGAATAGACCCACTTCCAAAATTCATTTTTTCTTCTTCTTCTTCTTCTTCTTTTATTGAATAGACTAGCGCTAATATGCTAACTTGTGCGGGCACGTACTAGTTATAAATCGTCATAAATATTTCGGAACTAGGGAATAGACAGCCCTAAATCTGAATGCGCTCTAAAATAAGCATGTTAATTGTGAAGAGCGAAAATTGTGGTCTTCTCGGACGCCATTTTTTAATTAAGAGATCATTGTTTTCGGCATATTTCTCTTGTCTAAGACGTTATTTTGAGATCTTCGCCAAGAAAACTTTCAAATTAATTTAAAACAAGTAATATTAAGAGGAAAAAAGGGGGAATACAAGTAAATAAAAAACATTTACAAAAATGATGTTAGAAGTAGAAATGGCAGTGTTCACTAATCCATCTGCAAAAAGTATCGAAACAAGACACTGATTATATGATAAGGCTAATCATACAGAAGTTGCATATATACTGAAATTTAAGTAACTTAACCATACACTTCTGTGTTTGGGCGCACCATTCCTAATTAAGGTTAGTGCGCCCAAACACAGAAGTGTATGGTTCATCATCACATTTTTGTAAATGTTTTTTATTTACTTGTTTTATACACTAAGACTTCAATCCTATAATACAATTGAAATCATAAAAGAGACACAGGCAGTTGTTTCATCCTTTTTGGGCTCATAGGTGTGATAAACTTGGTATATACTACTTATATAATCCATTACATGCAAGTGAAGCACTTGTGGTTTCAAAAAAATTGCACAATACCTGTTAATTTAAATATGCATAAACTTGCATGTGTTAATTACAATCAGGATTCCCTTATTTGAACTTTGGAAATACCATGCATCTTTTCTGGTACGTCAATATTATAAGGCAGTTTCTAATAATAGATCCTTTCTATATTTATCTAAGTATATACGTATATATATGTGCAGTACGTATGTATATGCATTAAGTAGCAAAATGTGATTATTCACAATAGTGTAGGTTACAGTAAGTAAGCATATAATATTTATATATAGCAATTTATTAGGACTTCATAAAGTATATAGACTTATATACGTATCATGATCAAAAATTGCTTGGAATAATTATAATTATAAACTTTTCAATTTACACCTGCAGCATCAACAGGTTTCACTCAACCTTCTTACATCTTCACCCCTTCACCTTTCCCTACCTCTTCTCCTCCACCTCCACTGACATGCATGGAGACGTTGTGTCAGTCTTTGGATAGTGTTGAAAGTGCCTTATTGTCAGTCACAGGTGATGGACTATCAGTAGATGGACACTGCAATAAATCTGACTGTCGGGAACTTGACTGTGATCTAATATTATCAGTCACAGGAGTGTCCCAACTATTACATACAGTATATGTATATCTTCTCCTTTCTCTTCCTCTCCGCTGGGCCTGGCAGCTGTTTCTGTCAATTCCACCCTTCATCAGTGACCCTGGGAATCTTTATCTTCTTCTTGATCTTTTGTGAGTCTTATAGACTTATATGTGTAATATATGTATATGTACATACAATTACGTACATTGTATGAATGTATAATATAGTTATTATGTGTACAGGGACAGATATGAGAGATCTAGAGCACTCAAGAAAACTTAAAAGCTCATCTCTAAAAGATGGATTCAAAATGAAATCTCATGAAACTGGCCATGGATCATTGCATGAGTCAGACATGCTATTTACTGAGTCTGTTTCTTATAGCAGTGGCTCAGGTTTGAATCCAGGTGACCTGCAGTTGGCCAATGGAAATGAAAGATCAGACAAAGAAAACATGGAAGACATTTGTAAAACTGTTTGCCTCCCATGCAAACGTGTATCAGACAATATGAGAAGTATTTATTGTATTATTTGTTTGGAGATTGATTGTTCTCAATACTTTTAAAATCTATTGGTAAATTAAGTGTTACAGTTATAAAACTCATTGGAAATGTCTTATACATGTCTGTGAATGATGACACACAGGTCAAGATTCATATACTGTATTTGCCCATTGGACAGAGTTACAGCACTAAATATACTGCTATATGAATTAAATATATACAAGTAAATAAAAAAACATTTACAAAAATGATGTTAAAAGTAATACATCTGCAAAAAGTATCGAAACAAGACACTGATTATATGATAAGGCTAATCATACAGAAGTTGCATATATACTGAAATTTAAGTAACTTAACCATACACTTCTGTGTTTGGGCGCACCATTCCTAATTAAGGTTAGTGCGCCCAAACACAGAAGTGTATGGTTAAGTTACTTAAATTTCAGTATATATGCAACTTCTGTATGATTAGCCCTATCATATAATCAGTGTCTTGTTTCGATACTTTTTGCAGATGGATTAGTGAACACTGCCATTTCTACTTCTAACATCATTTTTGTAAATGTTTTTTATTTACTTGTTTTATACACTAAGACTTCAATCCTATAATACAATTGAAATCATAAAAGAGACACAGGCAGTTGTTTCATCCTTTTTGGGCTCATAGGTGTGATAAACTTGGTATATACTACTTATATAATCCATTACATGCAAGTGAAGCACTTGTGGTTTCAAAAAAAATTGCACAATACCTGTTAATTTAAATATGCATAAACTTGCATGTGTTAATTACAATCAGGATATACGTATATATCTGGTATTTTCAACCACTGAGATTCAAATCACTTACACAGTACATATTAAATTTAACTTCTGAATCATATGAAAATGACTTCCATTAGTCAAATACAAAATATATATATATATGTACTGTATGATTGTACAGATTGAATGTCTATATATATGTATATATTTTCCTTGCTATCTATACAGATAAAGATGAATGTCTGACGTACAATGGTGGCTGTCAACATGACTGCGTGAACACAATCGGCTCTTACTTGTGTGAATGTCCTACAGGGTTTCAATTGAGAGCAGATGGCTTGTCATGTGAAGGTAGCTATCACACCTATGAATCACTTAGCTAAACAGAGTACCAATGGATATTATTATATACTGTATATACATGCTGTTTATTATATATATACAGTACAAGTACATATATACATATTTACAGATACTGATGAGTGTGCACAAGAAACGCATAACTGTACAGTCAGACAAAACTGTCAAAACACTGAGGGAGGCTTTGTATGCACTTGTAAAAATGGATATGAACCAACTGCAGATGGAAGTGATTGCCAAGGTATATATTACTGTACATAGACATGTCATACAAGTATTATATATCAGAGAGTACGGTAGTACTCTCTAAGTAGGAATGGCCGGAAAAAAAAATGGCCGCCCTATCCAATGTATTAGCAATCAACACCTAATAAATCGCCAACGAAGCGATTTTCGGTTATATTCGGTTATTTGCAGCGATTAATGCACGCTTTCCTAAATGCCAAAACATGTTTCGACGCTCTACACGCTCTATAGCGTTCAAAAAGCGGCTAACTAGGAATAGACCCACTTCCAAAATTCATTTTTTCTTCTTCTTCTTCTTTTATTGAATAGACTAGCGCTAATATGCGAACTTGTGCGGGCACGTACTAGTTATAAATCGTCATAAATATTTCGGAACTAGGGAATAGACAGCCCTAAATCTGAATGCGCTCTACAATAAACATGTTAATTGTGAAGAGCGAAAATTGTGGTCTTCTCGGACGCCATTTTTTAATTAAGAGATCATGGTTTTCGGCATATTTCTCTTGTCTAAGACGTTATTTTGAGATCTTCGCCAAGAAAACTTTCAAATCAATTTAAAACAAGTAATATTAAGAGGAAAAAAGGGGGAATACAAGTAAATAAAAAACATTTACAAAAATGATGTTAGAAGTAGAAATGGCAGTGTTCACTAATACATCTGCAAAAAGTATCGAAACAAGACACTAATTATATGATAAGGCTAATCATACAGAAGTTGCATATATACTGAAATTTAAGTAACTTAACCATACACTTCTGTGTTTGGGCGCACCATTCCTACTTAAGGTTAGTGCGCCCAAACACAGAAGTGTATGGTTAAGTTACTTAAATTTCAGTATATATGCAACTTCTGTATGATTAGCCTTATCATATAATCAGTGTCTTGTTTCGATACTTTTTGCAGATGTATTAGTGAACACTGCCATTTCTACTTCTAACATCATTTTTGTAAATGTTTTTTATTTTTACTTGTATATATACATATATAAACATGTATTATAATTATAAAGACTGTATTCATACCTGTAGATATTGATGAATGTACAGCTGGTACTTCTGGTTGTGAACAGTTATGTAATAACATTCCAGGATCATTTGAATGTCAATGTTTCCCAGGCTATTTTCTTAATGTAATTAACAAATCAAAGAAGTTGTCTGGGTGAGTTGGGAAACCTTCCATTATATATAGTGAAAATGTACTGTATAATGATGGCATCCTTAAAAACATTCAATAATTGTAATGTTTATCAATTTACATGTAGATATATTTTCAATTTTCTAATACACTACATTGTTTTATATTTTCTATATATGCACTTATAGATATACACACATAAGCCTTAATACAATATAATTGTGTTCATCTATTATAATTAGATGTTAATGAGTGTCTTCAAAACAATGGTGGGTGCGAGTATGGCTGTACCAATACTGAAGGAAGCTTTACATGTACCTGCCCTCAGCATTTCTTCCTAAATGCAGACAGTCGTTCATGTACAGGTCAGCAATTATTTAATATATATGTACATATATACACATTACATCCATTGCATTTTGTATCAGTAAAAAGGGAGGTCATTAATATACTAAATCTATGAATATATATAAAGTATATACGATGTAAATCAGATCATCCTCAGGTATACCTCACTGTAACCAACACTTTTATGCTAGCACTACGTAGGTAACTCAACAATGCTTCTTTTTCTGACAGAGTATTCCTGTTCTGAGTTCAATGATTTGGTCCATGGTTCATTGGCCTGCGATTCTGACTTTCTGAGAGTTGGCAGTACCTGTCAGTTCAGTTGTTTCCTAGGATACAATCTGGAGGGCTCTGCCAACAGAACATGTCTAACCAATGTATCTTGGTCTGGTATTAGGAGTCTGTGTTCCCCAATGAAGTGCAAGGACGTCATTCAAGATCCACCTCCATTTGTAAATGTCTTTCAACCCTGCAGTGGAGACTTCAACACCAGCTGCACTGTACAGTGTGCCTCAGGGTACACTTTAGTTGATGATATGGGGTCTGTGACCAGTATCTCGTGTGTTCTGAATGAGAATGGAACATCAGTAGAATGGACAGAACAACCTCAGTGTAAAGGTTTGTAACTTTAATTGACCAATATCAAGGTGTCTGCTACAGTATATGTGTATATATGTACTTACAGAGGGAGATCTGTGCTCTTCTAATCCTTGTTTCCACGGAGGAATCTGTTCTGTCACTGAAGAAGATGACTATATATGTGATTGTGAGGGTACAGGATACACAGGCAGGTCATGTGAAACGGGTGTTCTGTCCATCCCGGAACTTCCCTTGCTTAGTGTTGGAACATTGCATACAATAGAGGTGGAGGCACATCCCGATTCAGAACTGACAGTTGAGTTTAAATCACCACAGTTGGAACCCATGCCTTCTAGAATTACCTTAAATAAAGGCAATCCTGTTGCTATGGTTACACTAAATCCAAAAAGTGCTGGTTTTCACACAATGTCATTAGAGTTAGGAGGTAAGGAAGAAGACCTCTACAAGAAGCCCGTGCCACTACTGGCTGTGGTAAAACCATCTGGAGCCCCTAGCCAGTACTTCAGTGCTAGAGAGTTAGATACTGGGATTATAGACGAGGGATGTTGTGCCGGCGTATCCACTATTACATGTCCGGCTAAATCTAAGTCCAGTGATTTGTGAAGTTGACGTAGACAATCCTCACTTGTTTATACCAATTGATGGTATAAGTCCAAAATTAGCTAACTTGCCTAGACTCTCAAAATACTTCCTAGAAAGGGAAATAGACCATATCAAAGTGGCACTTGAAAAGCCACAGACAAAAAGCGTAATATGTTATGATCTGAGCAGTATTAAAAATGGACTACCTAAAATTAGTAACACTCTTTCAGTTGAATTTGCCAAAGATCTTCTCTTTGTAGTAAGACCACTAGCTTGGAATCCTTCAGAGCCTTATCCAGAAGGAGCAGTAATTGGCATGATTCCTCGAGGTACATCTTTTAGCAATGCCAAACGGATTCTATATACACAATATCAAGTAGAACGTTCTCCCATTAATTTGGAATTAGGTACTGCTGAAGTTGTCCACACTCCAGACTATTCTGATGCCATTGCAATATGCATGTCTTCTGAACATGACACAGCCAATTATGCCTTTTCCTTGTCCGATAATAGGGACAATTATGAAGTCCAAGTACACATTCCTAATGTGGCATCAGTTTTGTCAAGAACATCAGAATTCAATGAAGCTAAATTCAAGCATTGGTATAGTTTTAGCGTTGTTTCCTCATTTTATAATGATGCTAATTACTATCCTGTTCTTTCAACTGAAATGATTAAGAAGTTATCCTTCTCAAAAGATAAGACTCAGAATACAATAACCTTTGTTGTTACATTCTCTAAGTCAGACAAAAAACCATCATCCATGAGGTTCCTTCAAGCAAGGGTCAGATGCTGTAAGAGATATACTTTAAAAGAAGCAGAAGAAGATTACAAAGAAAATATATTAGAAACGCTGCTAGATTTAGCTGGAAATTGGCAACCAAATGATCAGTTCCTATGTAAGGTACCAAAGGACATTTCAGAATGTCCGCTAGTAGGTGGAATGGTCAATACCTTTCTGACATTTGCTAATATGCAAGCAGCTGAGAGCATTTCTTTAAATATGCCAAAGAATATTTTGCTAAATGTTCAACCGAGCCCCGAGAGTTACAATGAAAGGTTTCAAGAACTAATAAAGGATTTCTCAAAAGTTTATAATATTGGTAGTGATTTTGCTTGGTTATTAGAAAAATTAGTCAATCAACCTAAACGCTCTTTATTTCCAAAGAGTGGTCCACTGATTAGGTTTGATATTCTGGGAAAGGTTATCAAGCTTTTAGAAGAACCGAACCTGGAGCAAGCTGAAACCATTCTTAAGGCTTATGATTCCTATCCAGAATTCATTGCACTCTTGGATGCCTTTGAAGCTGTCATACAAGAAGAAGAGTTTACCTGTGCCAGTAAAGATGAAACACAATGGCAAAGGAAAGACTCTAATCACAAGTATCAGGGCGTTGTAACATCATACTGTCAGCCTTTTGATTCAATATTTGATATATATGCACAATGTTGCTTGTCAGAGTCATTCTGTCCAAAAAGCAAAGATGGCAACTGGTTAGCCAAGATACTTCCAGAGGTGGCCTATCGTTCCTCAGTAGCCAGGTCTAATTCCAAAAAGCTGCATCGAGATGTGTCACTTCTCCAAACTGCTTTACAAGTTCAACAGTCCTCAATTCGTTGTACTGCATTAATACATAATGTGAAAGAGCGCTTCATTGAATTTTCCTTATGTCACAAAGGTCTAGAACATTTTAGACCTGAAAGGGTAGCTATAATAGACATTGGTCAGATAACACACTCCAATCAGTGCCTACAGTTCATCACAAAATTAACCTCGTTTAGGACCTGTAACCCTTTTCGATACATCTCAGAGAATGAGAGACAGTTTCGATTGCTAACTGCAACTCAAAACCAAACTAGAATGGAATTATCTAAGCATACTTTGCAACTATTTGCTCCAGATACAAGGCAAACATTGCATGAGTTGAAGTATGAAATTGAATATCCTAAAACTGCAGTTACACTGGGGAGAGAAACATATGAATTACTATTGTCTTTTCTGAAAGATGCTTCAATACGCACTAGTCGTCCCTTGTTAAAGAAATTATCACTGCTGAAAAAAGCAAGGTTTAATCCAAAGCTTAGAGCCACAAGTAAAGATTATAGTATTCCAACAAATCAATGTAACAAATTTGTGCAAGGTAAAGAGGATAAAAGGAAACCCCTTGAGCCACATTGCTATAAAGATGTGCCTTTTTTGATCATAGCAGACCTTTTTGAATTGATACCACTACAACCAATCAATGTTTGGATTGGTTGTAATCCAACTGGACCAATTCTTAAACCAAAAATCCAGCTCCTTGAGTTAAGTCCTGATCTCAAAATCTGTTTCCAGCACCAGGAGAATCCGGAGGCCTGTTTCACTTCTGGTTTTAAATTGGTAAAATGGAAAAAGCAATGGTCAAGCTTGGACCTTTATAGGGAATTCTGGGAAGAGCTTCTGTTGGCTGAGGGTGCTGCTAGTAGTATCCAGAAGGATTTTCAAGACACCACTTCAGACGACGGGACCAAGAATGGTCCTAAGTTGAGCAAAGCTAACAGATGTTTAGTAATAACAGACTTTGACCTAAAATTTGAAGGATTTGAAGTACCTAACACCACATATGGGGAAGAACTCTACAAACCAGTTGGCAGTATTACCGCCACTCTTTCAAAAGAATTTGTACAACGTATTCAGGAATTGTTTCGCATAGAAAGAGGATGTTTAGTGTGTGCTAGATATGAAATCTATTTGGATAAAAATGATAAGTTGTATAGAAAGTACGAGTCCAAATTGGGACCAAATTTTGATGGTTATGCACGCACAGTGCTTCATCTAATTATTGACAAGGTAACCAAGAAAAGGAAAGATTTGCCTCATGAAACTGAAGAGGTTGCTTTGGCTGAGAGTAATAGTCTTCAGAATCCTGACACTGTCAATGTAGGTTGTGTACGTGTATACATATAGACGGCATTATGTATTGTAAAGCAATAGGACATTGGCTTATTGCCGTGTGTATGTTTATATGCATCTACATACATTGTACATATACATTAGGTTGAGTTTTTAGTTTATATATGATGTATGTACATGAATATACGTACAAATTAGCAAGATAAATGACACTGTCTATGTAGGTTGTGTATATACGTATATAGACAAAGACAATCTTTACTTATATGGTAATATCTGTTTAAATCTATACCTAATATGTGCTGTTACATATTTGTGTTATAATAGTCATTTTTCTTTCTAGATATGCTTTATAGCTGTTGGAGAATACAATACTCTTGTTTCTCCTCTGATAAAGGAATTACTAGAGAAAAATATCTACACTTGTGAATTACAGTTGATTCCTATGGCTCTTCCTGTAAAGTGAGTACAGAGTCCATTTAATATGACTTACTGCAAGAATTACTACCTTTCTTCTTTTATAGACGAGTCTACAATGCTTTAAAGCAGAGAAAGAAGAGATTATCTAAGATTATTGCTCTTGGAAATATTGCTGAACTACACAAATTGGAGTGTACTACAGACTCTCAAGGTAACTATAATAGACTTTCACATGTACATTTGATTAACCTGCCCTGCATGGTGTACCTTTCCTAATTCTGTGTGTGTAAGGAAATGAATTTTGTGGTAACATTTATCTATTGCTTAAATACTTTCCAAGCACAAATGGTATATTTAAAAGGGATCAAGTGTTGTAGGTAGAAACCACTTCTTTCAATATACGTACTCAAAGTTTTAAAGTATTATTTAATTATACAGTGAACTACTAACATTATTTATACCAAATTGTTAATTTTAACTCATATAGTTTTAAAGGTAGTCATGGAAAATACGTGTATTTATAAACTTTGGGATGCTAAAGCTTCTGATGGTGATACAAATGATGACTCGGAAAGTTTTGAAGATTATGAAGGATTTAGAGATTCCAGAGGCCTCCTCAATGAGAGTCAAAGGCATGCTATAGATTGTGCCTGAAACAATGTGTTTGAAGTAATTCAAGGCCCTCCTGGTTAGTGATAAAGCGATACCTACAGCTCCAGTTAGGTATAATGACTACGTATGTCATGTTAACTCTTAGGAACCGGAAAGAGTGTAACAGGAGCTCACATTGCTTATGCCTTTGCCATGCTGAATAGGGAAGCCCAAAAGAGATCTGCTGATTCAGAAGAAGTTGAATCTGAGGAACATAAAAAGAGTGACTCAGAGACCAAAAGAAAGTTAATGAAATGTGTCCTTTATTGTGCCCCTTCAAATAGAGCTGTGGATATAGTGGCAGGTCAGCTGATCAGTGGAAAAGTTTCTATTGAATAATTATTCAAAAGATTTTAATTTTTTGTATAGGAATGCTTAAGCAAGTCAGTATTAATAGGATTGGAGATGAAGATGGAATTAAAATTCTCCGTATGTATGGTAGAGGTATTGAGAGAAAAGACTTTGAAGGCCCAGCTGCTTACAAGATTTTATTTCATGATGAAGAGACACCTGCTCAACCTGATGCTACCTTGCAAGATGAGTCACTCCATCATCTTGTTCATAAGCATGGAAATGCAAAGCTGCTTAAGGACTTGGAGAGGCAGTTTAGTGCTTGTGCAAAAGCTGGGGAAGTGCCTTCTCTAAAAGATAGGCTGAAATATCGTGAACTGGTTACTGAAGCTGAAGAGGCTGTAATCCAAGAGGGAAAATTTGATATTGTTCTCTGTACCTGTAATGAAGCAGCAGGTGACAGAATTAATAAATATTTTCATGCAGTGCAGTGTGTTATTGATGAGGCATCACGCTGTACAGAACCAGAGGCTATGGCTCCTATCAACTTGGCTGACCGTGTTGTGCTAATTGGAGACCATAAGCAGTTGGTGCCAATAATACACAGCAGGCTAGCTGAGGAAAAGGGTTTGAAATATACACTTTTTGAAAGATATGCAGAATTATTAACATCAGAATTTGAGAAGAGGACTGATAACTTAAAGTTTCCTTATTTTACATGTTTGGAATCTCAATATAGGATGGTAAGTATCTGTAGCCTACGTATGTGATTGTGTGCATTTTGTAAATGTACTGTGTCACTTTTTTATATACATATTGTATATCATTTTTATACAGCCTGCAAGTTTAAGTGCTTTCCCATCTGATGAATTCTATCAAGGAAAGTTGAAAGATGCATTTGACAGTACCTTAGGTTTAGCTCAACAATTCACGGAATTGCAAAATCTCTGGCCACGTAAAGGTAGCTTTTCACTTTTTATCTGTTAATCGATTTAAACGATAAGATAAACTATAAATTACCTTCATTTAGATGTGAGGCATCCTATAGCATTTTGCCCTATATATGGTGACTGTCAGGAAAGTGGAAGAAAGCACTCTTACAAGAATGAAAAGGAAGCTGATAAAGCTGTATGTTCTAGTATCATTAGTGTAATTAATCATTTTGTCTTTACATAAAAGTGTGTCTACATGTGCTCCTGTGTTTAGGTGTCTCTTGTTGAAGTGCTTAGAAAAGCTGCAAAAGTGTCAAAGTCCCAAGAAAGAGGTTTCTCCATAGGTGTGCTGACCTTCTATAAAGCACAGAAGGAGTGCATAAAGGAGAAACTTGAGAAGAAAGGTCTCAAAGTTGATGAAGATTGTACTGTTGAGACAGTGGATGCCAGTCAAGGTGCTGATCATATCTGATTCTATGATTACTAATATATGATTCTTTTATTTCACTCATGCTATAGGAAGTCAGTATGGTATAGTTATTTTATCCACTGTACGCTCACTACCCCGAGAACATATTTGTGATCGTAAGAAGGTAGGAGCTGATCGACGTTGGCGACAGGATCACCTTGGAATGGTTGCAGATAAAAGACACATCAATGTTGCCATTACCAGAGCGAGGGTTGGTATGATTATACTTGGTGAGTTCACATGCATCAATCAAGATGTGCACGTATGTACGTACGTATGTACATACTGTATATTCAATTTTCTGTTTTTTTTGTAAATCATACTTTGCAGGAAATAATGTACTTCTTAATTATGACAAAACTTGGGAACGTCTGTGGAAAAGATACAATAAAAATGGTTATATTATTAAGGACTCCCGAAACTTTCCTTCTAAGAATTGGATTGCATCTATCGAAGAACAAGTGAAGAGATTGTAGCTTCATTGAAACACAGGCTGTATGTCTTTATGTTTAGAATTACTTATTAATTTATTTTCATAATTTTAGTTTGTGCATGAACTTATTTAGACAAGATGCTGCTTTATATATTGGAATAGTTTAGTGCATAATTACAGCATGTTTAAACATTTTTGTAATGATATTGACTGCTTGTTTTGACATTTTATATTAAAGAGCTCATCTTATATATACCAATGTACGCATCTACACTAAAGTCTGAGTTGACAGGGTATAACTGCCCTGTTACCATGGCATTCAGGCAGCCCAGGATTGAAATGGCTAAAAAGTGAAGGTTAGCATGTGATTTGCTTCAGAGACTAAAGAAGCCACCAGTATTAAAGAAAACGAATGCTTAAGTTTGTTTCCACATACACTGTACATCCTATTAATTTACAATTTACACTATATCAACTCGTGTTAGTTCTGTGAATCTTACTTTCACCACTATATATATGCATGCGTGTGTGTACATGAAAAGTTGTGCATATGTGTACATTGGCTGTTGTAACCCTAGCTAGCTATATAGCTATACGTATATATACGTACGTATATACATACATGTACATATATATGTGTGTGTATTTCCCTATCTTTAATTCAATGACCTTGCCAGGATATGTATTTTAAATATCTTTTTCTCACTCTCATATAGTAACAGTACATGTCTGCCATGCATTTGTGTATATAACCATGTACGTAGGTTTACAAGTTACTATGATGCTTCAAAGAATCCCAAAAGAAATCTATAAAGGTGTCCTAGGATTATTGGGCTTCCACAGTACACAAGTTAGTATATTAGTCCATGAATATGCTTTTAAAACAAGCACCTGGTATATAAAGGAAGGATTTAGCTAACCAAACCAGGTGCCTACTGCTTGCTTGGAGTTCTATCAACTGCAGGATGCTCGTTCAAGCATTGCTGGCAGCCGCTGTACTGGTGGCGTCCACAGATGCCTTAACAGATGGAGCAAGAGGGTATGTACGTATGTATTATGTAAAGTATAGTTTACAAAGACTATCAACTCTTTACTCTTTAATGAATGTAAGTGACAGATGTGTATGCTTATAAGTGCAGACTTACATATAATGTATATATAAAAGGCTGACACAATTATATAATTAGAATGACTGATTAATGTAATTCTTTTTGTATATATAGTGTGTGCCATTACTATGTCTCTTATCAGCAATCTGCAACTCATGGAAGGCATACAACTTGTATATTGATTTTCGATATCCCAATATGTATACCAGGGTATGTTACATTCACCCAAATACAAAATGGGTATCCCTACTCTAGCAGATATTTATATAACCAGGGGTCAATGATTTGAGGGAATATGCACCTTGTTTCTTCTGATCTCTAATTATACATCCAACCCTAAAAATGATGTTTATCTACAAAATATATAATGTTGTATTACATGTACAGGTATATGTACGTACATATATATATCCTATACTGTATGTTCCATTGCCATAAAAGTGATCATGAGTATATCATGTATGCTAAGGGTCTACCTACATATTATCACTTTCTTATATCTATATTTTCAAGATTTACATACTATATATTTCTTACAGGTAGTGTTGTCTCTCTATATATATAATACTAATGTTTCTATTCAGCTTTTATGTATTTCATTGGCACTATATGCACAGGTATCGAGGAACTTATAAATATTACGTGGGTTATGAAACCAGATATAGAAAGGTCCTTCATTGCTGTTCAGGATACAGAGAAGTTGGGAATCAATGCATCAGTAAGTATTGTGGTTATGTTGATGTAAACTGTTACTTTCATTATAGCATGTGTATATATAACTAGTGTTCATAATGTACGTGTACTCCATGTTATATATATAGAACCCTGTTCCCCATCATGTGTCAGAGGATGGTGCAATCATAACAATGGAGTCTGCCAGTGTCCAAGTGGATGGACAGGATCTACTTGTAGTTCTGGTACATGTTGACTGTTGACATATCTGTGAACCAGGTGTAGCTACATAATATTCTAATCTGTATGTATCTTTTAGATGTCAATGAGTGCCCTCACTCCTGTCCAAGTGCACATGACTGTAGAAATACACCTGGGAGTTATCAGTGCTTGTGTAACAATGGTTACGAGTTAGACAGCTCCAGAAGATGCAATGGTTAGTTTGTTAGGTAAATAACTTATCTCCACTTTCAAAAGCCTATTCAATTCAATGCAGAGATTGATGAGTGCAGCAGAGGTACTGATAGTTGCCAACAGATCTGTATCAACAGTGAGGGGAGCTATACGTGTGCATGTAGAGATGGATATTCTCTGGATCAATCAGATGGACTTGCTTGTATAGGTATGTATATATCTGGTAGTTTCAACACCTGAGATTCAAATCACTTACACACATGCAAAGTACATACATTTAACTTCATATGAAAATGACTTCCATTAGTGAAATATATATGTACATGTACTGTATAATTCTACAGATTGACTGTCTAATAGTATAAACCGTATGTATATGTATAATAGTACATAATTGCTGTTTATACAGATAAAGATGAATGTCTGACATACAATGGTGGCTGTCAACATGACTGCGTGAACACAATTGGCTCTTACATGTGTGAATGTCCTTCAGGATTTCAATTGAGAGCAGATGGCTTGTCATGCGAAGGTAGCTATCGCACCTGTGAATCACTTAGCTAAAGAGTACCAATGTGTATTATACGTACATACATGTAGTGGTATGCTGTTAGGATTATATAACGTACTGTGTATATTCACAGATACTGATGAGTGTGCACAAGAAACGCATAACTGTACAGTCAGACAAAACTGTCAAAACACTGAGGGAGGCTTTGTATGCACTTGTAAAAATGGATATGAACCAACTGCAGATGGAAGTGATTGCCAAGGTATATATTACTGTACATAGACATGTCATACAAGTATTATATATATATATATACATATATAAACATGTATTATAATTATAAAGACTGTATTCATACCTATAGATATTGATGAATGTGCCGCTGGTACTTCTGGTTGTGAACAGTTATGTAATAACATTCCAGGATCATTTGAATGTCAATGTTTCCCAGGCTATTTTCTTAATGTAACGAATCAAAGAAGTTGTCTGGGTGAGTTGGGAAACCTTCCATTATATATAGTGAAAATGTACTGTATAATGATGGCATCCTTAAAAACATTCAATAATTGTAATGTTTATCAATTTACATGTAGATATATTTTCAATTTTCTAATACACTACATTGTTTTATATTTTCTATATATGCACTTATAGATATACACACATAAGCCTTAATACAATATAATTGTGTTCATCTATTATAATTAGATGTTAATGAGTGTCTTCAAAACAATGGTGGGTGCGAGTATGGCTGCACCAATACTGAAGGAAGCTTTACATGTACCTGCCCTCAGCATTTCTTCCTAAATGCAGACAGTCGTTCATGTACAGGTCAGCAATTATTTAATATATATGTACATATATACACATTACATCCATTGCATTTTGTATCAGTAAAAAGGGAAGTCATTAATATACTATAAATCTATGAAAAAATAATGATATATATAAAGTATATACGATGTAAATCAGATCATCCTCAGGCATACCTCACTGTAACCAACACTTTTATGCTAGCGCTACGTAGGTAACTCAACAATGCTTCTTTTTCTGACAGAATACTCCTGTTCTGAGTTCAATGACTTGGTCCATGGTTCATTGGCCTGCGATTCTGACTTTCTGAGAGTTGGCAGTACCTGTCAGTTCAGTTGTTTCCTAGGATACAATCTGGAGGGCTCTGCCAACAGAACATGTCTAACCAATGTATCTTGGTCTGGTATTAGGAGTCTGTGTTCCCCAATGAAATGCAAGGACGTCATTCAAGATCCACCTCCATTTGTAAATGTCTTTCAACCCTGCAGTGGAGACTTCAACACCAGCTGCACTGTACAGTGTGCCTCAGGGTACACTTTAGTTGATGATATGGGGTCTGTGACCAGTATCTTGTGTGTTCTGAATGAGAATGGAACATCAGTAGAATGGACAGAACAACCTCAGTGTAAAGGTTTGTAACTTTAATTGACCAATATCAAGGTGTCTGCTATATGTGTATATATGTATTTACAGAGGGAGATCTGTGCTCTTCTAATCCTTGTTTCCACGGAGGAATCTGTTCTGTCACTGAAGAAGATGACTATATATGTGATTGTGAGGGTACAGGATACACAGGCAGGTCATGTGAAACGGGTGTTCTGTCCATCCCGGAACTTCCCTTGCTTAGTGTTGGAACATTGCATACAATAGAGGTGGAGGCACATCCCGATTCAGAACTGACAGTTGAGTTTAAATCACCACAGTTGGAACCCATGCCTTCTAGAATTACCTTAAATAAAGGCAATCCTGTTGCTATGGTTACACTAAATCCAAAAAGTGCTGGTTTTCACACAATGTCATTAGAGTTAGGAGGTAAGGAAGAAGACCTCTACAAGAAGCCCGTGCCACTACTGGCTGTGGTAAAACCATCTGGAGCCCCTAGCCAGTACTTCAGTGCTAGAGAGTTAGATACTGGGATTATAGACGAGGGATGTTGTGCCGGCATATCCACTATTACATGTCCGGCTAAATCTAATTCAATTAGGTTTCTTTCCACTTGTAAATGGAGCAGAGCAAAGACTAAGGACGATAGATCAGCTGAACATACCCCAGGTATAGTATTCTCCTCTGGCAATGGACTGATCCTTCCAGTATCAATTGATGGAGCTACCATTGCAAAGTCTTCTAGCATGATAAACGTTCAAGCTAATACATTTGGTAATGTTGAGTGTAAGAGATGCCCTGAATTACTCACTGGAACCTGTAAAGAGTATGGTTCACCTGATAAATGCTACTGTCTCAGCCCTAGCAATGCTGATAAGGTTGCCTTTCTGGAGTCTGAAGCCTTAGGCAACACCTTCTTTAGAAACACAGCTACACTATTACCTTCCTGGCTAAGCTTTAGAGCAAATGCCACTGATAGATTGTACTCTAGTGACAGCCAGCTAACACTATTGTCTCAGGAAGGAATAACAGGGGTAGAAAAGTGCAAAGGCTTTATAGAAGAGTACTCTACTAAGACTCCATATAGTATACTTATATACTCAGGAGCTCTACAGATAACAATTAATGACACTCATGGATTACACTCACCAGGAGAAGATCCCTACTGCTTTGCTGTTGATCTTTGCGAAGGCAACAGATCTGCTCTGCATGTAAGTATTCCGAGGAATGCCCAATTTACACTTGCAGACCTTCCTCTGGTAAAAGAGTTCTTGCTTCGTGGTTGGGAAGTCACCTGGCTTGGTATAAGCATGGCCAATATAGATCCCTTTAGTAATGTTTTTGGGGACCATAACATTGTAATCAGTGGAATTTTAAGTACAGGAGTGCTTCTCAGTGATGTACAAATTTCACTTCTTCTGGATGGATTCGCTGGATTGAATATTGCCTCTTTGCAAAATGTAAGTAAAAAGGAGTTTATGCTTCCTAAGTTAAGCATATATATATATATATAATTCTTGTAATTACAAACTATACCTGTAGCTCATTAAGGTTGGTCTATCAGCTAAAGCTACCGGATATGTCAGGGGCCATATTGATCTCATGCTAGACGATTACAAGCTTAATGCCAGAATAGGAAGCCTTGACTTGGGAGGATGGGATCAAATGGCTGCCGATACCTGCGGAGTGCCTCTCATGACATTAGATATCAATGACAATCTTTTTTCAAGAGGCTCTGGAATTTTCACCGAACTATTTACGATACCTCCATTATATAGATATGGAGATAGATATCAGTTTGACTGTTCGTGGAATGCTCAAATACTCTCTGACTCAAGAGGTGTCTTTTCTGGGGTAGAAATGAATACATTCTGTCATGAGCTCAACGTAGGCAACCTTCTCTTTAGCAATATGAACCATACTCTACTGTTAGGAGCTCCAACCTCCCTCCCATGTGTACCCAATGCTCCTCCATCCGGCTTTCCAGTGATTCTCATGTCCTCGTACACTCAAAATATCATCAGACTCAGCAACCTTGTCTCACTGAGTGGAGAAGGCAGTGGTCCTCAAGGATACACATACATAAACCCCACCACAGGAGAGTTTAAGGGTACACTGCAAAATGCAGAGGTCATGCTATTTGGTACCACAGTCAAAGCTCCACTCATGTTCACCCCAGCTGATATCCAAATGAAGAGTGAAGCCTGCCTCTATGAGAAACACAACTTTCAGCTGACACTAGAAGGAAGTGCAGAAAACACTTGGAAAGAACTAGTCTTTAAAGTGTATGGAGTATATAAAGGTGGCTCCACTGTATGTGATGCATCAGGAACAGATCTTGAAAGCAGAATAACAGATGCAACTCAAAGGTACCTAAACCGCATCACAAAACAGGCTGTTGTAAGGAGAAATGTTGCAGAAATGGCTTTAGAGAAAGCAACTGATTCATTAATAGTATTGGAGCTAGAAATTAACAGCACTACTGATGAACTAGATGCATTACTATTTGTGAAGCAAGATTTAAATTTAGAGCTTTACCAGTTGTACAATCGTATTCGAATGCTCCAGGAAAACTTTACTCTTGTTGGAGAGGAAGCTAGTCAATTGGAACTTAACCTGAATGACCAAGTTTGTAGCATTCAAGACTGCCCAGATAAATGCAATCCAGGAATGGTGCAATCACAATGTCAGAAACAGACTGTAGTTGATATTCCAGGGAAATGTCCTTCTGAATGTAGTAGAGTCATTGAAGAAACAAAGTTGTTAAAAGAAACAATTGTTGATTGTGAGTCATGGCAAAGGAGCAATGCAGTACAGAGACAGTGCGGATGCGGAAACTTCCTAGATTGTAGTTGCACCCTAATCCCAACTGCTCCTGCCTGCTGTTGCCATGACAAATGCATTCTAAGGGCATATATTAAAGTTAGTTCAACCCGGTTTTACCCTTGTGAGAAGGATTGCATTGCAGAGCAGAGGATAGTCACACGAACAGACACTTGTGAGGTACGCTCAGACTGTGCTACAAGAAGCCGGGACACTGCATGCATCCAAAAGAATGCAGTGTGTAGAACTAGAAGATCCGAAGCCCTCAGAAGTGCCCAAAATGATGTAGCTTTCATTCTTAATGAGCTGGATCAAGCCAAGAAGGAACAAGCGGCTATTGAAACACAACAAAGTAATCTAGCAATTCAGGTCAAGGAGAAAGAAAAGGAATTAAAGAAACTTAAAATGAACTATGACATGCTTGATCTTACAGTTCTGGAAGAAAACCTAAGGAAAATTGTAGAAGAAAATAAGGCACTTTTGGATGTTGCTTCCCTTTTGAATACATCAGGAAACAGCTTATTCGTGATAACTGCCATAGATTTTACAGTTGATATATCAAAGGATTCTCCAAAGGAATTTCCATTACAGATTTCCTTTAATATTCCAGCAAAGCTAATGACCAGCACTGTTACTGCTTTATTTGACTTTAGCAATTTGGAAATATCGCTCTATTCGGCCTCTACATTAATTGGACAATCTATTCTTGAAACATTTGGTCATACTAGAGGTCGAAAGAAGAGACAAAGTGCAGAGAATTTCAATGAGAATGAATTCACAAATAATTGTATTGCTCTGAATAATCTTATAACATTCTTTAATAGTATTCATCAATCTCTAACTTCCCTCAAGAATATTACAGATGTAGAGAAAGCTACAGCTGCTCTGATTGCTTCTCAGTTGACCGAAGAAAAAACTACATCCTTTGAGATAGAAGATTTACAACCATCAGAAGACTTTAATGTGACAGTTTCATCTGAAGAAATCAGCAAGATGGCACATCAAGATGATGAACTTAAAGCATTATTAGAGCTCAAAAATGCCATAATCAAGCAAATAGAAAATGTAGCAAATGCTAGCTCTAATGAGGTCTTTTTAGCCTGGAAGTCACAAGTTAATTCAGTCTTGAATCAAACTGGTGGTAGTTTTAGTCAAGTGTGCCACAACCTGGGTGATTGCTTTCCAGTATCGATAGTTGACTTGGAAGATGTACTGGACTCAGCACCTTCAGAAATAGCACAGCCTTTTAATGACAGAATTGCTAGAGCTGAGAAGGATTTAATTGAATTTTCAACCTCTACTGATATTACAATTGAAGAAGCACTCTATCTTCTGAGAAACATTACTGAATTACTGGCAGATGTAGCAGATAGCAACTATTGGTGTGCTCATCCTCCAAACATAAGTGCTTCTCCTAACACTAATGTCACTGCAATGGAGAACTCAACAGTGACACTAGAATGCGGTGCAGAGTCGGAATTCCCCATCACCTTCCAGTGGAAGCTGGATGACTCCCTTCTCCCACTGCAATCTTCCAATGTCCTGACAATTGGGAGTACCACACTATCAGACACTGGTTTCTATACCTGTGAAGCAAGTAACCACATTGGGACAACTAAGTCCAGCTGGACCTACCTAGAAATACAGCAAACACCAGTGTTCTACTTCGAGCCATCAGACGTATCCAGAGTGATTGGAGATCTGAATGACGTGATGCTGGTCTGCAATGCCACAGCCTCTCCCAATCCACAATTTAGGTGGTACTACAAAGCAAACGGTGAGGCTAACTACACTCAAGTGTTGAATAGAACTGGTAACAACTTTTGGATCTATTCCCCCATGAAAGAGGATGAAGGTTTCTACAGATGTGAGGCATGGAACTCTGCTGGCAGCAGCTTCTCAAGGCCAGCTTACGTATCTATCCTGAACTTTACAGTCTCAGTTATGGCAATTCCTTTAACATTTGAGTTGGAATCATGCACAGGGGAGAACATCACTGAACCTGAGATTTGGGATACAATCAAAGCAATACTCGAGAAGGCCTCACTGACTGCTGACTCGGTAGAATTACAGATCACCAAGAGTGATAATATAACAGTAGCAAGTGTCATCTTAATAGCAAAGAATGAAACCAGCACAGAAGTGTTTCCAGAGACCTTGGAAGTAATCTCTTCTAGGATTGCAGTGAGTCGTCAAAGTCTCATGAAAAGCTACAAAGTGGTTTTACCAGATTTTCAAAATCCCTCTTCCTACGAAAATGTATGTTTTGTAAGAGATGAATCTGAATACAAGTACATTTTTAGGTGTCCTTTGGGACAAGAACTAGACACTGAAAATAACATCCTCTGTGGTAAGTAACAAAAATATATACTAATTATCTGTTCTCGTATATATGTGTATATAAAAAGAGAATTATCATGCACATATGTATATAAGTATACTATATTATACCCACATCAATAATACTGTCACTAGATTACTATAATGGTATGTACCATTCCATTTACAAACAGTTGATTGTCTACCTGGAAAGTACCAATCGGGAAAAGTACAGACTATGACAAAGCTTGACGGCAGGGGGAGGCCATTTACTGTAGAATACACTAAGTGTATTCCCTGTGAGTCTGGCTATTACCAGTCAAGTCAAGGAAATGAATTTTGTATTGCATGCCCAGGAAAGGTTGGAAAGTATAATGAGGCAATTAGTGATGAAGCCTGTGTCTACAGTAAGTCTAGTGATGTGAAAATTCCTTTTCTCTGAAATTATCACATGTATGTATGCTCTGGGTTTGATTATTTCGATTAGTCATACATTTTTATGTATTATAATAGAATGGAGTGTGACCAGCCCAGAGTATACCTCAGTAAAAAGACTTGGCCAACAGAATATATTGGTGCAGTGGAGAATCCCATCTGTACTCTCAAATGAGATTGAAGGATTCTTTTTAACTGTTACCCTCTCAGGAAGAAATGATTGGATAGTGAGCTCTGTAAGAGTAACTTCTGTAGTCCGAGCATTCCTAATAAACAGACTCAGGCCAAGGAAAACCTACTCAATTAGTCTACAAATGATTCGTCAAGGTGTTTTGAGTGCATCTGCAACAACTGTGAAGAGACTTTAGACAACAGTTTATTTCCTAGTTATAATTGTATAGGTCCTACTGGTTTGTAGTTTATAATAGTACTAGTGTGTGCTACTACAGATAAGAACAACAGTGTGTGTAGACTACATAGATAGCCACTTTGTGCAGATTTTTCTATTAATATCATTGCAAATACGTGACTGTGGATTACCTCAAACAATAAACGACCACCAATCGTTCATATCATGCAGTACCTTGTACGAGCATGTGTTATGTGTAAAATTTGCTACACACAGCATATGCTAGAGAATTTTAAAAGGATGTCCATACGTACGTACCTGTATAGCCAGTCTTTGTTTAAGTATGAAACTGAGAAGAGACCAGATCGTTGGTATCCTAGTGGTCGTTGCCAACTGTATCTTTGTGCTGCCTTTGGGGTACATCGACCCGACGGCCAATATAGGCCCCTACATAGTGTCCTTTGTTAGGAGTAGAGCCATTGATCCAACAGACATCACCAACGGAGAGATAATGTGGCTTCTGGCATTTCTGCTACTAGGCAGAAACAGCAGTGTTCTCGTGGGAGGAATACTTGCTAGAAAGTTTGGTACGAGGCCTACTGGATTAATAGCTGCAGCCATCGCGTCGGCAGCGTACCTTATAGCTCCAGTTTCACTCCTCGTCTCTTTCTGGCTTTGCTTGCTTGTCTTCCCTTTTCTCTTTGGTATCGGCGTCGGAATAGCACAGGCTCCTGGTATTCAAGCCTCTGTGAGTTGGTTTCCGCGGCACACGGGCATTGTATCCGGCATAATAAATAGCTTCTTTGGTGTAGGCGGAATGATTACAATTAAATTACAAACTGCTTTTATTAATCCATCCAATCTTCATCCGAGTAACCAAGAAGGAACTGAGAGTATTACTGATTTTGTATATTACAGACAAAAAGAGCTACTTGACCGAATACCCATTTATTTTGTACTTCACGGGATCGCTATTCTCATTCTTCATGCCTTAACTACACCTCTGCTGATAGAAAAACATAGTAATTTTGAAAGTTTAGAGAAATTGAACTTTGGAAAATTACTTTGGAAACTCTTTCGGCCTGCAACTTGTAAATCAGACTACAGTAACCAATCCATGTGCGTTGAAGAGAAAATTATCAAGGACAAGACAAGAAACATGAACAAAGTTGCAGACATTGGAGAGAAAGATGAAACACCAGATAAAGGACCATCACAAATTTTACTGAGTAAAGACTTTATTTTTTTGTTCCTATCAGAGGTATTGATAACATTTGGCCTTTACCCTCCTTTGTCTCTCACCAAAGTGTTTGGAGAAACAATCTCTACTGATGATGGAATGCTGTCGATAGTAGGTTCACTTGCTGCTCTTAGCTGTGGTTTTGGGATGATACTGATTGGAGTACTTTCAGACAAGCTGCCAACGAAAACAGTTTTAGTATCAATGGCTGGTGTAATAACAGCTGTAAATTTTACTTTTTATGCTAGTGGGCAGGTGGGTTTGCTAATGTATGCAGTATGTATACTTTTATTGGACTTTTTAAGTGGAGGCTTCATTAGTCTTAACATTGTCCTGTTGAAGGAGCTCTTTGGTAGCAAGCATGCCACAGCCAACTATGGGCTTATGTGTGTTGGGTACAGTGTCTCAAGCTTTTTTGCAGCACTCACAACTTCACTTCTCCTACCTACCATCGGATGGTTTGGATTCTACCTATTAACTGGGTCACTGCCTTTTATTGGGTTGCTAATGCTGATCTTTTGCGTTAAAACAAACAAGAGGAAAAATAACGATGTGAACTAAATCTGTCACAGCTAAGAAATTCTTTCACTTTTTCATATGTAGTACATAATTTTCATCAATAATCCTTTAATTAGTATATTTTTATTGTAATTACAAAGGAAATACATATTGGAATTACATTACAATGTTTCATGTATATTAATACCAAAACATCTGGAGGATGTACAATTTACATTTGAAAATACTTTGAAGTATCCAGGAGACACAAGTCACTACAACATGTACAAATGATGTAAGAACTAGGGGGTGGACTTTCTCACATCTACTATTATTTGATAATTATTTCCCTCCATCCAAACCCTACACCAGTGAGGTGCTGGAGATCATCCCTCCCATCTGAGAGATCTTTAGGGAGACCAGAAAGAATTCCAATTGGTTTATAGTAGCTTGATTTTCTACCAAACTCAAGTACTTTTTTACAGATAGCAGAATCTTTCTTCATAACTCTTAGTGCATGCTGTCTGATATGACCATTCTTCCATACCACATTAGCACATAGCGACCACAATGACTGAACTCCTACAGAAACACGAGATGTACCTCAAAAGGGCATGTGACATCCAAAGGACCAATCAAGACAACCCACCAAACTGAAGTACTCGGAAGTCCCCTCTCCACTTTCTGTAGCCACCTTCAGTCCTTGGCATATCTCCAAATCTTTCACTGCTAGATGGAAAGTTTCCTCCAAACAAGAACACTTTTGCAAGGCCAGCATCTAACCACACAGTGGCAGAGTGCCAATATCGTGGAGCTAAAGGGAGCAACACCTGTACAATTCAAAGGAAAAATACTCAGTACATATACGTATATATATACATGCAACCGCCATCCCATCGCCAAACCTTTGTCCAATGGATGACCTCCAAGTCTTGGTCCACAGTCAAGATCCAACAATCATCTCTGACCTCTGGACCTTTCCCCCACACCACCAAGAGGTTCTGCTTAACCTCCTTCCCATTAATCTCAGTTCCTACTAGGTCAGGCTCAACAAGGCAGGACAGAGAGAAGAGTATTCTTGGGTTGGGCCATGGAAATGTCTCGTCTGGTGGCTGAATAGGGCCCTTAAAAACCTGTAAAGAAGAATCTAAATATGTGTCACGATCCAATAGCTAGCTATATAACCAAGAGCCTCTTACCTTTGCTTGCATATCCAACAAATAGATGTGATTCGAAAATACATCACAAATTTTGCCACCAAAAACTAATACATCTTGTTTGTGAAAGCATGTAGCCTGGTGACCATAAATCGGTTTAATACGATTAGCCACTGAATGATGGCTCCATTTCACTATATATACAATACAAGACACATACAGCAAGTAATTGACATAAATAAGCACTAAATTAGTGATCATCATATCATAATGCAAAAAGCGGAGTACATAGAAACTAGATATGTGGTTCTTAAAACATAGCTTCATATTGTATGGAGACCCTTTAAACTAATAATGTCGATGCCTTACTGTGATCAGTATTGAACTCCCAAAATGCATTATGAGAGCCAGAGGATGAGGGGATTGACTTGAGCTGAAAATACTCTGATTCTACTTCACTCAGCACATTTGACGGGACCTCGGGACACATTCCACCAAAGGTAATAAGACTGTTAGCAAAGGGCAGTAATACAGTAAGGTAAACTGGAAATGGCATCAAATCAGTTTTTGGTTGTATCTTCTCCCAGTGCAAGCTTGACAGATTCAGACGATAAAGGTCGTTGCGAAAATGGAATTCTCCATATCCTCCAAAATGATAGATGTGATCATGTAGGACAGCTACACTGGCCCCATAGTCTGGTGGAGGAGCATCTCCTGTGGTGGGGTATTGCCACCACAGCTGGCTACAGATGTCGTACACGTCTATCAGCTTCTTCTCCGTGTGGGGAAGATTCTTTCTTGTTCGAACAAGAACTGGTTCCGAGTCTGACTCGCTCTCCGACTCGTCGTCACTGGAATCCTCTGAATCGTCTCCTCCTCCAATATATTCAGTCTCCACTATGATTCCTCCCCAGAAGTAGATCTTCCCCTCGTAATGGACCGCACAGTGCGCCCTTCGCTCAAACAGGGCCAGAGTATCTTCAGATTGTGGGCTAACAGCCATTTCGAGCCTTTCGGGGAATATTCATGGGGAAATCCCATGAGGTCGTCCATCTAATAATTTACATAACAGATTATTCATCATTGGAAATTTACAAACCATAAATCCTCGTTAAAAATGCTGTTAAAACGCAAACGTAGCAAGCAAATTAAGTAGTACTTTCAAGCAAGAGGAATATAACATCAGAGAAACACTGATAAGAGGAGAGAAACTCAATAGCCCCCAACACTTCCGAGTATTTGGGCGGGATTTCTTGGGCTTTAGCCCAAGTTAGCAGAACTATGTAGGTGCGCTCCTCAGGTAGGTCCTCTGGGAGTATCTGAATCCTTTCCAAGTGCTGTTCAGCTAATCCCAGGAGTCTACCAAGCATTTTCCAGAACCAAGGATTTATGCGCTTGGCCAAATGAGCAAAAAGCTTGTTTCTTGCATTTTCAGCTTTCTCCAGTAATTCAACACTTTCCCTTCTCCTGTGACGAATTTGACTGTTATTGTCTGTTGGAGTGGGTGTGTGGGGATTACTAACAGAGAGATTGGGATGGGAATACTTGGAGATGATTGTGTGTACTCTCTCTATTAGGTCTTGTCTATGAAGTGTCTGTAGAAGATCAAGAAGGTTTGTAATAGACTCTCCTTTATAGGTTTGAAACCACATCCTATAAGGCTGAAACTCCTTCTCTTTGAGGGCAGAGCTGACTCCTATTGTAGAATTGATTTGGGTCACATCATGTTCTCTGAACCTCAGCTGTCCAGCAAGGTTTTCTGAAAAGTGAGAATGAAAAGAAATATCGACCAAAATCATGCAGTGAATTTTATCAATCACTGATCGGTGATCATTTTGAAAGAAAGAAACTCTAGCTGACAGCACTGCTGGATTGTGATGTAGCTGCTATTCTCCTGTACATGAGAAATACAGAGCAAAATAGACATATCTGTAATCAGGCAAATTTGATTAACAGTTTATTGTCCAGTGGTTTTGAAAATGGCATGATTGAAGGAACAAGGTCATTTTCATTATTCATTGAAAAAAGTAGTCATTCATCACACATACAATGCAGTGGAGTTTGAAATATTAGAGACACTTCACTCGATGAACAACTGTCCTGCTGACAGAAGCCATATACATACTAAGAAATGACACCATACTTGTTCCATGTAGCTAAGCAGAGTGTTTCATGTCATCATATAATGAAAAATGGAAGTCGGACGTCTGGCAGTATGCAGTTAGGGATGATAAAATGAGAATTACATTTGATTGGCCTAAGTGAATGGCCTTACCGTTTCTTATACTTCTTGTCTCCAGGCACTTGGCAGTTAAGGTACAGCTAGCCACTACCTCCTGTCTACTTCCACAAACCACATCTACTGCAGTATTAAGTGTACCAGCTTCACCTTGACTAGTGACAGATATGGTTGCGCAAGGCCACTCCAGGACATGCTTCAGAGGTTCACTAATTTCCCGTATAAAGGGGCGGCCAGACCCCTCCTAAAACGGTTTGCATTTTCATGATTTGCCATACATGCCTTGTTAGGTTGTTCATATACAAACTTACAGGTACCAACTTGAAGTTCATGGAACAGGGACTACAAAGTTGAAAGCATTGACCACTAGGTTCTTTGGTAGCTATGAACTGGGTGGTTTTCTGGACCTGGAAATGTACATTCACCACTCTTAATGCAGGTGTTCCAATAAGAGGAGCACTCACCTTCCCATTGACAAACCTCTCCACAGTGACCAGAGTGTAGTCACCTTCAGTCTTGCTATGGACACTATCTGTGCTCGGCTGACAGGCAATGTTAGCAATGTGCCCAATTGCAAGCTAATTAAATAGAGAAATGACTCTTCCTTAGACACACCATTCTAAATGTACATGTTTATGACACAACATACGTATATTCAGTAGCACACTTATGGACACCTATCTAGTAATACTATTTATTTTCCATTACTTAAACTGGTTAACTAAATGATAATGTTAATGGCTCAATACATATTAAAATAAAAAAAGATGTTTCAAATACCCTTGGGTCTTGTGGTAACTTTATCTCCCAGCCTTCACACCTCACGTTGTTAGTTGACACAAGTACTTCATCAGAAGGATGAAAGAAACCTCTGACCAGTTGTGAGTCCCATTCACTCTCTCTGTAGTGCCCCATCAGCAACTAACAGAATACATGCAAAGTAGTTCATGCATATCTGTGTTGGAGGTCCATACAGTAACCATAGTTACTTAGTTAACAACAAATGAAGCTCTTAAGTTACTAGACTGCCTCACTTTTACACATACATAGTTCTACTCACACTACATACATGCACTCCTGATATACGCATGAGCTCACATGCTACATCACACTGTTCTACTCACACTTAGATAAGAGGGCACCAAGGGAAGTGCCAAGAGGTCAGCATTCCATGCTCTCCTCCAGTGTCTCATACTGGGCTGCTGCAAGGAGATGCAGACATTATTCATTGCTGTACTGGACACTGCGCTGCCAGAAACATTAAATTTGATTTTCTCTCCAATAAAATGATCACTGAAGTGATACAAGGGAATTCCCCCATATGGATACCCAAGGGGAAATACCCCATTTGTGTTGGCTACAAATGGCTCACTGTCAGAGGACCTGCTGAAGAATACTAATTGAGAGAAGCCGGTTTGGTCCTCCCCTGGGGTGCAGAAGTGGGGCAGCTCCAACCAGATGGGATGACCACTGGAGACGGTCCATTGTGTGTCACCGAGGATTTGGAAGCGGAAGACAGCACTGTAAGCTCTCAGAGAAGAGGAGGCTTCATCCAAAGGAATGACACTGAACTTCAGGAGGAGGGGCTCCTGAAGTGTTCCTTGAGGGAAATACAGTGAGACCCCATGCTCATAGGAGTACAAGTGGACCCTTCCTGGAGGGACTATGTTAATCATCTCTCCATCTTCCCCTCTTGTGTGGAACTTGTCAGTCCCATTGCATGTTATAATGCTACCAAAGGTAGTACAGAGCTGTACAGTGAACCAGTAACTGGGGGCTTCAGGAGGCAGCCCATCTGACGGGACCAACCCACCACCACCAGGTGCATCTGTGGAGATGGTAAGTGATATGTACTGGGGAGAGGTGTTAAAAACTCAACAACAACAAAAAACATTTCATACTACTGAAGGAAATTAAGTAAAATGTGTTATGCAGAATATTACTCATCAACACAATATGTGTATATACCTGACTGATCATCTTGCTTGATCTCTGACTGATCATCTTGCTTAATCTCTGACTGATCATCTTGCTTGATCACTGACTGATCATCTTGCTTGATCACTGACTGATCATCTTGCTTGATCACTGACTGATCATCTTGCTTGATCTCTGACTGATCATCTTGCTTGATCTCTGACTGATCATCTTGCTTGATCTCTGACTGATCATCTTGCTTGATCACTGACTGATCATCTTGCTTGATCACTGACTGATCATCTTGCTTGATCACTGACTGATCATCTTGCTTGATCACTGACTGATCATCTTGCTTGATCACTGACTGATCATCTTGCTTGATCACTGACTGATCATCTTGCTTGATCTCTGACTGATCATCTTGCTTGATCTCTGACTGATCATCTTGCTTGATCTCTGACTGATCATCTTGCTTGATCACTGACTGATCATCTTGCTTGATCACTGACTGATCATCTTGCTTGATCACTGACTGATCATCTTGCTTGATCACTGACTGATCATCTTGCTTGATCACTGACTGATCATCTTGCTTGATCACTGACTGATCATCTTGCTTGATCTCTGACTGATCATCTTGCTTGATCTCTGACTGATCATCTTGCTTGATATCTGTTTCAGTACTCGCATCCTCTGTCACATTACTAATCTCTTCATGGCAGATTGTCTCTGTAGAGATATCACACAATTGCAATATGAAATCTTACCCCAATAACAAAAAAACAAATAACAGTTCCTACAAAAGAATGTTTTTTACTGATCATTATATGGTTCAATATTAACTAATTTGTGCTATATACATACACACTACATACATAAACAGTCAACTTCAACTAACTTGAATAAATCTTCTGTTTGTCATGGGAAAGTATATATTTGTATAACTTCTGATTCTTCTCGCTGGTACAGTCACTGAACACTGCCTTAATCTCATCTTCAGATAGTCTACTGGAGTCTTCCCACAGACGTGACCAAAGATAACTTACTTTAAGCTCAGGGCTCAATTTTTTAGCTTGTCTCTGTTCTCTCTTTTTGAGATACTTTTTATTAGCTAACACATCTATAAGGTCATCTGGATCGAGTATAGAGTGAAAAGAGCTAGTCCTTGACTTGATACAATAGCCTCTTTGCTCCTTCAGGCTCTCTCTCAGCAAACTGAGGGTTGTGTTCAGTCATAATGCATTCTGTGGACCATTTGAATAACATAAAATTAGCCTAGGATAGTTACTACGTGCATGTACAAGTAGACTTAGCCTGACAACCTAATACCATAGAGATTTCTACCTACCAGTATTAGATACACTCGTATCTATACAAGTTTCAATACTAAATTTCTAAGACACAATTACAATATATCTATTTATGGTATTTCGTAAACTTCAAGATATGCGTGGAATCGCCACGATTCACCTTTCGATGATAACTCTAATTGTGTTCAGTCTGCTCTAAATTGAAAACTAGTCTCACTGTGTACCTTAATGCTTACAGAAACCTTATATTCAGCCAGCCAACAGGGACGTACGACGTGCAACCAAATTAATGATCTCATATAATTTACACTAGTTGATTACACTAGGGACGTTCCCAAACTGTTTCCCCTATGACCCGCACCTTGAGGCGAATAAACTTTTCTGAACGTACATTCGCAATTGGATGGAAGTCTAATACTCTAATCGAAACCATGACTCGCTAAATATAAACGTTTTCGGAATCTTGTTAATTACCCAGTAAGAAAGACACTGGTCAAATGGCCAAGTGAAGGATTTAATGGACATCCCTTTCGCTGAGTGGTCATATGCATTATATCTCTCTTCCTTCTCTTTGCGTAGACCATGTCTGAACTCAATCCTGAGTACAAGGATCAAGAATGGGAAACGACTAGGAAGCTCCTATTCGCTGTGAAAGATTCGTTCCAATCTAGCACTGACCCAGACGATCTGCTCGAACTACTTCACGCCAGCAGCCATATAAAGAAGAAAGATTATAAAGCTTTCAAGAAGCGATCTCAAGAGATTAAAAGGAGCTTATTATGGGGCAAGTTCTGGGGTACCGATAAATCCCCTCCTCTGTTGACCTCAGAACAACTTTTATCACTTTTTCAATCTTCTACAAGTGAAATGAACAAGATATTTTATCGTTACATGTTCTCACTTTGTGAAACATTAGAGAGTCAATCAGGTACCATATACTATATATAGATATGTATTATGGTTCCTCCTATACTAAGTCTGCTGTACAGGTAACCAGAAGATGACTGATGATACAGCTGATGAATTGGAAGATCAAGTACCTTCAAAAGGTTAGCAGAAATAAAGCATATTTTGGCAGCGTAATGAAGTAGTAATCATATATATATTATGTGATGAAGTGATGTGTGTATGCATGCAGGATTAGATTTTCCATCTCTATATAATCTCTCTCCTGTAGTTGTACAATCTCATGATTCTATAGTAGAACTTGCTGAGTTTCAAGATAGAGAAGCTATCAATGGTATGTATATATGTGTGTACATCCTTCTTTCCTAATACATTTTCATGTATTCAACCACATGTTGTTAATTTTCTATTTCACATATGCCTATATATGTACATGTGGTGTATTACAGCTATAAATATGAAATGAATAAATAATCAATTTATATACTATACATCTCTTCAGGTTTAGTTTCCCTATAGGCTCTTTTACAGAATAGGCATAGCATGTAGGAAAATGGTATCTTAGATTTTTCATAAGATACCTTTATCAACTGCACAGTCAGACTCCATGCTTGTGATGCATATAATTATTACATATTTACACACATATACCAGTACGTATACCAATACGCATAGTATACCAATCACCAAAGTAAATTGTTGTTGTGTATGACTTACCACTAATACAGAGTTATTCATGGTTATGTATATTCTCTTCCAGATTTCGACTATGTGTCCGGTAGAAAAGCTCCCAATAATATCCCCAGGAGTACCCCCTGGGATACTATACCACTCTATGTTTCAACTCAACTCATGGCCAGCGTTGACCTCACTCCTAGCCACACAAAAGGGGAAGATGGAGAGATGATTAATATAGTCCTTCCAGGAAGGGTCCACTTGTACTCCTATGAGCATGGGGTCTCACTGTATTTCCCTCAAGGAACACTTCAGGAGCCCCTCCTCCTGAAGTTCAGTGTCATTCCTTTGGATGAAGCCTCCTCTTCTCTGAGAGCTTACAGTGCTGTCTTCCGCTTCCAAGTCCTCGGTGACACACAATGGACCGTCTCCAGTGGTCATCCCATCTGGTTGGAGCTGCCCCACTTCTGCACCCCAGGGGAGGACCAAACCGGCTTCTCTCAATTAGTATTCTTCAGCAGGTCCTCTGACAGTGAGCCATTTGTAGCCAACACAAATGGGGTATTTCCCCTTGGGTATCCATATGGGGGAATTCCCTTGTATCACTTCAGTGATCATTTTATTGGAGAGAAAGTCAAATTTAATGTTTCTAGCAGCGCAGTGTCCAGTACAGCGATGAATAATGTCTGCATCTCCTTGCAGCAGCCCAGTATGAGACACTGGAGGAGAGCATGGAATGCTGACCTCTTGGCACTTCCCTTGGTGCCCTCTTATCTAAGTGTGAGTAGAACAGTGTGATGTAGCATGTGAGCTCATGCGTATATCAGGAGTGCATGTATGTAGTGTGAGTAGAACTATGTATGTGTAAAAGTGAGGCAGTCTAGTAACTTAAGAGCTTCATTTGTTGTTAACTAAGTAACTATGGTTACTGTATGGACCTCCAACACAGATATGCATGAACTACTTTGCATGTATTCTGTTAGTTGCTGATGGGGCACTACAGAGAGAGTGAATGGGACTCACAACTGGTCAGAGGTTTCTTTCATCCTTCTGATGAAGTACTTGTGTCAACTAACAACGTGAGGTGTGAAGGTTGGGAGATAAAGTTACCACAAGACCCAAGGGTATTTGAAACATCTTTTTTGTATTTTAATATGCATTGAGCCATTAACATTATCATTTAGTTAACCAGTTTAAGTAATGGAAAATAAATAGTATTACTAGATATATAACTATAAAACTATCCAAAATAGATAGGTGTGTTGAATGCACATAAGTGTGCTACTGAATATACGTATGTTGTGTCATAAACATGTACATTTAGAATGGTGTGTCTAAGTAAGAGTCATTTCTCTATTTAATTAGCTTGCAATTGGGCACATTGCTAACATTGCCTGTCAGCCGAGCACAGATGGTGTCCATAGCAAGACTGAAGGTGACTACACTCTGGTCACTGTGGAGAGGTTTGTCAATGGGAAGGTGAGTGCTCCTCTTATCGGAACACCTGCATTAAGAGTGGTGAATGTACATTTCCAGGTCCAGAAAACCACCCAGTTCATAGCTACCAAAGAACCTAGTGGTCAATGCTTTCAACTTTGTAGTCCCTGTTCCATGAACTTCAAGTTGGCACCTGTAAGTTTGTATATGAACAACCTAACAAGGCATGTATGGCAAATCATGAAAATGCAAACCGTTTTAGGAGGGGTCTGGCCGCCCCTTTATACGGGAAATTAGTGAACCTCTGAAGCATGTCCTGGAGTGGCCTTGCGCAACCATATCTGTCACTAGTCAAGGTGAAGCTGGTACACTTAATACTGCAGTAGATGTGGTTTGTGGAAGTAGACAGGAGGTAGTGGCTAGCTGTACCTTAACTGCCAAGTGCCTGGAGACAAGAAGTATAAGAAACGGTAAGGCCATTCACTTAGGCCAATCAAATGCAATTCTCATTTTATCATCCCTAACTGCATACTGCCAGACGTCCGACTTCCATTTTTCATTATATGATGACATGAAACACTCTGCTTAGCTACATGGAACAAGTATGGTGTCATTTCTTAGTATGCATGTGGCTTCTGTCAGCAGGACAGTTGTTCATCGAGTGAAGTGTCTCTAATATTTCAAACTCCACGGCATTGTATGTGTGATGAATGACTACTTTTTTCAATGAATAATGAAAATGACCTGTTCCTTCAATCATGCCATTTTCAAAACCACTGGACAATAAACTGTTAATCAAATTTGCATGGCATTATATTACAGATATGTCTATTTTGCTCTGTATTTCTCATGTACAGGAGAAAAGCAGCTACATCACAATCCAGCAGTGCTGTCAGCTAGAGTTTCTTTCTTTCAAAATGATCACCGATCAGTGATTGATAAAATTCACTGCATGATTTTGGTCGATATTTCTTTTCATTCTCACTTTTCAGAAAACCTTGCTGGACAGCTAAGGTTCAGAGAACATGATGTGACCCAAATCAATTCTACAATAGGAGTCAGCTCTGCCCTCAAAGAGAAGGAGTTTCAGCTTTATAGGATGTGGTTTCAAACCTATAAAGGAGAGTCTATTACAAACCTTCTTGATCTTCTAAAGACACTTCATAGACAAGACCTAATAGAGAGAGTACACACAATCATCTCCAAGTATTCCCATCCCAATCTCTCCGTTAGTAAGCCCCACACACCCACTCCAACAGACAATAACAGTCAAATTCGTCACAGGAGAAGGGAAAGTGTTGAATTACTGGAGAAAGCTGAAAATGCAAGAAACAAGCTTTTTGCTCATTTGACCAAGCGCATAAATCCTTGGTTCTGGAAAATGCTTGGTAGACTCCTGGGATTAGCTGAACAGCACTTGGAAATGATTCAGATACTCCCAGAGGACCTACCTGAGGAGCGTACCTACATAGTTCTGCTAACTTGGGCTAAAGCCCAAGAAATCCCGCCCAAATACTCGGAAGTGTTGGGGGCTATTAAGTTTCTCTCCTCTTATCAGTGTTTCTCTGATGCTATATTCCTCTTACTTGAAAGTACTACTTAATTTGCTTGCTACGTTTGCGTTTTAACAGCATTTTTAACGAGGATTTATGGTTTGTAAATTTCCAATGATGAATAATCTGTTATGTAAATTATTAGATGGACGACCTCATGGGATTTCCCCATGAATATTCCCCAAAAGGCTCGAAATGGCTGTTAGCCCACAATCTGAAGATACTCTGGCCCTGTTTGAGCGAAGGGCGCACTGTGCGGTCCATTACGAGGGGAAGATCTACTTCTGGGGAGGAATCATAGTGGAGACTGAATATATTGGAGGAGGAGACGATTCAGATGATTCCAGTGACGACGAGTCGGAGAGCGAGTCAGACTCGGAACCAGTTCTTGTTCGAACAAGAAAGAATCTTCCCCACACGGAGAAGAAGCTGATAGACGTGTACGACATCTGTAGCCAGCTGTGGTGGCAATACCCCACCACAGGAGATGCTCCTCCACCAGACTATGGGGCCAGTGTAGCTGTCCTCCATGATCACATCTACCATTTTGGAGGATATGGAGAATTCCATTTTCGCAACGACCTTTATCGTCTGAATCTGTCAAGCTTGCACTGGGAGAAGATACAACCAAAAACTGATTTGATGCCATTTCCAGTTTACCGCACTATTTTGCTTCCTTATGTTAATAGATTGGTAACATTTGGTGGTGTTTGCGTAAAGGTTGAAGATGCTAGACTTGCAGGATGTGAAGCAAAGTATCATGAAATTGAGCCACTACCGCACTCATATGGCCACCACAATGCCTTCTGGGAGTTTAACATAGACAACAGTAAGTTCTAGCAGTCTCTTTCTTCTTCTTGGTCTTTTTGAGTCCTCTATCTTTTCTTCTTTTAATTTTAGATGCTTGGAGTTTGCCTTCTGTTAAAAACCGTCCCAAGCCGATGGGAGGCCATGAAGCGGTGTTCTTTACTGAGAGTCGTGCAGTTCTGTTTGGTGGCAGAGAGGATGGGATTCTGTCGAACAGCATCTACATTTTGAATCTTGACACACAGGTACTGTATGCTTAAATCATTGGGTACGCTCATTTACAAGTCATCCATGTGGCAGATTATTATAAAGCCAAGAGCAGAATATATTGAGTGTTTCTGAGACTTTTGGCCTTCACAAAAGCTTTCACTGTGTATTTGTTAAATCTCAGACCTTTTTTATTTTAAAAATAAACTGATGAACTGTATATGTTGAAACAGCTAAATGACCTTATACATTGAACCTTTTTTGACATCTATTTCATTTTCAGTTATGTACATAGATGTGTCTAGTCCATGGCCATGCATGTGCAGTAGTTATAAAATGAACTGATTCTAATTTTGTTTTTACAAATAATATGTAAGTCACGGATACTTTAGAGCTAGAATTCACATTTCTTCCTTGCAGCCTCGGAGCTTCAAAGGTCCAATAGCGGCCAATCCAGGGGAGCCTTGGCCGGGTCCTAGAACATTTCACTCACTAAACTGCCTTGTTGATCCAGCAATGGTTGGAAAGATTGCCTTTGGAGAAGAAGTCAAGCAAGTAGTATTTCTCTTGTGGGGAAAGGAGAAGGACAGCAATAGGGTACTGGATGATTGCTGGCTATTGACACTTGATAGTGATGACACACCCAAATGGCAAAAAGTAAGCACATGTTAAGAAAATTGAAGGACAACATAAAGTTACATTCATTGCTAAAATTTGCTTGAATCATCTTCCTAAGTTTGTCTCTCCTTCAGGTATCACTTCCATTGGCTCCCAGATATTGGCACACAGCTACCTGTTTCCATGGTTACTCTGTTCAAGTAATTATTTTTGGAGGAAATTTTCCTCAAAACACAATGCGATTTGGTGACATACCAAGAACTAAGCGAGGATATAGAAAGTGGAGAGGGGATTTTAGGATACTGCATTGGGGTAACTCAACATAGTTGTAGACAAAAATGTTGATTCTGTGTAGTTCAGAAAAGGACAGTGCCTCATCTGTCCCCTTCATAATGTGAATGTAGTGGCTACATCCCTAATAGAATCTCTGAAGTTGGCCTTCACTTATTCAAATTCTCTTTTGATTGTGTATTTTCCAATGTATGCACATATCTGTATATACGTACATAGGTGTCCAAAGACTGCAGGATATGTGTATGAATGTGATACTAAGGGATAAGGACAGGTATTTGTGTCAGAAAGTAAAGGGCTCTCCCATACACAACATGATCATGGAACATGGCAGGAAGTCTACATTTTATAAGCCTATCCCCCTTCACACTGGACCACTCACTGACCGATCAGATGGCAGCGAGAGTACTCAGTACCTGTGTGGAATTGGATTTGGTGTTGTGGGTAGCAGTTTCAGGCAGAGCAACTAAATTGTCTTATAATTGTAAGATATTTAGACACTTTCATAATTACCTTACACTTCTGTGATAACCTTATACCTTTTTGTGAACTTAAAGCTGATATTGCTGATTCATTGTTTTAATTATTTCCTATATTAAAAGAAATAGTAAATGTTCTTTATAAGTGTGGAATGTGATTGTATATATGCTGTGCATGACAATTCTATATAAATTGTATGTTATATTTCCACCAAAAACATTAGATTCTATGTTTGTATTACAATCGTGATACTCGAGTCCTTATTAAGAGTCAGTGGTGGCTTTGATGTAAATTTTTGGTTCTGGGGATGTTGAACTGGTTTGGCACACTGTCACTGTTATTATTATTGGTTTACAAGAGGTACAGCCCCATCGGCCATGGCTGGTATAAACATATACTGCAAGATCACATGGTCTTAATATCAGCGAGTCTTGATCTTGGCATGCTATATAGAAAATGAAATTGGACCTACATGAGGCAGATTTTCTGGCTTGTCCTCTTGCTGGTAGTTCCAAGTTGTCTTCTAGTAAGATAAATCCTTACATACGTGTCATGTTAGCCGATATGCCTGTCGCGATTGGTGTCGTACTAGTGTACTCGAATCAACGACGATGACCTCATTAATCCTTCCCTTTGATCAATTGGGTTTGCGGCGGCCATGGACAGAGGGTCGAGCCGAATTATAGTAGAACTGTTTTGTTTATTGTTCATCGTGTGCTATCATTTGGCATGTTCAAGTAAGCCAATTTAATCTCGTAGTATATCGAGTATAATATTATAGTTTGTGACCAACTGCTTTGCGTATATATATTGATCTTAAAAAAATTGCTGGTTTATATCTATATGATGTCATTCAGGGAATTCCCATAGAGGTTTTGAAAAACATGTCATGTACTAAGTTAAGTTAGCTGTATTAATAAATATTTGCTGTTCACATGCAATCTATAAAATGGTCTGTAACTGAGTGAAAGAATATAATTATAATAATGAGACTTTTACTTGAGACACATGAAATACAGATAAACAATTACAATACAGAATTAAAGTATTTGATATAGAATAAAAAAGGATTGAAAGATTTGTAGATCAAAATTAATGTCAGTTTAAGTCAAGTTAACTGTCTATAAACCTGGGATAATCCAAAACATTCATCAGTTTCCAGTTCAGTGTATCCACCAGTTTTTAGTCACTTTTCATCAAATCTGCATGGAGTAGAATAAATAAATAATATAAGCTAGAATGACAAATTTACAAGCATTAAAGAATACATTACATGGAGAATGATGACTGAAATTTAAATTAGTCAAAGATTTCCTGTTTTCCAGATGACTTCTTTGCTAACTTACTTCAAAAAACAGTTTTCAAAAAATTGCTGAGTTAAACTACTAGCAGAATTTTCTTTGGTTACTTTCCTTGAGATATCGTCCATGTATACATTGCAGCCTTCTTCAAGTAGGGGACATTTGATGAACATTTGATGAACTGCAGTATGTATATAAGAGAAATTATGCTTTCAAATATACAAGGATCATAAAATATGGATCTAAACTCACTTAAATAATTTCTCGAGAATATTGTGTACTCCTCTTTGTATCAACTTCAACCATGGAAAAGTTGAATCCGGGGCACACCACGCGGAGGTGGGAGTACATCGTGCCCCCCACTCCGCCCAGTAGTGCTCCACGTTCCCAGCTAGGAGGGGAGGAAGATGCGCGGGAACGGCTCGGCGTACCTAGCCGCCCATTGACCAGTTACTAGATCAAGGTACAAATGCTACGTGTACAATGACCCGACCCTGGCGGACCTCAAACCTTCTTCATTGAGAATCATGACACGCCGGCGTAGCACCAGAGAACAGCGCGTCACTTTACCTCAAATCAGACCTGCCTTCGTATGAGATAGGGACCACTAAAGGAATGGAAAGGATATCATACTAAACAATGGTAAACTTAAGCATGTACATTATATATACAAGTAAAATATGGCTAAACAACACACTGTTGGGTAGAATGTACACAGTCTAACACACTATGCATGGTAGGAGAAAATTTATAGGACATGACAACCAGCTATAAACATGACTAAATAGACCAGTAACAACTCGCACAAAGTGATTATAGGGACTGCCACAAGCAAGCTCATAGTTGTAAATCCAAAAATAGACCAGGAACAGGAACCACGCTCAAAATGACAAGTTAAATGGATGAAAGTAGATGAAGTATAGTCAGGAATTGAAAGGGAAAACCTGTGGAATGTAGGAAATACTATAAATACAACTGAATATTGTACATGTAAATATGGCAAACCTTTGAAAGACAAGATCAAGTGCTGATATCTCTATTTCTTCACTGTTAAATTGTTTTGTAATTTTTTGTTATTTTTACTCTTGCTCCTGGCATTACATCAATGTACGAAGAATGTAATTTTACATTCAAAGATGAAATGTGGGAGTGTAGAGGAAATTTGCAGAATCCAAGATAAATAGGATATATATCCAGCTCAAATTGAAGAAAGTAGAAAATTTGCCAAGTCAAATATAAGCCTTGCAGAACCTGTAGAATGTAAAAAAATACTATAATGCATGAAACTGAATAATGTACATATATAAACATGTCAAACCTTCATGACAAAGATCCAGCTGGTTGCTTGATATCTTTTCTGTTCTGAAGAAGTTAAACGTAGTAGAATTAACATATCTCTCCGTTCTGAAGTTAAATTGATTTTTGGTTCGGAATTTACATTACTCCATTTTAACAGTGGCAAACTATCTTAACAGTTTACTTGTAAGTTCTGTGACTTGTATTTCTTGCTACTGGCACTAAGTTGAAGTAGAAAGGATGTTATTTTAAATTCCAAAGATGACATTAAGTGACTATTCAAAGTCCTCCATGTTTTCTTCCTATAAAGCAAATTGCCAATCTTGCTGAATATATACCAAATGTCTTAAGACATTAACGCAAAAATGCCATATACCAATCTAAGACTTGCTTAGTGTATTTAATGCCAAATACTAATGTCTTGAACAAACGGTTACAATACAAAGGGCAAATCAAGCAAACTGTTGCAATTCAGTTCAAAGCGGCAATTCAAAAAAAAACAGAACAGACAGTCAGCTCAAAGTGGCAATTTAAATAAACAGAACAGACAGCCAGCTCAAAGCGGCAATTCAAAAAACAGACCAGGGACTGCCAGCTCAGTGGCAAGTCAAAAATGGAATCGGCGCAGCCAGTTCAAAGTTGTAACTTCAAAAAACTTCGGATGTAGCACAATGAAGTCCAAGTCGAAGAAAGAGTCCAAAATTGTCATACCCAATGGAAAGTTTGCATGTGCAGAATTAACCTGAAGAATGTAGAAAAATATAATAAATAGAACTGAACTGTATGCATATATAAATGTGCCAAACCTTAATTTAAAAGATTGCTTGGTGCATCTTTCTGTTCTTGAGGAGTTAAATTTCTGTTCAAGTTGAAAAATTTCTGTTGAAAAATTGTTAAGTTGAATTAAAATTCTAAATTTCTGTTGAGTTGAAATTTCTGTTCTTGAAGATTTCTGTTCAAGTTCAGTTGAAATTTCTGTTCTGAAGTTAAATTTCTATCCTGAAGTTAAATTTCTGTTCTGAAGTTAAATTTCTATCCTGAAGTTAAATTTCTGTTCTGAAGTTAAATTTCTATCCTGAAGTTAAATTTCTGTTCTGAAGTTAAATTTCTATCCTGAAGTTAAATTTCTGTTCTGAAGTTAAATTTCTGTAACAGTTCTGAAGTTAAATTTCTGTTCAAGTTGAATTGAAATTTCTAAGTTATTTTAATTTAGAAGATGAAATTAAATAACCATTCAAAGTTAGCCATGTTTTCTTCCTTTGTCGTTTTCAGTTATAAGAGTTGAGATTTCTTTTTTTCTTGTTTTAGTTTTACTCTACTACTGGCATTAAGTTGAAGTATATGTCATTGAATAATGTAGCAGTTATTGTAAATTCAAAAGATGAAATTTATAAGTGACCATTCTTAAGTCATCCATGTTTTCTTAAAGCAAAAGAATTGGTAAAAATGCCAACCTTGATGAATTATTAGAAAATAAAATGCAAAATGCCTTCTTGCTGAATTGTTAGAAATAAAATGCAAAAATGCCAATCTTGCTGAATTTATAAATGCAAGTTGCTGAGTGTATTAAGCCAAGTGCCAATGTCAGAGCAAATTAACCGATGCAATGCACAAGTCTAAATTAATCCTCGTATGCATGCTTGAATTAACTATAATAATCAATCGATAACCAGCTCAAAGTGGCCAGTCTTTTAAAATCAACAGCCAGCTCAAGTTGAAAAACAGGATATTTAGAGCTATTTCAAAGTAACAAGTCAAAAACAGACCAGGGACTGCCAGCTCAGTGGCAAGTCAAAAATGGAACAGCTAGGGCAGCCAGGCAGCCAGTTCAAAGTTGCAACTAAATGAAGTCAGAAAATGAGTCCGAAAGATTGCCATTTCAAAGATTGCAGAACCTGTAGAATGTAGAAAAATAATATAATATAACTGAATAATGTATATATAAACATGACAAACCTTCAAAAGGCGAAGATCTGGTTGCCTTAGTGATAAATTATTGTTCTGAAGTCATGAATTGAAGTTGATTTTTTGGTTCTGAAGTCATGAATTGAAGTTCAGTTGATTTTTTGGTTTCGTATTTTCTTTACTCTATTTGAACACTGGCATCCAATCTTTACAGTTAAGAGTAAATTTTTTTCATTTAAGTTAGTATTTTTAATAAGTGACCATTCAAAGTCGGCCATATTTTCTTACAACGCAAAAATGCAAATCTTGAAAAATGCAAATCTTGAAAAATGCAAATCTTGAAAAATGCAAATCTTGAAAAATGCAAATCTTGAAAAATGCAAATCTTGAAAAATGCAAATCTTGAAAAATGCAAATCTTGAAAAAATGCAAATCTTGAAAAAATGCAAATCTTGAAAAATGTCACTTACCTTAACTCCACATATCTACTACCCTTAAATCACACACACAAAATCTTTAGAGAATAAAATTAATCAGTGACCATTCAAAAAAATGCCAATCTTGAAAAAAATGCCCAAATGATAACCAAATGCCTGAAGTGTATGCAATGCAATTACCTTAAAACGGGCTGCCTAAAACAGGGACTCCGGTCAGAGCTTCTCTTCGCCGAGTCGGTGGGTACTGGTCCCACGCACTGCTTCCAGACCATCAGCCTCGATCTTTGGGAGAACAAACGCACAAAGGCGAGTTTGTAGGGAGGAACAACCCCGGATCCTAGGCCATATTGGAGAAGACCATCCCCCTCAGAGAAACCTCAGGTCCTTCAGCAGCACATGGTCCCATGACCGTACTCCAAGCCATGGTTGTCGCACCAAATTCCCGGAGGCTGGCGAACCGTATACTCCGGCGCTGGAACGGAGTGGGGCCCGAAGGCCAAAGAATGAAATTTGCTAGGGTCTATTTATATTAAACGTATTTTTTTCGAACGATTTTCTGGTGGCAAGTTCGAGAACAATGAGTACGTGTAGTACATCCATTCAGCTATTCAGCAAAGAATAGTCAAAACAGCTCAGCAAAACCTTCCTCCATTGAAAGAACATCTTCAGGCGAAAGTCACAACAACTCAGCCACGATCTCTATACAGACTCATGTTTCTTCCGTGGCTATTGCACCCATGCAGTTTAACACAAATTATTATTTTATTAATTTAGGAAAATTATGTACAATGAAGTATTGAACAGTGCCAGTTAAAAATTCTCTCTAACTCTTGGTATAACTGTATGTTTAAATACTAGTGTTGGCACCATTCATTGTAGCTACGTACACCTGCTCAAATTTGGCATTTAGACATTGAGATCTTCACACTTGGGATAGCATATTTTACCCAGTGGGGATTGAAGATCTCTTTAAGTTGACACGGCATGTAACCAAATGGAAAGAGATGCGCAATGTATTGATGCTATATAGAAAATGGCAGCCCGAAAGTTTAAGCGTTTTGGTATTAAGTATTTTTTTAAAGGCGAAGCTTTTTAGTGATATAGAATGTTTATTTTTATGAAATTAAAGTTGTTTTCTAGCTGTTCACTTTCGAAGATTTATACGACATTCCCAACTTGTTTGTTATATTGCCTATAACTGTTGACAACGTTGATTGTTATTCCTTTTTAGCGTAGCACTCCGATTCGGCTGAAAGTTTCACAGAAAAATACATCATGAACGATGGCTACCTGACAGAGAGATTGCAACTTGTACGTTTTTTGTATGGCATGCAATAAGTTTGAATCCACTACTTTCTAAAGTTTATCTGTTCCTGTGTTAGCTGTATTTTATCACATGTGTATGACAAGTCCAGACCAGTGGAAATATTATTACTTGATTCTGTACACTTTTAGGCTTATTTGACAGCTAATATTGTGTTCTATTTGGCTAATTTTACCCTATAGATGAATGTTGTTTTTCTTTAATGATTTGACAACTTTCCTGCTATATGGTCAGACTCGAACCATTTGAATTGTTCTTAATTGGAGTTATCTATATAGTAGTGTCTCTATATGTCATGAAAATTTGGTGTGTGGCTGTTCCTGTTAAGAGTAGCTAGCTGTATACGTACGTGTGCATGGGTGATGCATATTATTGTTTGTGATTGCTTACCCTGTTAGAATTAATGTGAGCCGTTCAAACCTAAGGTACAACTTATGGCAAAAGTGATTGCCATGCACAATCAGTACATCTATATAGATGAGAATGTCTCACATTATTTTTGACAGTGCACATGCAGTGATCATGCAGAACTTGGCTAGAATGTTCTGGTTGTGATTGTTATTACTGTTTTGGGCAATAACAAGAGAGCTGTATAGCAGGGTCATGTACATCATGTTCAAAACAACTCGTGCAATGTCAATCCTCTTGTAGCTCATTTATGGCCATATATGGCAACGGTTTGTAACTCCATTCATATAGAATCAGAATAACAGGTGTAAGCGATTTCAATTGCCATGGAAACAGTTCCTTCTTTGAACAGTAGTAATTTCCCTTATTTCAAAATTATCAGACAAAATCTTTATTTTATGTATACTTAATCATGCATTGTACATGCATGTGTTGCTATTCCAACTACCTATATGGCAATAACTGTTACAGTCAAATGTTTGTCTTCTCTTTGCTTGTACATAAGAAATGGTATATAAAATATGACAATTTCTGCTATTTTGATTGTTTGTGATTGCCTATTTGTTAGAAATGAATTCAAAGTTGAATGTTTACACCTTATATAATTAGGGGATACTTATATATTATGGAAAATGTGGTGCAACATTGCCATGATAAGTACATCTATATAGATGAGAATGTATCACTATAATTTAACAGTGATATATAGTGCACGTGATTAGAGAAGTTTCTTCTAGTTGAGGTATATATACTTAGTAAGTTAGGAAATGATATGAGTATATACAGCATGTGCAATAACAAAGGAAACTATATATAGCAGGGACAATCAAGCTCTATACAACTCACTGGCAATTAGCAATCCAATGACATTGTCAGAGGAACAGTTCATTCAGCCAAGATTTACCATATATGGCCATACTGTATATATGACAACAATTCACACAAACCTCCATTCAGAATAACAGCCATGCAAGCAATTGCCACAGAAAATCATTAGGAATAACCCATCTGACTTGCATGATCTAAAATGTTACAGCTACAGTACATTAAACTTTGTATAGGTAGCTATAGTTTTTTAAAAAGTTTGTGTGAGTGTGAGTGTTAATCATTCGATAGCATTTGGCTTAGCATAAAATATAATGCATCCGAAAAGTTGAAATATGTGGAGAGGAATGTGATGGCCTTCATAAGTTCACTGTAGTTTGGAAAGCCTTCCTGAAACATGGCCCAACACTTGAGCACTTGAATAGTATACTCATCTGCTAGATCTTTACTCTGGGTCACTCTAGTGAATATTCCATCTAAATCTTGTTCACATAACCCAAGGAGACGGCCTAGCATCTTCCAGTACAACGGACTAATACGACTCTTTAGACACAGCAGGAGTTTATCAGTTGACTGCATCACTTTGGCAATCATTTCCTGGCTCTTTCTATCCCTCACCCTGACAGTCTTCTCTCTTTCCGAGCTGGATTCTGGGGGAGCTTGCCTTGTGGCAGTGGGAGTATGTTTCTTGATAATATCATTTATTCCCTCAACTAAGTTTTCCTTGCCAATCCGGTTAAAGATGTCTACCAAATCCTGGATGGTAGAACATCTCTTGCTTTGAAAACACAGGCAGTACATTTGATATTCCTTTTCTCTGATGGTGGAAGAAGGCATACTGTTTATTTTCAATATGTCTGATCTCTCCAGACACATGTCTGTCATAAGCTGCTCAGAGAACTGCTCTTGAAAGGACAGATCTACTAGAATCATGCAGTGCATCCTGTCGATCCAATTCTGATCACGGCTTTCAAAGAACTTTACAGGACTCATCATTATCTCTGGACTCAGAAGGCAATCTACAGTTATAGGTACATATATGTATCATACGTACATGCAAGAGGTCGTTGGCATTATATGGTATATGCAGAGTAGGAAAGTGTTTAATTTCAGGAGCTGTTGTTGGTGGACATTATTAATTCTTTAAAAAGAGGGTCCATTGAAAATTATACAGTATAACGTTTAATATGTTGTCTTTGAGATGTTTCATCTTAATCTTTGAGTGTCTAAAGGCATAGTTGAAGAAGAGCCCTGTGGTCAAAATGTTCAACTTCTCAAAAATCAAACAGAGCATCTTAGACACTCGAAAAGAAGAAAGATAAACCATCTCAAAGATAGGTTAATTTGGCATAGGTAGAAGAAATCCCAATCATCTAATGTTCTATTATAAACTTATATGTAAACCTTTTGAACATGTCATTTCCTCCGCCAAGCACCTGGCTGTAATGTAGCACCTCCCCATCTCTAAATGTCCTCTCTCTTTGACCAGAATCAGAGGAACACTCATATCCTCAGTCTGCAGTTGATCTGACATCTTTCTATGGATCGCTATTGATATTGAGGGCCATTGCAGTGCATGTTTAGAAGAACAAACTTCCTCACTGAATGGAAGCACAGTGTCTGACTGCTGCATGGCATATACCAGAGGATACAAAAAGGTTCATACTAACAACACATACATGTATATACCAGAAAGCATCATTAACATTACTTTTGCAGTCTCTTTGGTGGAAGATCCTTTTATCATTTGACAGAGTCTTTGGGCAACCTCTACTACCTCTCCTGCTTGGTGCTTGTTGGTTTGAAAACGTTGAGACTTCTTTAAATGTCCCTGCAAATACACATAATACATCCTCCAATACATAGGTCCTTATCCTTATAATAAGAGCCCTTATCCTTATAATATGAGACCTTATCCTTATAATATGAGACCTTATCCTTATAATATGAGACCTTATCCTTATAATATGAGACCTTATCCTTATAATATGAGACCTTATCCTTATAATATGAGACCTTATCCTTATAATATGAGACCTTATCCTTATAATAAGAGTCCTTATACTTATAATAACAATCCTTATAATAAGGGAGATACTGCTAAATAAGGAAACAAGTTGAGCTGACATCCTGATCAGTAGATGAGACTTATTAATATAACTAAAAGAGAATTTGAGTCACTTACAGTTCTTTTGCTCCTTTCATTGATAATTATTTCCAAGAAAATGTCATCATCATCGTCTGACTCGAGCTGGCCTCGGATGTTAGCAACTTTAGATAAATCCAACTAAACTTACAAGTAAGAGGAATGAGGAACTCAAATGTCCTGCTATGTGCAGTATGGAACACAAGTACCTTTCTCTCTTGAGGTAACTGTATATCCCATGATTGTGGCGATTCATTGGTGCAGATGAGCAATTGGTCAGATGAATGAAGAGCAGCCGTTAACATCTGAGCATCCCATTCCTGCTCCTTGTAATGGTAGTGGAGACACTATACAAGGGAATATAAATACACTCCTGATATATGCATGAGCTCACATGCTACATCACACTGTTCTACTCACACTTAGATAAGAGGGCACCAAGGGAAGTGCCAAGAGGTCAGCATTCCATGCTCTCCTCCAGTGTCTCATACTGGGCTGCTGCAAGGAGATGCAGACATTATTCATCGCTGTACTGGACACTGCACTGCCAGAATCATTAAATTTGACTTTCTCTCCAATAAAATGATCACTGAAGTGATACAAGGGAATTCCCCCATATGGATACCCAAGGGGAAATACCCCATTTGTGTTGGCTACAAATGGCTCACTGTCAGAGGACCTGCTGAAGAATACTAATTGAGAGAAGCCGGTTTGGTCCTCCCCTGGGGTGCAGAAGTGGGGCAGCTCCAACCAGATGGGATGACCACTGGAGACGGTCCATTGTGTGTCACCGAGGACTTGGAAGCGGAAGACAGCACTGTAAGCTCTCAGAGAAGAGGAGGCTTCATCCAAAGGAATGACACTGAACTTCAGGAGGAGGGGCTCCTGAAGTGTTCCTTGAGGGAAATACAGTGAGACCCCATGCTCATAGGAGTACAAGTGGACCCTTCCTGGAGGGACTATGTTAATCATCTCTCCATCTTCCCCTCTTGTGTGGAACTTGTCAGTCCCATTGCATGTTATATAGCTTCCAAAGGTAGTACAGAGCTGTACAGTGAACCAGTAACTGGGGGCTTCAGGAGGCAGCCCATCTGATGGGACCAACCCACTACCACCAGGTGCATCTGTGGAGATGTTAAGATGATATGTACTGGAGAGATGTGTTAAAAACTCAACAACAACAAAAAACATTTCATACTACTGAAGGAAATTAAGTAAAATGTGTTATGCAGAATATTACTCATCAACACAATATGTGTATATACCTGACTGATCATCTTGCTTGATCTCTGACTGATCATCTTGCTTGATCACTGACTGATCATCTTGCTTGTCAATGATCACTGACTGATCATCTTGCTTGATATCTGTTTCAGTACTCACATCCTCTGTCACATTACTAATCTCTTCATGGCAGATTGTCTCTGTAGAGATATCACACAATTGCAATATGAAATCTTACCCCAACAAAAAAAAACAAATAACAGTTCCTACAAAAGAATGTTTTCACTGATCATTATATGGTTCAGTTTGTGCTATATACATACACACTACATACATAAACAGTCAACTTCAACTAACTTGAATAAATCTTCTGTTTGTCATGGGATAGTATATATTTGTATAACTTCTGATTCTTCTCGCTAGTACAGTCACTGAATACAGCCTTAATCTCATCTTCAGATAGTCTACTGGAGTATTCCCATAGACGTGACCAAAGATAACTTACTTTAAGCTCAGGTCTCAATTTTTTAGCTTGTCTCTGTTCTCTCTTTTTGAGATACTTTTTATTAGCTAACACATCTATAAGGTCATCTGGATCGAGTATAGAGTGAAAAGAGTCCTTGACTTGATACAATAGCCTCTTTGCTCCTTCAGGCTCTCTCTCAGCAAACTGAGGGCTGTGTTCAGTCATGATGCATTCTGTGGACCATTTGAATAACATAAAAAGAGCCTAGGATAGTTACTACATGCATGTACAAGTAGACTTAGCCTGACAACATAATAGCATAGAGATTTCTACCTACCAGTATTGGATACACTCGTATCTATATATTTTACATAAGTTTCAATACTAAAATTCTAAGACACAATTACAATATATCTATTTATGGTATTTCGTAAACTTCAAGATATGCGTGAAATCGCCACGATTCACCTTTCGATGATAACTCTAATTGTGTTCAGTCTGAAAACTAGTCTCACTGTTATGGCACGACGAGAAACCTTATATTCAGCCAGCCAACAGGGACGTGCAACCAATTAATGATCTCATATAATTTACACTAGGGACGTTCCCAAACTGTTTCCCCTATGGCCGCACATCACAATTGGATGGAATCGAAACCACATGACTCGCTAAATATATAAACGTTTTCGGAATCTGGTGAGCTCCTCTCAATTACTTAGTAGGAAAGACACTGGTCAAGTGATAGATTTAATGGACATCCCTTCAGAACATGGATAAAGAATGGGAAACGACTAGGAAGTTCCTATTCGCTGTGAAAGATTCGTTCCCATCTAGCACTGACCCAGACGATCTGCTCGAACTACTTCACGACAGCAGCCATATAAAGAAGAAAGATTATAAAGCTCTTAAGAAGCAATCTCAAGAGGTTAAAAGGAGCTTATTATGGGACAAGTTCTGGGGTACCGCTAAATCCCCTCCCCTGTTGACCTCAGAACAACTTCTATCACTTTTTCAATCTTCTACAAGTGAAATGAACAAGATATTTTATCGTTACATGTTCTCTCTTTGTGACAAACCCGAATTAAAGAGCCAATCAGGTACCATATACTATACTTACCTGCTAGTACACCTATACAGTATACGTACATTTGTTTATTGCTGCTGCAGCAATAAATTAACAAATAATAATGTATTTATTTGTATGTATATCTTATAAATAATCTTATATTTTGTCTCCTCATATTTATATAGAATCTCATGACAATATAGTGCAAAGTGAAAAGAAACATATGTTTGTGTTAGGTGAGGTACAGATAATATGTCCTTTATGTAAATATATGTTATTATTATTCAAGATTGCAGTTCTTATATAATAAGTTAATTCATTGAAACCTTTTCTGAGACTCCCACATCTTCTTCAGGCGCCTTCCAACTGTCCTCTCCTTGATAGCTACATCTAGAATACAGACTTACACTTCATCACACCATATTGCATTCCTTACTTATTCTTTCTTCCCTCCTCGATCCTCTTCACCTCCGTCTCAACCTCAAGCTGTCCCACCTCATAATATGGCTAGCATGCTCCTTAACTGTTTGTACATAGTTTTAGTTTCTTATTCTGCAGGACCACCCCCCAGTTTGGTATTTAATCTATCCAAAGAGTGCCAACTGAAGGAGCCATTAGAGGTGATAAAGCACCGTGACCTTGTTATATTCATTGGATGGAAAGAACTAGAATGGGTTTGTGTGGCTATCAAGGAAGGAGCTCCTGTGAATACATCAAAGGAATATGCCAACAAATATCACATATACCATAGTCCACTTCATTATGCTATACTGTGTGACTATGCAGAAATAGTACCAGTACTGGTTGAGGAAGGACATGCTGAGGTGGATGCAAGGGCGCATACCTACCCCTACTTCACACCCCTTCAAATGGCTGCTGCAAAAGGCAAAGCTGAAATGGTGAATATACTATTAAAGTATGGGGCAGATCCCTCTCTTTTGATATATCTGGATGATCCTGGGAGCTGCATTCCTATCTACCGTCCTGATACTGTAGAAATGGCAAAGTCCATGAATCATAAGGAAGTGGTGCACGTTCTTGAGGAATATTTGGTAAGTAAGACTATATATATACGCTGCATATGTATATAGGATGATATAACTATATGGTCAACATTTTCTTGTTTTGCTACTTTTTCAAATGTACCTTATTTACATAGCACTGCCATCCCTGCTTCTAACTTCATTTTGACACGTTATTATTTTACTTGTCGATTGTAGTCATCCCATGCCAGAAGTCAGAATATTTTGCAATTATATGTACTTGATTGTAGTTGTAGATGTATTGCATGTATAGTAATATGTATGTGCACTCTTTAAAATTAAATGTGATTGTAATACAGGTGTACCAAGATCGAAAGTTGCAGCTTCAAAATTGTCACTGGAGAACTGAGCCAGACATGCCTAATGGCATTACGATTACAACAGCAGCTTACTATAGTGGTAAACTTTTTGTAGGAGAACAGGATTGGCCCTTTAATACACATTTATCTGTGTTTGATGTCAAATTTGGCTGCTGGTCAGAGATTCCTTTCTATGATTCTCGTGAAATGCATCGTTATACTTTAACAGCCACAACTGATTTCCTCCTCCTAATTGGCGGGGAGTGGGTAAAAGGGGTCAAGGTATCATTCTCCCAGGAAGTCCTGTCTTTGACTGAAGGGAATGTTCAGGCACCCAAACAGTTGGTGTGGAAAACTGATTTTCCAAAACTAAATATTGGTAGACATGCTGCAGCATCAACATCTTTCAATGACTATGTAGTTGTTGCAGGTGGTTGGAACAGAGACGGTCTGATGTCATCTGTGGAAGTACTTAACACTGCTCATAAAAGATCTACTTGGTTTGAAATCAGTAATCTTCCTCTTAAGTCTACCTACATGCAGTGTGTAGTTACCCAGAATGAATTGATAGTAGGATTTGGGCATGACACTAGTAATCGCCTGTTTGCAGGTAATCTTGCAGGCATTTATAAAGCTAAGGAAAACTCTACTGGTAATCCTACTTCTCAGTCTTTTTGGAAAGAGTTGCCCAAGGCACCTTTGAGTAGGAGTGGTCTGGTTTTTATTAATGGCTGCCTCTTAGCAGTAGGAGGGTTTGACAACAAATACAAAGATACTTCAGCCATCTTTCTTTATGATCAAATTACCCAAAAATGGTCTGAGATAAGCAAGATGAACTATACAAGAAGACATCCAGCTGTTGTGAAATCATGTTATATGCATGATCAGAAAACAGAAATGTTTATTATTGGAGGTTACAATCGTGCACACCTAAAAGTAGTGGAAAGTTGTGAATTATAACTATCATGCATTTCTTTACAGTTCTGGCTACAAGGGAGAGCAGAGAACAAGCATTAAATATAGATGACAAATTAAACATTAATCTGTTAATTATTTCTGTATTTTTCTTGCTATAATACTCTAATATGTATACTCTTATTAACCTATTCTACAATTCAATTGTCTATTTATCTAGTATACTTACCAACAGTATATTCTGCTGGTGTTTAATTGCATGCCAAAGAGATGGAGTGTCTACTAGACCTTCTTCTTTCCCAAGAACAATAGCATTATAAGCACTTTTCATCTAAAATGGCCAGCACAAATTAAAGTTTAAATATCACATAAAAAGCAACCTTAACACCTGTCCAGTACACTAAACATTAAACACATATACTGCCACACTGCATAGAGTATATGCATATATTTATAGTTATATCCATGTATATAAACTTTCTCCTCTACAGGGCCAATGTATCAAATATTTCTGGGAATTCCTTCATCAGTGGTCACATTTGGTTTGATTGTATCCCCATATCCCATGTATTATAGTAGGCAAAGAAAATGGTGCTTGAGATAATTAAATGAACATAATTGTGGATGTGTACGTACGTACCTGCATTGCAGCTCGCTTGGGTGGCATTCTTCCAACTGATGTACCCAAACCAGGACAGAGAATTGTCTTAATTCTATTATCAGCATGTTCTCTATTATGGCTAATGACTGATTTGGAATATTAATAAAAACAAATCAAAATTACTATTCTTGATTTTTTTATATAATCATTGCATACTGAAGGTATAGTACTCCAAATATATAGGTCATAATTATTTCTTTGAATTAAAATTTGAATTTTACATTCCTTTAATGCTTATATTAATATTCTACTCAAACAACCTATATGCCTAAATAGGCATAACATTTAGTTTGTATTTAAGAACATATATCACCCAAAAAACTATTTACCTGTTCTTAATACCGCTCTGAATGAAAGGTAGGAATTAACAGTGTTGGAGATATCTTCAGGAACTCTCATTGAGGGAGCAGAAATGAGGTATTTTATGGGTTTACCCTGGTTAACATCATCTTCTAGATCTATCTCAGAAAGATCCTTGTCATAGGCTGGGATGATCACAGCATTGCCCTGTGAGATGCATTAAAATGAAATTATCCCAATATCCATCATGCTATCATCCTCATCTGGCTTAAAAATTAGACCTAGAGAGTCCAACATCAGTTCCCTACCCAGTACTTGACACTCCACGCTCCGCTATCTCTATACCTACACACTTCATATCATACCCAATTCATAGATCTAGAGTTGAAGATCTACCAGTAACTTCTATAAACGTAAGAGTTCACAAAAGATAACAAATATGAACATATTAGAGAATTAACATACAATAGGAAGTTCTCCATTCCAATACTTTCTTAAGTGACTTTGCAATCTGTCCTGCCTATACAGAGATACATGGGCATGCAGAGTGTATTTTTAAACAACAGTCAGCACAACTCACATTTGCAATCCAAAATGTAAAGAATAGATCATATCTATCCCTACTTCCATGAAACCGAAGCTGTTTGTAGGAGACACAATAGCATCAGCGCGAGGGGCACCTTTAAATATATCTCCCTGAGATATCTACACATTTGTGATCGGGAATCATGTGGCTAATAACTCGTTGAGAATAGCTATATTTATATGTAAGAGAAATGCATATATACGTATATCGATGTTGTGTAGGTATAGACTATAAGGAGATAGTGTAGTTATAGTATATAAGGAGATAGTGTAGTTATAGTATAAGGAGATAGTGTAGGTATAGTATAAGGAGATAGTGTAGTTATAGTATAAGGAGATAGTGTAGGTATAGTATAAGGAGATAGTGTAGTTATAGTATAAGGAGATAGTGTAGGTATAGTATATAAGGAGATAGTGTAGGTATAGTATAAGGAGATAGTGTAGTTATAGTATAAGGAGATAGTGTAGGTATAGACTATAAGGAGATAGTGTAGGTATAGACTATAAGGAGATAGTATAGGTATAGACTATAAGGAGATAGTATAGGTATAGACTATATTGTATGTACACTAGCCTCCACTTTATCTTTGTAAATCTCATCCTGAAACTGGCTTTCCCACGCTTCTATCAGTGATGCGGATAAATCTCTAAGGAAAATTGTGAAAGACGCTTCGCCATTATTCATTTCATCCATCATTCAGCCATAAATTGTAGCCAACGCTCCAGACCGCATGTGTAGATTACACTAGGGACGTTCCCAGACTGTTTCCCCTATATGACGGCACCCCTTTAGTCGAATAAACTTTTCTGAACGCACATTCGCAGTCGGATGGAAGTCTAATACTCTAGCTAATCGAAACCATGACTCGCTAAATATAAACGTTTTCGGAATCTGGTGAGCTCCTCTTAATTACCTAGTAAGAGAGACACTGGCCTAGTGAAGGATTTAATGGACATCCCTTTCGCTAATCATGCTGAGAGTGGTCATTATATCTCTCTTCTGTCTCTTTGCGTAGACCATGTCTGAACTCAATCCTGAGTACAAGGATCAAGAATGGGAAACGACTAGGAAGCTCCTATTCGCTGTGAAAGATGCGTTCCCATCTAGCACTGACCCAGACGATCTGCTCGAACTACTTCACGCCAGCAGCCATATAAAGAAGAAAGATTATAAAGCTCTCAAGAAGCAATCTCAAGAGGTTAAAAGGAGCTTGTTATGGGGCAAGTTCTGGGGTACCGCTAAGTCCCCTCCTCTGTTGACCTCAGAACAACTTTTATCACTTTTTCAATCTTCTACAAGTGAAATGAACAAGATATTTTATCGTTTGATGTTCTCACTTTGTGAAAAATTAGAGAGCCAATCAGGTACCATATACTATATATAGATATATGTACTGTGGTCCCTCCTATACTGAGTCTGCTGTACAGGTAACCAGAAGATGACTGATGATACAGCTGATGAATTGGAAGATCAAGTGTCTTCAAAAGGTTAGCATATTAGCAAATAAAGCATATTTGGCAGCGCAATGGAGTATATAGTAATCATATATATATATATATATATTATGTGATGAAGTGATGCGTGTATGCATGTAGGATTAGATTTTCCATCTCTGTATAATCTCTCTCCTGTAGTTGTACAATCTCATGATTCTATAGTAGAACTTACTGAGTTTCAAGATAGAGCAGCTATCAATGGTATGTATATATGTGTGTACATCCTTCTCTCCTAACACATTTTCATGTATTCAACCACATGCATGTTGTTAATTTTCTATTTCACATATGCCTATATATGTACATGTGGTGTATTACAGCTATAAATATGAAATGAATAAATAATCAATTTATATACTATACATCTCTTCAGGTTTAGTTTCCCTATAGGCTCTTTTACAGAATAGGCATAGCATGTATATCTTAGATTTTTCATAAGATACCTTTATCAACTGCACAGTCAGACTCCATGCTTGTGATGCATATAATTATTACATATTTACACACATATACCAGTACATATACCAATACGCATACTAGTATACCAATCACCAAAGTAAATTGTTGTGTATGACTTACCACTAATACAGAGTTATTCATGGTTATGTATATTCTCTTCCAGATTTCGACTATGTGTCCGGTAGAAAAGCTCCCAATAATATCCCCAGGAGTACCCCCTGGGATACTTTACCACTGTATGTTTCAACTCAACTCATGGCCAGCGTTGACCTCACTCCTAGCCACACAAAAGGGGAAGATGGAGAGATGATTAATATAGTCCCTCCAGGAAGGGTCCACTTGTACTCCTATGAGCATGGGGTCTCACTGTATTTCCCTCAAGGAACACTTCAGGAGCCCCTCCTCCTGAAGTTCAATGTCATTCCTTTGGATGAAGCCTCCTCTTCTCTGAGAGCTTACAGTGCTGTCTTCCGCTTCCAAGTCCTCGGTGACACACAATGGACCGTCTCCAGTGGTCATCCCATCTGGTTGGAGCTGCCCCACTTCTGCAACCCAGGGGAGGACCAAACCGGCTTCTCTCAATTAGTATTCTTCAGCAGGTCATCTGACAGTGAGCCATTTGTAGCCAACACAAATGGGGTATTTCCCCTTGGGTATCCATATGGGGGAATTCCCTTGTATCACTTCAGTGATCATTTTATTGGAGAGAAAGTCAAATTTAATGTTTCTAGCAGCGCAGTGTCCAGTACAGCGATGAATAATGTCTGCATCTCCTTGCAGCAGCCCAGTATGAGACACTGGAGGAGAGCATGGAATGCTGACCTCTTGGCACTTCCCTTGGTGCCCTCTTATCTAAGTGTGAGTAGGACAGTATGGTGTAGCATGTGAGCACATGCATATATCAGGAGTGCATGTATGTAGTGTGAGTAGAACTATGTATGTGTAAAAGTGAGGCAGTCTAGTAAGAGCTTCATTTGTTGTTAACTAAGTAACTATGGTTACTGTATGGACCTCCAACACAGATATGCATGAACTACTTTGCATGTATTCTGTTAGTTGCTGATGGGGCACTACAGAGAGAGTGAATGGGACTCACAACTGGTCAGAGGTTTCTTTCATCCTTCTGATGAAGTACTTGTGTCAACTAACAACGTGAGGTGTGAAGGCTGGGAGATAAAGTTACCACAAGACCCAAGGGTATTTGAAACATCTTTTTTTATTTTAATATGTATTGAGCCATTGACATTATAATTTAGTTAACCAGTTTCAGGTATGGAAGATAAATAGTATTACTAGATAGGTGTCCATAAGTGTGCTACTGAATATACGTATGTTGTGTCATAAACATGTACATTTAGAATGGTGTGTCTAAGTAAGAGTCATTTCTCTATTTAATTAGCTTGCAATTGGGCACATTGCTAACATTGCCTGTCAGCCGAGCACAGATGGTGTCCATAGCAAGACTGAAGGTGACTACACTCTGGTCACTGTGGAGAGGTTTGTCAATGGGAAGGTGAGTGCTCCTCTTATCGGAACACCTGCATTAAGAGTGGTGAATATACATTTCCAGGTCCAGAAAACCGTCCAGTTCATAGCTACCAAAGAACCTAGTGGTCAATGCTTTCAACTTTGTAGTCCCTGTTCCATGAACTTCAAGTTGGCACCTGTAAGTTTGTATATGAACAACCTAACAAGGCATGTATGGCAAATCATGAAAATGCAAACCGTTTTAGGGGGGGTCTGGCCGCCCCTTTATACGAGAAATTAGTGAACCTCTGAAGCATGTCCTGGAGTGGCCTTGCGCAACCATATCTGTCACTAGTCAAGGTGAAGCTGGCACACTTAATACTGCAGTAGATGTGGTTTGTGGAAGTAGACAGGAGGTAGTGGCTAGCTGTACCTTAACTGCCAAGTGCCTGGAGACAAGAAGTATAAGAAACGGTAAGGCCATTCACTTAGGCCAATCAAATGCAATTCTCATTTTATCATCCCTAACTGCATACTGCCAGATGTCCGACTTCCATTTTTCATTATGTGATCACATGAAACACTCTGCTTAGCTACATGGAACAAGTATGGTGTCATTTCTTAGTATGCATGTGGCTTCTGTCAGCAGGACAGTTGTTCATCGAGTGAAGTGTCTCTAATATTTCAAACTCCACTGCATTGTATGTGTGAAGTGTCTCTAATATTTCAAACTCCACTGCATTGTATGTGTGAAGTGTCTCTAATATTTCAAACTCCACTGCATTGTATGTGTGAAGTGTCTCTAATATTTCAAACTCCACTGCATTGTATGTGTGAAGTGTCTCTAATATTTCAAACTCCACTGCATTGTATGTGTGATGAATGACTACTTTTTCAATGAATAATGAAAATGACCTTGTTCCTTCAATCATGCCATTTTCAAAACCACTGGACAATAAACTGTTAATCAAATTTGCATGGCATTATATTACAGATATGTCTATTTTGCTCTGTATTTCTCATGTACAGGGGAAAAGCAGCTACATTACAATCCAGCAGTGTTGTCAGCTAGAGTTTCTTTCTTTCAAAATGATCACCGATCAGTGATTGATAAAATTCACTGCATGATTTTGGTCGATATTTCTTTTCATTCTCACTTTTCAGAAAACCTTGCTGGACAGCTGAGGTTCAGAGAACATGATGTGACCCAAATCAATTCTACAATAGGAGTCAGCTCTGCCCTCAAAGAGAAGGAGTTTCAGCTTTATAGGATGTGGTTTCAAACCTATATAGGAGAGTCTATTACAGACCTTCTTGATCTTCTACAGACACTCCATAGACAAGACCTAATAGAGAGAGTACACACAATCATCTCCAAGTATTCCCATCCCAATCTCTCCGTTAGTAATCCCCACACACCCACTCCAACAGACAATAACAGTCAAATTCGTCACAGGAGAAGGGAAAGTGTTGAATTACTGGAGAAAGCTGAAAATGCAAGAAACAAGCTTTTTGCTCATTTGGCCAAGCGCATAAATCCTTGGTTCTGGAAAATGCTTGGTAGACTCCTGGGATTAGCTGAACAACACTTGGAAAGGATTCAGATACTCCCAGAGGACCTACCTGAGGAGCGCACCTACATAGTTCTGCTAACCTGGGCTAAAGCCCAAGAAATCCCGCCCAAATACTCGGAAGTGTTGGGGGCTATTAAGTTTCTCTCCTCTTATCAGTGTTTCTCTGATGCTATATTCCTCTTGCTTGAAAGTACTACTTAATTTGCTTGCTACGTTTGCGTTTTAACAGCATTTTTAACGAGGATTTATGGTTTGTAAATTTCCATTGATGAATAATCTGTTATGTAAATTATTAGATGGACGACCTCATGGGATTTCCCCATGAATATTCCACGAAAGGCTCGAAATGGCTGCTAGCCTACAATCTGAAGATACTCTGGCCCTGTTTGAGCGAAGGGCGCACTGTGCGGTCCATTACGAGGGGAAGATCTACTTCTGGGGAGGAATCATAGTGGAGACTGAATATATTGGAGGAGGAGACGATTCAGAGGATTCCAGTGACGACGAGTCGGAGAGCGAGTCAGACTCGGAGCCAGTTCTTATTCGAACAAGAAAGAATCTTCCTCACACGGAGAAGAAGCTGATAGACGTGTACGACATCTGTAGCCAGCTGTGGTGGCAGTACCCCACCACAGGAGATGCTCCTCCACCAGACTATGGGGCCAGTGTAGCTGTCCTACATGATCACATCTACCATTTTGGAGGATATGGAGAATTCCATTTTCGCAACGACCTTTATCATCTGAATCTGTCAAGCTTGCACTGGGAGAAGATACAACCAAAAACTGATTTGATGCCATTTCCAGTCTACCGCACTATTTTGCTTCCTTATGTTAATAGATTGGTAACATTTGGTGGTATTTGCATAAAGGTTGAAGATGCTAGACTTGCAGGGTGTGAAGCGAAGTATCATGAAATTGAGCCGCTACCGCACTCATATGGCCACCACAATGCCTTCTGGGAGTTTAACATAGACAACAGTGAGTCCTAGGAGTCTCTTTCTTCTTCTTGGTCTTTTTGAGTCCTCTATCTTTTCTTCTTTTAATTTTAGATGCTTGGAGTTTGCCTTCTGTTGAAAACCGTCCCAAGCCGATGGGAGGCCATGAAGCGGTGTTCTTTACTGAGAGTCGCGCAGTTCTGTTTGGTGGCAGAGAGGATGGGATTCTGTCGAACAGCATCTACATTTTGAATCTTGACACACAGGTACTGTATGCTCAAATCATTGGGTACGCTCATTTACAAGTCATCTATATATGTGGCAGATTATTATAAAGCCAAGAGCAGAATATATTGAGTGTTTGGCCTTCACAAAAGCTTTCACTGTGTATTTGTTAAATCCTCGTGCTACAGACCTTTTTTATTTTAAAAATAAACTGATGAACTGTATATGTTGAAACAGCTAAATGACCCTATACATAGAAGGTGACATCTATTTCATTTTCAGTTATGTACATAGATGTGTCTAGTCCATGGCCATGCATGTGCAGTAGTTATAAAATGAACTGATTCTAATTTTGTTGTTACAAATAATATGTAAGTCACGGATACTTTAGAGCTAGAATTCACATTCCACAGCCTCGGAGCTTCAAAGGTCCAATAGCGGCCAATCCAGGGGAGCCTTGGCCAGGTCCTAGAACATTTCACTCACTGAACTGCCTTGTTGATCCAGCAATGGTTGGAAAGATTGCCTTTGGAGAAGAAGTCAAGCAAGTAATATTTCTCTTGTGGGGAAAGGAGAGGGACACCAATAGGGTACTGGATGATTGCTGGCTATTGACACTTGATAGTGATGACACACCCAAATGGCAAAAAGTAAGCACATGTTAAGAAAATTGAAGGACAACAGAGAGTTACATTCATTGCTAAGATTTGCTTGAATCATCTTCCTAAGTTTGTCCCTCCTTCAGGTATCACTTCCATTGGCTCCCAGATATTGGCACACAGCTACCTGTTTCCATGGTTACTCTGTTCAAGTAATTATTTTTGGAGGAAATTTTCCTCTAAACACAATGCGATTTGGTGACATGCCAAAAACTAAGCGAGGATATAGAAAATGGAAAGGAGATTTTAGGATACTGCATTGGGGTAACTCAACATAGTTTTAGACAAAAATGTTAAGATTTGTTGATTCTGTGTAGTTCAGAAAAGGACAGTGCCTCATCTGTCCCCTTCATAATGTGAATGTAGTGGCTACATCCCTAATAGAATCTCTGAAGTTGGCCTTCACTTATTCAAATTCTCTTTTGATTGTGTATTTTCCAATGTATGCACATATCTGTATATACGTACATAGGTGTCCAAAGACTGCAGGATATGTGTATGAACGTGATACTAAGGGATAAGGACAGGTATTTGTGTCAGAAAGTAAAGGGCTCTCCCATACACAACATGATCATGGAACATGGCAGGAAGTCTGCATTTTATAAGCCTATCCCCCTTCACACTGGACCACTCACTGACCAATCAGATGGCAGCGAGAGTACTCAGTACCTGTGTGGAATTGGATTTGGTGTTGTGGGTAGCAGTTTTTTAAGGCAAAGCAACTAAATTGTCTTATAATTGTGAGATATTTAGACACTTTCATAATTACCTTACACTTCTGTGATAACCTTATACCTTTTTGTGAACTTAAAGCTGATATTGCTGATTCATTGTTTTATAATTATTTCCTATATTAAAAGAAATAGGAAATGCTCTTTATAAGTGTGGAATGTGATTGTATATATGCTGTGCATGACAATTCTATATAAATTGTATGTTATACTTCCACCAAAAACATTAGATTCTATGTTTGTATTACAATCATGATACTCAATGACTACAAGTTCTTATATTAAGAGTCAGTGGTGGCTTTGATGTAAATTTCTAGTTCTGGGGATGTTGAACTGGTTTGGCACACTGTCACTGTTATTATTATTGGTTTACAATAGGTACAGCTCCATCGGCCATGGCTGGTATAAATAGGGGGACCTACATCATTTATCATTCCTTTGCAATACATGATAAATAAATCAAAAATATATATACATGTATATATATACTGCAAGATCACATGGTCTTAATATCAGCGAGTCTAGATCTTGGCATGCTATATAGAAAATGAAATTGAACTTACATGAGGCAGATTTTCTGGCTTGCAATTGTCCTCTTGCTGGTAGTTCCAAGTTGTCTTCTAGTAAGATGAATCCTTACATACGTGTCATGTTAACCGATATGCCTATCGCGATCGGTGTCGTACTAGTGTACTCGAATCGACGACGATGACCTCATAAATCCTTCCCTTTGATCAATTGGGTTTGCGGCGGCCATGGACAGAGGGTCGAGCCGAATTATAGTAGAACTGTTTTGTTTGTTGTTCATCGTGTGCTACCATTTAGCATGTTCAAGTAAGCCAATCTCGTAGTATATCGAGTATAATATTATAGGTTGTGACCAACTGCTTCGCGTATATGTAGCTATTGACTCGGATCGAGTTTGAATGTCAGTTTGTGCTGAAACGCCAATCTAAATTATGACAATATTGTAGATTTATATCTTATTTGTATAAGTGTAGAATATTGTGTGGTTATATACTCTTAGACTTGGTTGAGCTGCTAGCTATGACATTGTTATAATAGGTATAGTGCTGTATTGCTTCATATTGCTTCACTTTCTGCCCTATATAGGCAATCCTTGTTGTTCATTTCCTTGCCAGAACAAAGGAGTATGCATGTCTGAAGGAAATGGTTATACCTGTGATTGTACAGAGACAGGCTACTATGGGACTGACTGTGAGCATGGTAAGAGTGATGCAGTCTTCATCGATAGGCAGGTTAATGAAAACAGAGGACAGTAATACATATACATATACCATAGCTACAGCACATTTGGTGTGTATTTTTATTCATTCTCATTCACATTTCACTTGTTTTTCTATCTTCTTCCTATTGTAGCCTATTTGTCAACTTGGTTGAGTAATTTGTTCAGACCAAGCAGGGAAACTATTAACTATTTGTTTCAACATTTTGACTGGATTTGGAGTATTGTTAACAGGGTGGAATTTCTCAGAGACTTTTTACTTAAAACACTATATAAAAGTACAGACTATATGAAAGTACTGAGCTATACAGACTGACTATATAAAAGTACTGGGTTATAGGTGCTTATATGTAGGGTTAAAGTAGAAAATTATTGCTACAAAACATCAGAATATGCTATGTGGCTCGCCATTCATTTTATCAGTATTGAGTCTGAGACTAATTTGGAGTGTTTGGGCTGCCAGTCCGGTTCACGGAACTGATGGACCATTTCAGAAATTTGTGCCTGCACATGCGACTAGACTACATATATGTATCTAGCCATGGGTGGATGGATATAGGGTAAGGTGCATAAGAGGGTGATTTAACAGATATGGATAGCTGAATGTATAACTAGTGTTTTTTTAAACTTTCAGTTTGCTCATATCCTGCAGGCGGGTAATAGTATAGGAGAGGGAGCCATGGAGTTTTCTTATAGGTATTTTCATCCAAAGCTCTCTCCAGGTTTAGTTCCCTATAGGCTTTTTACAGAGTAAGCATATATATATCTGTACATATACTTATATGCATAAACATATGTAGGAGGAATATCAATCATTGCTGAACCACCTCTATACAATTCCGGTCATGAATATACTACAAGGGAGGCCCAACTGAACAGATCCTATTTCGCAATGTGCCTGCCTCCAGTACCAAAGGACTGTCCCACGCCATTTGGAATAGCTGGTTAGTTCAATTGCTACACTGTATCTACTCTGTATATGGATATATATACACTCTTTAATGAAATGGTATGGCTTGTTGGGTTCATTATAAGATTAGTGGTTTTCATATATCAACAACAGTAATTTTTATACAAGTTATTGAACATTTCGACCACAAAGGTCTTCATCAGCAAAAGGATATGATCTTATACACTCATTAAAACTTTCTCAATTTAAACATTCAATTTCCATAGCAGTTGTTCATGATTTTTAATCAGGATAGCATGTCTTTACATGTAGCTTAGCTATACGTATATAGCTGCATGCTCTCCCAACTGACATGTACTCATACACATAATAGGTAAAAAGAACCCACCAGATCCTGAGGAAGTTGCTGAAAAGCTTTTCAAAAGAAAGGATTTCATTCCAGATTCACTTAACACCAGTCTCATGCTTGTATTTTGGGCACAACATTTCACTCACCAGTTTTTTAAGACTGATTTTAAAAAGGGACCTGGAATGACCTGGGGACGACATGCCTTTGATGTCTCCAATGTCTATGGCGATAGTGTGGAGAGGGAGAACCTGCTACGTTCCTTCACTAATGGAAAGCTGAAATCACAGGTTAAGACTAATACGTATTAGTTATACCACGGCGCTGAGGTGTATATGGGTTTTATGCGTACGAGACACGAGGGCGAGTACGTATATAAACCCATATACACCGAAGCGCCGTGGTATAAGTGATATATACTCCAAAGCTTCTTATCGTTATTTTGGCGGGACTTTAAGAATCCGAAGGCAGTATATAGCTTCTTAAACAGAATTTAAGAATCCGAGGGCAGTATATAGCTTCTTAAATACTGTTATATCCCAGCGGTTGCCCCGGCAACGGGGTATATATAACCTTATAGACTATATATTATGTTAACAATTAACCTTTTGAACATATACCAAAATAAAGAAGTGAATTATCACTAGAAGGTATATAGTATGTTAACCCACCATATGATCAAAATGTTATCATACATGGCTGCATGGGGGATCGTATTAAATTATTCATTTTATCATCATATATAGTCTAGGCTTTAGTGCAATTAACTCCCCTAAAACTAACTTTATTATTTTATTGACACTGATCACGAGTCCTTCATTATTTCAGATAATTAATGGAGAGGAATGGCCTCCATTTCAGAAGGACGCTAATGTGACTATGAATTATCCAGATAATGTCCCAGAAGATAAGAGATTTGCTCTTGGTCATCCCTTCTTTGCATTGCTGCCTGGACTGTTGATGTATAGCACCATCTTCCTGAGAGAACACAATAGAGTATGCTCCGTTTTGAAGAAGGAACACCCTTCTTGGGACGATGAAAGACTGTATCACACAGCAAAGTTAATAATTACAGGTTGGTATGACTACACTAAATAGTAGTATAGTGCATGCATGAAGTATTAGGTGTATAATAAAGCTTCAAGAGGAACCGAAAAATCATTTATTGAGAATTTAATTAATTATATTGAATGACAAAGGCGATAAGATTGTAACCTCTGAGGGTGTTCATGTAACTACTAGTTATATAATGACAACATTTATTAAAATGATATTCCAATGTATGTACATCATTATGTAGTATATCTTTCTAGTAATACATTTAATAATAGAATTAGTGTTTACATAATTAGGTATATACTGTATGCGATATGTACATATTTCACTATTATATACATACGTACATTCAAAAATACCTCTCTTGTTCCATATTTAAGATGCCCCTTAGTTCATCCATATATGTGTGTTTTGATATTGTGCTTATGGAAGCTTAGTAATGTATTTTTACCAATATATGTACCAGGAGAAATGATGAAGGTGACTGTGGAGGATTATATTAATCACCTTGCCAATTACAAACTACAATTTGTCTACAAGCCAGAAATAATGTTTGGGGAGAATATTCCTACCAGTAATCGCATTCATCTAGCTTTTGATCACCTCTATCACTGGCACCCGCTAGCCCCTGACAGGTTTGACATTGCTGGAACAATTTACACAATGGAGGACTTCATGTTTAATGTGGAACCATTGCTGAAACATGGCATGAGTGAGTTTGTTGACTCTATGTCGAAGAATCTAGCTGGGACGGTAAGCATATATGTAGTATGCACTGGAAATATAATGAAGATGGTTGTACGTATATATGTCTACCTGTATAATACCCACATACACTCATCACATAGGTTACCTCTCATCACATAGGTTACCTCTCATCACATAGGTTACCTCTCGTCACATAGGTTACCTCTCGTCACATAGGTTACCTCTCATCACATAGGTTACCTCTCATCACATAGGTTACCCCTCATCACATAGGTTACCCCTCATCACATAGGTTACCTCTCATCACATAGGTTACCTCTCATCACATAGGTTACCTCTCGTCACATAGGTTACCTCTCGTCACATAGGTTACCCCTCATCACATAGGTTACCTCTCATCACATAGGTTACCTCTCATCACATAGGTTACCTCTCGTCACATAGGTTACCCCTCATCACATAGGTTACCTCTCATCACATAGGTTACCTCTCATCACATAGGTTACCTCTCGTCACATAGGTTACCTCTCGTCACATAGGTTACCTCTCATCACATAGGTTACCCCTCATCACATAGGTTACCCCTCATCACATAGGTTACCCCTCATCACATAGGTTACCTCTCATCACATAGGTTACCTCTCATCACATAGGTTACCTCTCATCACATAGGTTACCTCTCATAACCATGGGAGTCACACAATGGAAGTCAGCACCAAACTAATTAAATATGAACGCCAACTGAGAATGCAGTCTTTTAATAATTACAGGAGATTTTTTAACATGGAGCCCTATAAATCTTTTGAAGAATTGACAGGTGTGTTAACTGCATAGTGAAGATGTACAATATTTTCCATTATCTACGTATATATTCATACAAAGGTGACAGTGAAGTGGCTAAAGATATGGAGGAGATTTATGAAGACATAGAAGGCCTTGACTTTTATGTTGGTATAATTATGGAGAAACACATGCCCAACAAGATATTTGGCCAAACCATGACTGACTTGGTAACCCCTTTTGCACTGAAAGGTATTTTTGCAGAACCAATTTCCACTTCTCATTACTGGAAGCCTTCAACATTTGGAGGAAATGTTGGATTTGATATTGTCAAATCAGCCTCTTTGGAAAAGCTCTTTTGTCAAAATATTGAAGGGGACTGCCCACTTGTAAGGTTTAGGGTTCCATCAAACATAGCTCAGAAGGCCAGAGAGACACTCAAGGCTAAGCATGATGAACTCTGAAAAATTAAAGTTTAAAGTTGGAACTCAATTTACAGAAATGCTTATTAACATATATTGAGTATTCATAAATGTACCTTATATTCTTATAGCATATATACATTGAAATGGTATATATGAATCATGGGTGTATAGGTCAATATACTAGTGGGTATAGGACGTGTGACCGACAAAAATGGCTGACGAGAAGGAAGCGAATTAAACGCGGAGCCAGCAGCGTTTCTGCTAACACTGCAGGATGAATGTCCGTCCATCACTAAACTCTTGAATCAAAAGCAGCTTCAATTCTTGGAAACATCACCCCATCTCGCTTATGGCAAGGATAGCGAAAACATTAATGTCGAATTTTGTAAGGATCTGTCTTCCTTTTATATTGTTATTGTTATTATTATTATTAAGGTTACCCCTTCAGCCCAAGGCTGGTATAAATGGAGGACCTGACATGAAATACATAAAACAAAGACAAAAAACCATGTACGTGTACATGAAATAATACACAGGTTCTAAATTGTTATTATAATTTATAAATTGAACACACAAAAAAATCATTACAGATAAACAATGGTTAGTCGGGCTCAGTTCCGACCACTTCTGAGGTCACTACAATTGGTGTCCAGAAACGGCACAGTCCCCGATGTATAGTGAGACCTGGCTTTCCATCCACACGCACGTACTCCGCACTCTTACAGGATTCAATTTTATACTACTTGTCTGAACATATTTGAGATTAAAAGGGAGTCGCTACTTCTTCCTGGAAAGTCTACGAAGGAAGTACAAATCGACAAAAGCGACCTTAAGATTGCTTCCTTGATACTTTCCTTTTGAGCTCTGAAATTTGTACACAATCTAGGGAAGATATTATTTATTCAAGTTCTTCCTTTAGATTATATGACATAAATTTGTCTGCTGGCCATGGGTGTGTTATGGGGAAACGCCCCCTTCTAGTTAAATTGGTAATGTGTGATTGCTTTAATAATGAAAGTCTCAGAATAATAATTATGAACCTTTATTTGCCATGGTTACCTCATGGTTACCTCACAGTTCCGTTGCTTGTTGCATTAATGATGAAAACTAACTTTAAAATTGTGTTATTTCTGCTTCATTTTTGTTTCCATTGTTTAAGGCGTTCTGTTTGCCTTCCAAAGTTTTGTTTAATCGAAATTCATAGCTAAGATCACTAATGGAGATTGGTATACAAAATAAGTCAGTACATACAGGTTAATGTGTTATGGGTATACGCATATGTATGTATGCACTAGCTCTGTTATGATACGTATGGAGTGGGTGAGGGTAGTCTGGTTATGTATATGTGTGCAGGTGAAGAACTGGATGGAGCAAGCTATCAAAACCCGATTGTCTGCTACAGAGAAGGAAAAGGGTAGAGTTTATCTTCCCCGTGTTGTCAGGGTGGCCCAACAGTTCAAGCTCACCGAAGTAGAGACTGAGATCTTGTACTACTCATTGATTGAGCAGTGCCTTGTTGATCCGGCAATGGTTGGAAAGATTGCCTTTGGAGAAGAAGTCAAGCAAGTAATATTTCTCCTGTGGGGAAAGGAGAGGGACACCAATAGGGTACTGGATGATAGCTGGCTATTGACACTTGATAGTGATGACACACCCAAATGGCAAAAAGTAAGCACATGTTAAGAAAATTGAAGGACAACAGAGAGTTACATTCATTGCTAAAATTTGCTTGAATCATCTTCCTAAGTTTGTCTCTCCTTCAGGTATCACTTCCATTGGCTCCCAGATATTGGCACACAGCTACCTGTTTCCATGGTTACTCTGTTCAAGTAATTATTTTTGGAGGAAATTTTCCTCAAAACACAATGCGATTTGGTGACATACCAAGAACTAAGCGAGGATATAGAAAGTGGAGAGGAGATTTTAGGATACTGCATTGGGGTAACTCAACATAGTTGTAGACAAAAATGTTAAGATTTGTTGATTCTGTGTAGTTCAGAAAAGGACAGTGCCTCATCTGCCCCCTTCATAATGTGAATGTATAGTCTTGCTAGGGTAATTAATATTCGTTGCACATATCTGTATATATATACGTACATAGGTGTCCAAAGACTGCAGGATATGTGTATGAACGTGATACTAAGAGATAAGGACAGGTATTTGTGTCAGAAAGTAAAGGGCTCTCCCATACACAACATGATCATGGAACATGGCAGGAAGTCTACATTTTATAAACCTATCCCCCTTCACACTGGACCACTCACTGACCAATCAGATGGTAGCGAGAGTACTCAGTACCTGTGTGGAATTGGATTTGGCGTTATGGGTAACAGTTTCAGGCAGAGCAACTAAATTGTCTTATAATTGTAAGATATTTAGACACTTTCATAATTAAACACATAATTACCTTACACTTCTGTGATAACCTTGTGAACTTAAAGCTGATATTGCTGATTCATTGTTTTATTATTATTTCCTATATTAAAAGAAATAGGAAATGCCCTTTGATAAGTGTGATTGTATATATGCTGTGCATGACAATTCTATATAAATTGTATGTTATATTTCCACCAAAAACATTAGATTCTACGTTTGTATTACAATCATTATACTCAATGAATGCAAGTCGTTATTAAGAGTCAGTGGTGGCTTTGATGTAAATTTCTGGTTCTGGGGATGTTGAACTGGTTTGGCACACTGTCACTGTTATTATTATTGGTTTACAAGAGGTACAGCCCCATCGGCCATGGCTGGTATAAACAGGGGGACCTACATCATTTATCATTCCTTTGCAATACATGATAAATAAATCAAAATATGCTATACATGTATATATATACTGCAAGATCACATGGTCTTAATATCAGTGAGTCTTGATCTTGGCATGCTATCTAGAAAATGAAATTGGACCTACATGAGGCAGATTTTCTGGCTTGTCCTCTTGCTGGTAGTTCCAAGTTGTCTTCTAGTAAGATGAATCCTTACATACGTGTCATGTTAACCGATATGCCTGTCGCGATCGGTGTCGTACTAGTGTACTCGAATCGACGACGATGACCTCATTAATCCTTCCCTTTGATCAATTGGGTTTGCGGCGGCCATGGACAGAGGGTCGAGCCGAATTATAGTAGAACTGTTTTGTTTGTTGTTCATCGTGTGCTACCATTTAGCATGTTCAAGTAAGCCAATCACGTAGTATATCGAGTATAATATTATAGGTTGTGACCAACTGCTTCGCGTATATCAATATCAATATCATGATTAGAGTGCACCACACCAACAGGTGCTAGGACATTACAAAAGTCCAATGTAGCACTAAAAAATATATATTGACTCGGATCGAGTTTGATTGTCAGTAACGCCAATCTAGAATTATGACAATATTGTAGATTTATATCTTATTTGTATACGTGTAGAATATTGTGTGGTTATATACTCTTAGACTTGGTTGAGCTGCTAGCTATGACATTGTTATAATATGTATAGTGCTGTATTGCTTCACTTTCTGCCCTATATATATGAGCTGCTATGACATTGTTATAATAGGTATAGAGCTGTATTGCTTCATATTGCTTCACTTTCTGCCCTATATATATGAGCTGCTATGACATTGTTATAATATGTATAGTGCTGTATTGCTTCACTTTCTGCCCTATATATATGAGCTGCTATGACATCGTTATAATAGGTATAGAGCTGTATTGCTTCACTTTCTGCCCTATATAGGCAATCCTTGTTGTTCATTTCCTTGCCAGAACAAAGGAGTATGCATGTCTGAAGGAAATGGTTATACCTGCGATTGTACAGAGACAGGCTACTATGGGACTGACTGTGAGCATGGTAAGAGTGATGCAGTCTTCATCGATAGGCAGGTTAATGAAAACAGAGGACAGTAATACATATACATATACCATAGCTACAGCACATTTGGTGTGTATTTTTATTCATTCTCATTCACATTTCACTTGTTTTTCTATCTTCTTCCTGTTGTAGCCTATTTGTCAACTTGGTTGAGTAATTTGTTCAGACCAAGCAGGGAAACTATTAACTATTTGTTTCAACATTTTGACTGGATTTGGAGTATTGTTAACAGGGTGGAATTTCTCAGAGACTTTTTACTTAAAACACTATATAAAAGTACAGACTATATGAAAGTACTGAGCTATACAGACTGATTATATAAAAGTACTATATAAAAGTACAGACTATATGAAAGTACTGAGCTATACAGACTGACTATATAAAAGTACTGGGTTATATGTAGAATTAAAGTAGAAAATTATTGCTACAAAACATCAGAATATGCTATGTGGCTCGCCATTCATTTTATCAGTATTGAGTCTGAGACTAATTTGGAGTGTTTGGGCTGCCAGTCCGGTTCACGGAACTGATGGACCATTTCAGAAATTTGTGCCTGCACATGCGACTAGACTACATATATGTATCTAGCCATGGGTGGATGGATATAGGGTAAGGTGCATAAGAGGGTGATATAACAGATATGGATAGCTGAATGTATATTTAAACTTTCAGTTTGCTCATATCCTGCAGGCGGGTAATAGTATAGGAGAGGGAGCCATGGAGTTTTCTTATAGGTATTTTCATCCAAAGCTCTCTCCAGGTTTAGTTCCCTATAGGCTTTTTACAGAGTAAGCATATATATATCTGTACATATACTTATATGCATATGTAGGAGGAATATCAATCATTGCTGAACCACCTCTATACAATTCCGGTCATGAATATACTACAAGGGAGGCACAACTGAACAGATCCTATTTCGCAATGTGCCTGCCTCCAGTACCAAAGGACTGTCCCACGCCATTTGGAATAGCTGGTTAGTTCAATTGCTACACTGTATCTACTCTGTATATGGATATATATACACTCTTTAATGAAATGGTATGGCTTGTTGGGTTCATTATAAGATTAGTGGTTTTCATATATCAACAACAGTAATTTTTATACAAGTTATTGAACGTTTCGACCACAAAGGTCTTCATCAGCAAAAGGATGTGATCTTATACACTCATTAAAACATTCTAAATTAAAATATTCAATTTCCATAGCAGTTGTTCATGATTTTTAATCAGGATAGCATGTCTTTACATGTAGCTTAGCTATACGTATATAGCTGCATGCTCTCCCAACTGACATGTACTCATACACATAATAGGTAAAAAGAACCCACCAGATCCTGAGGAAGTTGCTGAAAAGCTTTTCAAAAGAAAGGATTTCATTCCAGATTCACTTAACACCAGTCTCATGCTTGTATTTTGGGCACAACATTTCACTCACCAGTTTTTTAAGACTGATTTTAAAAAGGGACCTGGAATGACCTGGGGACGACATGCCTTTGATGTCTCCAATGTCTATGGCGATAGTGTGGAGAGGGAGAACCTGCTACGTTCCTTCACTAATGGAAAGCTGAAATCACAGGTTAAGACTAATACGTATTAGTTATACCACGGCGCTGAGGTGTATATGGGTTTTATACGTACGAGACACGAGGGCGCGTAGCGCCCGAGGGCGAGTACGTATATAAACCCATATACACCTCAGTGCCGTGGTATAAGTGATATATACTCCAAAGCTTCTTATCGTTATTTTGGCGGGACTTTAAGAATCCGAGGGCAGTATATAGCTTCTTAAACAGAATTTAAGAATCCGAGGGCAGTATATAGCTTCTTAAATACTGTTATATCCCGGCGGTTGCCCCGGCAACGGGGTATATATAACCTTATAGACTATATATTATGTTAACAATTAACCTTTTGAACATATACCAAAATAAAGAAGTGAATTATCACTAGAAGGTATATAGTATGTTAACCCACCAAATGATCAAAATGTTATCATACATGGCTGCATGGGGGATCCTATTAAATTATTCATTTTATCATCATATATAGTCTAGGCTTTAGTGCAATTAACTCCCCTAAAACTAACTTTATTATTTTATTGACACTGATCACGAGTCCTTCATTATTTCAGATAATTAATGGAGAGGAATGGCCTCCATTTCAGAAGGACGCTAATGTGACTATGAATTATCCAGATAATGTCCCAGAAGATAGGAGATTTGCTCTTGGTCATCCCTTCTTTGCATTGCTGCCTGGACTGTTGATGTATAGCACCATCTTCCTGAGAGAACACAATAGAGTATGTTCCGTTTTGAGGAAGGAACACCCTTCTTGGGACGATGAAAGACTGTATCACACAGCAAAGTTAATAATTACAGGTTGGTATGACTACACTAAATAGTAGTATAGTGCATGCATGAAGTATTAGGTGTATAATAAAGCTTCAAGAGGAACCGAAAAATCATTTATTGAGAATTTAATTAATTATATTGAATGACAAAGGCGATAAGATTGTAACCTCTGAGGGTGTTCATGTAACTACTAGTTATATAATGACAACATTTATTAAAATGATATTCCAATGTATGTACATCATTATGTAGTATATCTTTCTAGTAATACATTTAATAATAGAATTAGTGTTTACATAATTAGGTATATACTGTATGCGATATGTACATATTTCACTATTATATACATACGTACATTCAAAAATACCTCTCTTGTTCCATATTTAAGATGCCCCTTAGTTCATCCATATATGTGTGTTTTGATATTGTGCTTATGGAAGCTTAGTAATGTATTTTTACCAATATATGTACCAGGAGAAATGATGAAGGTGACTGTGGAGGATTATATTAATCACCTTGCCAATTACAAACTACAATTTGTCTACAAGCCAGAAATAATGTTTGGGGAGAATATTCCTACCAGTAATCGCATTCATCTAGCTTTTGATCACCTCTATCACTGGCACCCGCTAGCCCCTGACAGGTTTGACATTGCTGGAACAATTTACACAATGGAGGACTTCATGTTTAATGTGGAACCATTGCTGAAACATGGCATGAGTGAGTTTGTTGACTCTATGTCGAAGAATCTAGCTGGGACGGTAAGCATATATGTAGTATGCACTGGAAATATAATGAAGATGGTTGTACGTATATATGCCTACCTGTATAATACCCACATACACTCATCACATAGGTTATCTCTCATCACATAGGTTACCTCTCATCACATAGGTTACCTCTCATCACATAGGTTACCTCTCATCACATAGGTTACCTCTCATCACATAGGTTACCCCTCATCACATAGGTTACCTCTCATCACATAGGTTACCGCTCATCACATAGGTTACCCCTCATCACATAGGTTACCTCTCATCACATAGGTTACCGCTCATCACATAGGTTACCTCTCATCACATAGGTTACCTCTCGTCACATAGGTTACCTCTCGTCACATAGGTCACCCCTCATCACATAGGTTACCTCTCATCACATAGGTTACCTCTCATCACATAGGTTACCCCTCATCACATAGGTTACCCCTCATCACATAGGTTACCTCTCATCACATAGGTTACCTCTCATCACATAGGTTACCTCTCATCACATAGGTTACCTCTCATAACCATGGGAGTCACACAATGGAAGTCAGCACCAAACTAATTAAATATGAACGCCAACTGAGAATGCAGTCTTTTAATAATTACAGGAGATTTTTTAACATGGAGCCCTATAAATCTTTTGAAGAATTGACAGGTGTGTTAACTGCATAGTGAAGATGTACAATATTTTCCATTATCTACGTATATATTCATACAAAGGTGACAGTGAAGTGGCTAAAGATATGGAGGAGATTTATGAAGACATAGAAGGCCTTGACTTTTATGTTGGTATAATTATGGAGAAACACATGCCCAACAAGATATTTGGCCAAACCATGACTGACTTGGTAACCCCTTTTGCACTGAAAGGTATTTTTGCAGAACCAATTTCCACTTCTCATTACTGGAAGCCTTCAACATTTGGAGGAAATGTTGGATTTGATATTGTCAAATCAGCCTCTTTGGAAAAGCTCTTTTGTCAAAATATTGAAGGGGACTGCCCACTTGTAAGGTTTAGGGTTCCATCAAACATAGCTCAGAAGGCCAGAGAGACACTCAAGGCTAAGCATGATGAACTCTGAAAAATTAAAGTTTAAAGTTTGAACTCAATTTACAGAAATGCTTATGTAGACAATCGAGTATTCATAAATGTACCTTATATTCTTATAGCATATATATATACATTGAAATGGTATGAATCATGGGTGTATAGGTCAATATACTAGTGGGTATAGGACGTGTGACCGACAAAAATGGCTGACGAGAAGGAAGCGAACGCGGAGCCAGCAGCGTTTCTGCTAACACTGCAGGATGAATGTCCGTCCATCACTAAACTCTTGAATCAAAAGCAGCTTCAATTCTTGGAAACATCACCCCATCTCGCTTATGGCAAGGATAGCGAAAACATTAATGTCGAATTTTGTAAGGATCTGTCTTCCTTTTATATTGTTATTGTTATTATTATTATTAAGGTTACCCCTTCAGCCCAAGGCTGGTATAAATGGAGGACTAGGACACACATGTACATGAAATAATACACAGGTTCTAAATTGTTATTATAATTTATAAATTGAACACACAAAAAAATCATTACAGATAAACAATGATTAGTCGGGCTCAGTTCCGACCACCTCTGAGGTCACTACAATTGGTGTCCAGAAACGGCACAGTCCCCGATGTATAGTGAGACCTGGCTTTCCATCCACACGCACGTACTCCGCACTCTTACAGGATTCAATTTTATACTACTTGTCTGAACATATTTGAGATTAAAAGGGAGTTGCTACTTCTTCCTGGAAAGTCTACGAAGGAAGTACAAATCGACAAGAGCGACCTTAAGATTGATACTTTCCTTTTGAGTTCTGAAATTTGTACACAATCTAGGGAAGATATTATTTATTCAAGTTCTTCCTTTAGATTATATGACATAAATTTGTCTCCTGGCCATGGGTGTGTTATGGGGAAACGCCCCCTTCTAGTTAAATTGGTAATGTGTGATTGCTTTAATAATGAAAGTCTCAGAATAATAATTATGAACCTTTAATTGCCATGGTTACCTCACAGTTCCGTTGCTTGTTGCATTAATGATGAAAACTAACTTTAAAATTGTGTTATTTCTGCTTCATTTTTGTTTCCATTGTTTAAGGCGTTCTGTTTGCCTTTCAAAGTTTTATTTTCAGTGAATTGAGTATTGTTTAATCGAAATTCATAGCTAAGATCACTAATGGAGATTGGTATACAAAATAAATCAGTATACATACAGGTTAATGTGCATGTTATGGGTATACGCATATGTATGTATGCACTAGCTCTGTTATGATATGTATGGAGTGGATGAGGGTAGTCTGGTTATGTATATGTGTGCAGGTGAAGAACTGGATGGAGCAAGCTATCAAAACCCAATTGTCTGCTACAGAGAAGGAAAAGGGTAGAGTTTATCTTCCCCATGTTGTCAGGGTGGCCCAACAGTTCAAGCTCACCGAAGTAGAGACTGAGATCTTGTACTACTCATTGATTGAGCAGTGCCTTGTTGATCCGGCAATGGTTGGAAAGATTGCCTTTGGAGAAGAAGTCAAGCAAGTAATATTTCTCCTGTGGGGAAAGGAGAGGGACACCAATAGGGTACTGGCTATTGACACTTGATAGTGATGACACACCCAAATGGCAAAAAGTAAGCACATGTTAAGAAAATTGAAGGACAACAGAGAGTTACATTCATTGCTAAAATTTGCTTGAATCATCTTCCTAAGTTTGTCTCTCCTTCAGGTATCACTTCCATTGGCTCCCAGATATTGGCACACAGCTACCTGTTTCCATGGTTACTCTGTTCAAGTAATTATTTTTGGAGGAAATTTTCCTCAAAACACAATGCGATTTGGTGACATACCAAGAACTAAGCGAGGATATAGAAAGTGGAGAGGAGATTTTAGGATACTGCATTGGGGTAACTCAACATAGTTGTAGACAAAAATGTTAAGATTTGTTGATTCTGTGTAGTTCAGAAAAGGACAGTGCCTCATCTGTCCCCTTCATAATGTGAATGTATAGTCTTGCTAGGGTAATTAATATTCGTTGCACATATCTGTATATACGTACATTGGTGTCCAAAGACTGCAGGATGTGTGTATGAACGTGATACTGAGAGATAAGGACAGGTATTTGTGTCAGAAAGTAAAGGGCTCTCCCATACACAACATGATCATGGAACATGGCAGGAAGTCTACATTTTATAAGCCTATCCCCTTCACACTGGACCACTCACTGACAAATCAGATGGCAGCGAGAGTACTCAGTACCTGTGTGGAATTGGATTTGGTGTTATGGGTAACAGTTTCAGGCAAAGCAACTAAATTGTCTTATAATTGTAAGATATTTAGACACTTTCATAATTAAACACTTCTGTGATAACCTTGTGAACTTAAAGCTGATATTGCTGATTCATTGTTTTATTATTATTTCCTATATTAAAAGAAATAGGAAATGCTCTTTGATAAGTGTGATTGTATATATGCTGTGGATGACAATTCTATATAAATTGTATGTTATATTTCCACCAAAAACATTAGATTCTATGTTTGTATTACAATCATGATACTCAATGAATGCAAGTCCTTATTAAGAGTCAGTGGTGGCTTTGATGTAAATTTCTGGTTCTGGGGATGTTGAACTGGTTTGGCACACTGTCACTGTTATTATTATTGGTTTACAAGAGGTACAGCCCCATCGGCCATGGCTGGTATAAACAGGGGGACCTACATCATTTATCATTCCTTTGCAATACATGATAAATAAATCAAAATATGCTATACATGTATATATATACTGCAAGATCACATGGTCTTAATATCAGCGAGTCTTGATCTTGGCATGCTATATAGAAAATGAAATTGGACTTACATGAGGCAGATTTTCTGGCTTGTCCTCTTGCTGGTAGTTCCAAGTTGTCTTCTAGTAAGATGAATCCTCACATACGTGTCATGTTAGCCGATATGCCTGTCGCGATCGGTGTCGTACTAGTGTACTCGAATCGACGACGATGACCTCATAAATCCTTCCCTTTGATCAATTGGGTTTGCGGCGGCCATGGACAGAGGGTCGAGCCGAATTATAGTAGAACTGTTTTGTTTGTTGTTCATCGTGTGCTACCATTTAGCATGTTCAAGTAAGCCAATCTCGTAGTATATCGAGTATAATATTATAGGTTGTGACCAACTGCTTCGCGTATATCAATATCAATATCATGATTAGAGTGCAGCACACCAACAGGTGCTAGGACATTACAAAAGTCCAATGTAGCACTAAAAAATATATATTGACTCGGATCGAGTTTGATTGTCAGTAACGCCAATCTAGAATTATGACAATATTTAGATTTATATCTTATTTGTATACGTGTAGAATATTGTGTGGTTATATACTATTAGACTTGGTTGAGCTGCTAGCTATGACATCGTTAAAATAGGTATAGTGCTGTATTGCTTCACTTTCTGCCCTATATATATGAGCTGCTATGACATTGTTATAATATGTATAGAGCTGTATTGCTTCACTTTCTACCCTATATAGGCAATCCTTGTTGTTCATTTCCTTGCCAGAACAAAGGAGTATGCATGTCTGAAGGAAATGGTTATACCTGTGATTGTACAGAGACAGGCTACTATGGGACTGACTGTGAGCATGGTAAGAGTGATGCAGTCTTCATCGATAGGCAGGTTAATGAAAACAGAGGACAGTAATACATATACATATACCATAGCTACAGCACATTTGGTGTGTATTTTTATTCTTGTTTTTTATCTTCTTCCTGTTGTAGCATATTTGTCAACTTGGTTGAGCAATTTGTTCAGACCAAGCAGGGAAACTATTAACTATTTGTTTCAACATTTTGACTGGATTTGGAGTATTGTTAACAGGGTAGAGTTTCTCAGAGACTTTTTACTTAAAACACTATATAAAAGTACTGAGCTATACAGACTGACTATATAAAAGTACTGGGTTATAGGTGCTTATACGTTCTTTATGGCCATGGGTTAAAGTAGAAAATTATTGCTACAAAACATCAGAATATCCTCTGTGGTTCGCCATTCATTTTATCAGTAGTACCAGTCTGAGACTAATTTGGAGTGTTTGGGCTGCCAGTCCATCCACCCATGGCTGCCAGTCCATCCACCATGGCTGCCAGTCCATCCACCCATGGCTGCCAGTGCATCCACCATGGCTGCCAGTCCATCCACCCATGGCTGCCAGTCCATCCACCCATGGCTGCCAGTCCATCCACCATGGCTGCCAGTCCATCCACCCATGGCTGCCAGTCCATCCACCCATGGCTAGATACATATATGTAATCTAGTCACATGTGCAGGCACAAATTTCTGAAATGGTCCATCAGTTCAGTGAATATAGGATAAGGTGTATAAAAGGGTGATTTAACAGATATGGGTAGCTGAATGTATAACGAGTGTTTTTTTAAACTTTCAGTTTGCTCATATCCTGCAGGCAGGTAATAGTATAAAAGAGGGAGCCATGGTGTTTTCTTATAGGTATCTTCATCCAAAGCTCTCTCCAGGTTTAGTTCCCTATAGGCTTTTTACAGAGTAAGCATATATATATCTGTACATATACTTATATGCATAAACATATGTAGGAGGAATATCAACCATTGCTGAACCACCTCTATACAATTCCGGTCATGAATATACTACAAGGGAGGCACAACTGAACAGATCCTATTTTGCAATGTGCCTGCCTCCAGTACCAAAGGACTGTCCCACGCCATTTGGAATAGCTGGTTAGTTCAATTGCTACACTGTATCTACTCTGTATATGGATATATATACACTCTTAAATTAGTACGACAGTTCCCTCTTAGCTTTCCATAGCAGTTGTTCATAGAGATACATGATTTTTAATCAGGATAGCATGTCTTTACATGTAGCTTAGCTATACGTATATAGCTGCATGCTCTCCCAACTTACATGTACTCATACACATAATAGGTAAAAAGAACCCACCTGATCCTGAGGAAGTTGCTGAAAAGCTTTTCAAAAGAAAGGATTTCATTCCAGATTCACTTAACACCAGTCTCATGTTTATATTTTGGGCACAACATTTAACTCACCAGTTTTTTAAGACTGATTTTAAAAAGGGACCTGGAATGACCTGGGGACGACACACCATTGATGCCTCCAATGTCTATGGCGATAGTGTGGAGAGGGAGAACCTGCTACGTTCCTTCACTAATGGAAAGCTGAAATCACAGGTTAAGACTAATACATCACCTTATAGATTATATATTGATTGAACAATTAACCTCTTGAATACCAAAATATAGGAGTGATCAATCACTGGAAGGTATATAATAATATGCCAATTAACCTTTTGAATATATATATACCAAAAAAAAGAAGTGAACTATCACTATATAGTATGTTAACCCACCAAAAGATCAAAATCTTATGGCTGCATGGGGGATCGTATTAAATTATTCATTTTATCATCATATATAGTCTAGGCTTTAGTGCAATTAACTCCCCTAAAACTAACTTTATTATTTTCTTGATACTGATCATGCGTCCTTCATTATTTCAGATAATTAATGGAGAGGAATGGCCTCCATTTCAGAAGGACGCTAATGTTACTATGCATTATCCGGATAATGTCCCAGAAGATAAGAGATTTGCTCTTGGTCATCCCTTCTTTGCATTGCTGCCTGGACTGTTGATGTATAGTACCATCTTCCTGAGAGAACACAATAGAGTATGTTCCGTTTTGAAGAAGGAACACCCTTCTTGGGACGATGAAAGACTGTATCAGACAGCAAAGATAATACTTACAGGTTGGTATGACTACACTAAATAGTAGTACAGTGCATGCATGAAGTATTAGGTGTATAATAAAGCTTCAAGAGGAACCGAAAAATCATTTATTGACAATTTAATTAATTATATTGAATGACAAAGGTGATAAGATTGTAACCTCTGAGGGTGTTCATGTAACTGCTTGTTATATAATGACAACACAGGTCCTTTTATATTCCAATGTATGTACGTCATTATGTAATATATTATCTTTCTAGTAATACATTTAATAATAGAATTAGTGACTACATAATTAGGTATATATTTGTGTTTGATATTGTGCTTATGGAAGCTTAGTAATGTATTTTTACCTATATATGTACCAGGAGAAATGATTAAGGTGACTGTTGAGGATTATGTTAATCACCTTGCCAATTTCAAACTACACTTTGTCTACAAGCCAGAAATAATGTTTGGGGAGAATATTCCTACCAGTAATCGCATTCATCTAGCTTTTGATCACCTCTATCACTGGCACCCGCTAGCCCCTGACAGGTTTGACATTGCTGGAACAATTTACACAATGGAGGACTTCATGTTTAATGTGGAACCATTGCTGAAACATGGCATGAGTGAGTTTGTTGACTCTATGTCGAAGAATCTAGCTGGGATGGTAAGCATATACGCAGTATGCACTGGAAATATAATGAAGATGGTTATATATATGCCTATATACCTGTATAATAGCCACATACATTAATACCTACTTAAGAATATATACGTACATGTAAACATCAAGTGCATTTAATTGAATGTATATGTTAATTGATAATACATTGAATAGGGCGGCCATGTTTTTTTCGGCCATCCCTACTTATAGAGTACTACCGTACTCTATGATAGTAGTGCATGAATAATCTAAAACATCATTTTACTGTTATATATATAGATTACTAGTGGGTCGCTCGTCACATAGGTTACCGCTCATCACATAGGTTACCGCTCATCACATAGGTTACCGCTCGTCACATAGGTTACCGCTCGTCACATAGGTTACCTCTCATCACATAGGTTACCTCTCGTCACATAGGTTACCGCTCGTCACATAGGTTACCGCTCGTCACATAGGTTACCGCTCGTCACATAGGTTACCTCTCGTCACATAGGTTACCGCTCGTCACATAGGTTACCGCTCGTCACATAGGTTACCTCTCGTCACATAGGTTACCGCTCGTCACATAGGTTACCGCTCGTCACATAGGTTACCGCTCGTCACATAGGTTACCTCTCATCACATAGGTTACCGCTCGTCACATAGGTGACCCCTCATCACATAGGTTACCGCTCGTCACATAGGTTACCTCTTGTCACATAGGTTACCTCTCATCACATAGGTTACCGCTCGTCACATAGGTGACCCCTCACCATCACATAGGTTACCTCTCGTCACATAGGTTACCTCTCGTCACATAGGTTACCTCTCGTCACATAGGTTACCTCTCATAACCATGGGAGTCACACAATGGAAGTCAGCACCAAACTAATTAAATATGAACGCCAACTGAGAATGCAGTCTTTTAATAATTACAGGAGATTTTTTAACATGGAGCCCTATAAATCTTTTGAAGAATTGACAGGTGTGTTAACTGCATATTGAAGATTTATAATATTTTCCATTGTCTATATATTCATACAAAGGTGACAGTGAAGTGGCTAAAGATATGGAGGAGATTTATGAAGACATAGAAGGCCTTGACTTTTATGTTGGTATAATTATGGAGAAACACATGCCCAACAAGATATTTGGCCAAACCATGACTGAATTGGTAACCCCTTTTGCACTGAAAGGTATTTTTGCAGAACCAATTTCCACTTCTCATTACTGGAAGCCTTCAACATTTGGAGGAAACGTTGGATTTGATATTGTCAAATCAGCCTCTTTGGAAAAGCTCTTTTGTCAGAATATTGAAGGGGACTGCCCACTTGCAAGGTTTAGGGTTCCATCAAACATAGCTCAGAAGGCCAGAGAGACACTCAAGGCTAAGCATGATGAACTCTGAAAGATTTAAGTTTAAAGTTTGAACTCAATTTACAGAAATGCTTATGTAGACAATCGAGTATTCATAAATGTACCTTATATAGTACCTTATAGCATATATATATACATTGCAATGGTATGAATCATGGGTGTATAGGTCAATATACTAGTGGGTATATACGTATAGGACGTGTGACCGACAAAAATGGCTGACGAGAAGGAAGCGAACGCGGAGCCAGCAATGTTTCTGCTAACACTGCAGGATGAATGTCCGTCCATCACTAAACTCTTGAATCAAAAGCAGCTTCAATTCTTGGAAACATCACCCCATCTCGCTTATGGCAAGGATAGCGAAAACGTTAATGTCGAATTTTGTAAGGATCTGTCTTCCTTTTATACTACTCGTCTGAACATATTTGAGATTAAAAGGGAGTTGAAGAAATCGCTACTTCTTCCTGAAAAGTCTACGAAGGAAGTACAAATCGACAAGAGCGACCTTAAGATTGCTTCCTTGATCAAAGTAAGCGCACTTGAATATCATCCCTATAGTGTTACATTATCAAATACTTTCCTTTTGAGCTGTGAAATTTGTACACGATATTTAGGGAAGATATTATTTATTCAAGTTCTTCCTTTAGATTATATGACATAAATTTGTCTGCTGGCCATGGGTGTGTTATGGGGAAACGCCCCCTTCTAGTAAATTGGTAATGTGTGATTGTTTTAATGATGAAAGTCTCAGAATAATAATTATGAATCATTAATTACCATGGTTACCTCACAGTTGCATTGCTTGTTGCATTAATGATGAAAACTAACTTTGAATTTCTGCTTCATTTTTGTTTCCTTTGTTTAAGGCGTTTCGTTTTCCTTTCAAAGTTTTATTTTCAGTGAATTGAGTATTGTTTAATCCAAGAAATTCATAGCTAAGATCACTAATGGAGATTGGTATACAAAATAAGTCAGTACATACAGGTTAATGTGCATGTTATGGGTATACGCATATGTATGTATGCACTAGCTCTGTTATGATATGTATGGAGTGGATGAGGGTAGTCTGGTTATGTATATGTGTGCAGGTGAAGAACTGGATGGAGCAAGCTATCAAAACCCGATTATCTGCTACAGAGAAGGAAAAGGGTAGAGTTTATCTTCCCCGTGTTGTCAGGGTGGCCCAACAGTTCAAGCTCACCGAAGTAGAGACTGAGATCTTGTACTACTCATTAATTGAGCAGTGCGGGTCACTTGGAGTTTCTTCTGAGCTTGGGCTCCGAACAAACTTTGGCAACGATGTCACCTACATATGTGGCCTTCTAGATGTATCAATAATTGATATGCTAGACTTTCTGAATTCTGAGAGGATTCACATGCAACAGGTGAGTATGTTTGGAAATATGGTGTACCCTCTGTGTTGCTGGGATGAGATGCTGTCGGCATTTGTTGCTGCATATTCTAGGGACTCTTTCCTGACGTGAACCAGACCTTTCTCTTGAACAATGCCTTGAGATTTGACAGTGACATCTTAAAGGGTTTATTGGGCGTCAAACTGTCAAGCAGTGACTTTATGAAGATAGAAAACACAGCTTTGGCCGATGTTATAGCAGAAGAGCCAGGAAACGAGAGTTTTAGGGAAGACATGGGAGATCCCTCCACACCTAATCGTAAGTTGTATTCAGTGTGAAGTAGAGTTGAGCTAGAAGTTTACCAATATGAAGTGTGTTTGGATAATTTATTGATCAACAATTGTAGAGTTCCCACATGGCAGACATTTCTATCTGTGAATCGTACACTATTCCATTTTATCTGTGTAGCCCCAGGTAATGACTCCAAGCCACTGGAAACAGGAGGAGCAGCTGGAGCAGAAGGAATGGTAACTTGTAGTATTTATAACTAAACTGGTAACTATAGCACCCGGTGTATTTGTTTCTCCTATAGGAAGATGGTTCTACTCCAGTGGAGGGAGGTATGTACGTATGTTCAAATGACACCACACTTCTAATCTTAACAGTGTCCAATGTGGTCCCTTTGCATCTCAGCTGTACTTAAGATCACTGAAGAGGCACCAACTGATTTGGCAGACATCCTCAAAATGGAGATAAAACACGAAAAGCAACATCAAGAGAGCAAGTCAAAAGAGGAAGAAGAAGCAGAAGACACAGAGGTACACCTAGCTGGGCCCAGCCATACATGTTTGGTGAACAAGTTTGGAGGCAGAATGGCAAATAGATGTTTGTGTTGTGTATATGTATAGGAAGCTGATGACGACAAAGTTAAACCTTATAAGAAAGATTTGGAATACCTTGATGACCATCTCAGTGTAAGCCACACCCCTACTCTCCTGACCACTCCACCACTCCCCTTCTCCACTGACCACTCCACCACTCCCCCTCTCCACTGACCACTCCCCTTCTCCACTGACCACTCCCCCTCTCCACTGACCACTCCACCACTCCACCACTCCCCTTCTCCACTGACCACTCCCCTTCTCCACTGACCACTCCACCACTCCCCTTCTCCACTGACCACTCCCCTTCTCCACTGACCACTCCACCACTCCCCCTCTCTACTGACCACTCCCCCTCTCCACTGACCACTCCCCTTCTCCACTGACCACTCCCCTTCTCCACTGACCACTCCACCACTCCCCTTCTCCACTGACCATACCATATTCATCTTTAGACAATATGCTTATGTTTTTAGCTTGTCCTACAACGCTTGAAAGTTCGTCAGTTTGAAAGAAGGATTGAAATGGAAGCTGATTATGATGACGGTGGGATGTACGAGGCCCGCTATAAGAGGCAAAAGGTATGGCCAGCTAAATGGTTGTGGTTGTAGGTCTGATTATGTGCCAGCAATGACTGTTTGAACTCTTTAGAGAGAGGCTGAGTCAAAGTTAAAAGTGATTCAGAAGAAATGTGAAAAGAAACTCCAGGTAATTGTAAATATAGCAATTCAGTTAAAACTTCACTTCAAGCCATATTGTAAGCACATTTTAGTGTATTGTTTGGTATGTATGTAAGTGATGTTAACTGAATCCCTGTAGTTGACCAAACAAAGTGGAGGTTGGATTCCTAGGCTGGAGAGGATGGTAGAGTCCAGAAACCTTTGTAACTTTGAGAAGAATGTTCTAGTAGCCCTTATAGGCTGAGTAATTCAGCCTAGCAAAGTATGTATACCTCCTGTATATCTCCTGTGTACCTCCTGTATATCTCCTGTATACCTCCTGTATACCTCTTGTATACCTAATGTATACCTCCTGTATACCTCTTGTATACCTCCTGTATACCTCCTGTATACCTCCTGTATACCTCCTGTATACCTCCTGAGTACCAATTAATGTATTAATGTGTTATTTTCTCATCAGTTTGCAACATTTGAGATAACAGTTGGAGCCAATGGGACAGTTGTTAAGATGCTCCTAAGGTTGTTCTGTGATACATTGGAAGAGCAAATTTCTCACAGAAAGTACTTTTACAAGAGTTCTGCCATTGTTCGGGAGGGAATGGTCAATGTCCAGAGGTAAGCTACATGTAGCCTGTCAAACAGAGGTGTGCCATATTTAGATTAATGTGACTATACCTAGGTAGAGTTAGCCGTAGTTAGTACCACTGTTGCGGCAGCACATGGCTATGCATGGTACATGTGGCCCATGAAAACATGCAATGTTGTATTTTGGTAGTTAAGTTGTCTTTTTTATTTAGTGTCACTTTGAATGGCGATCCTGCCAATGCTACTATTGAGATTGATCGGAGAATGCTTGACTTCTGTGTTGGCTTAGATACAGAATTCTCAGAGATAGTAGAGGGTTCCCATCTCTACTATCCCAAGACTAAGTTTGAGCAAGTATGTGTACTGTAGTATGTATGCTGTAGGATGTATGCTGTAGTATGTATGCTGTAGTATGTATGCTGTAGTATGTATGCTGTGGTATGTGTACTGTAGTATGTATGCTGTAGTATGTATGCTGTGGTATGTATGCTGTAGTATGTATGCTGTGGTATGTGTACTGTAGTATGTATGCTGTAGTATGTATGCTGTGGTATGTATGCTGTAGTATGTATGCTGTAGTATGTATGCTGTAGTATGTAGTGTTGTAATGACAGGGAAGCCTGGTGGCTACAAGGTGTTAGTGTTGTATTGCAATCTACCAGCTACCACAAGTGTTAGAGGAAAGTACATTTCAGTGCATCAAGTACAAGCCCTCAGTCACTATATATCACTTTGTAAGAGTTGTTAACTGACATATGGTTAGGAAAGACTTTGTATCCTAATGTGCTAGCCAGCCTGTATGGGAAATAAATTGTACATATGGATTACATAAGCATCCTTTTCCCCTCCTAGGATTGACCTCTAATTGACCTCTGTTAGGTGAAATAAGATTTGGGTAGTGTTGCATAATGTCAATGTTTTACTGTACGTAGGTTGTGCTGAGCAAGGACCAGAAGAAGATGATCTTGGAAACTGTCAGTAACTTTGAATCCTACAAGAAGTGTCGCAAGAGGTTGGGTTTGGACGACATCATTACCTACGGAGCCGGGATGGTGATGTTGTTTTATGGTCCTCCTGGGACTGGAAAGACGATGATGGCCAATGCACTGGCAAACAAGTTGAATAAAAAGGTACATTGTATTCACAATCATAGTAAGTTTTGTACTTCACTCTTAATACATTGTACCGTAGTTCGGGAAATTTTCGTGTTCGGAAATTTTCGTGGGAAAAATTTTCGTGTTAAAATATTTTCATGGTCTGGGGTTACCACGATATTGTACAACGTGTTATTATTCGTGTTATTATTCGTTGTTAAATATATTTCGTGTGATAAATTTTCGTGGTTTGAGCCAACCACAAAAATATTTTAACAACGAAAATTCCTGAATTACGGTATTGTTTATTACATGTAAGTGTAGGGCAGCCATTTTTGTCTAATTACCTTTACAAATCTTGAGTTATTCTTCTGACTGATATACAGATTCTGCTTATCAATTTCCCATCTCTTGGCAAGATGACAGCTGGCGAGAATTTAAGTTTGTTTTTCGTGAGTCAAAAATTAATGACGCCATCTTATTCTTTGATGAATGTGAAGGAATTTTTGAATCGCGTGATAAGGGGGGTTACGATGTCAACCTATTGCTGACAGAGATAGAGAGGTAGCACACAAAAATCATGAGAATTCTCATCTGATGATGATCCTCCTACTCTGACCTCCCCACTAGGCATGATGGTCTCATTATACTGGCCACCAACCGACCTTTTGACCTTGATGAGGCAATGCACAGGAGAGTGATGCTGGCTATAGAGTTCCGCCAACCAGACCACCTCCTCCGGAAGTCCATTTGGGAGTCGCACATTCCTGAGAGCATGAAGCTTACTGAAGATGTGGACCTGGTACAACTTTGCCCGCACATGCTGATTCTTTTTCACAGCGACAATTATCCTCTTTCTCCTTAGAATGAGTTGGCCAATAGATTTGAACTTTCTGGAGGTTTCATCAAAAATGCAATCTTGTCTGCCTTAGCTGTTGCAGTTTCCAGAGAGGGGGATAACCCTGTCGTTTCACAAAAGGATTTGGTGCAAGGAGCTAATTTCCAATTAAGAGGAAGACTTAGAATGAAAGTAAGTAAATACATGCTTCTCTTCATTCCAAGCATTTGGAAGAAACACCTTCATCTTGTTAAAATATTGATACCACAGCTGAAATACTTGATATGTAAAAGTATTGTAACTTAATTCTTTTCTATCCCTTAGGACTTTGACTGTCGAGTAGTTCCATCTCATGGCCTGGATGCACTTATTACTGGTGACAAAGTAATGAAATCTCTAAAGGATATTGTAAACTTTAAGAAAGCAAGGTATGTGTGGGACTAGTCCCAGGCAAGTGAAATGGTGTAATGTCACTCTATCAGGTTTTCATTCCCGCAGGAGTGTACTGTTTGGTCAGTGGGGTTTTGGAAAGAGAACCCAGGAGGTAGGTCACAATGAAGTGTATGCATACTAATAGTAATTCCCTATATTCTAAAATGATTATATTACCTGTAGGGATTGACCGTCTTGTTGCACGGGCCCCCTGGGACTGGGAAGACCCTTGCGGCTGAAGCCATAGGGTATGAGGTAGGACGGCCTCTGAAGGTAAGTTTCAACTTCAGTACTGCAGTGCTCAAAGATTAGAGAAGATTTAAATGACACTCACTACTGCTTGTGGACTGACAGGTTGTGAATTGTGGTGAACTCCTGAGCAAGTGGGTCGGTGAAAGCACCAAAAATATTGATGCCATTTTCCAGGAAGCACGTACCCTTAATGCCATTTTAGTGTTTGATGAAGCAGAAGGACTCTTTGGCCAGAGAACAGCCAATAGGTTTGAAAATTAGTTCAAGGGAACCTGTGCTTGTTGGCTTTTACATGGAATCTTATTCTTCGCTAGTACATCTACTGACCGATATGCTAATGTGGATGTGGGTGTATTGCTGTACCACATTGAGCACTTCCCGGGCATTGTTATCCTGACCACCAACCTCTTTGACAACATTGACAAGGCTTTCTTCAGAAGGCTCAAGTTTATTCTTCATTTTGATGCACCAACCAGAGAGCAGAGAATTAAACTGTGGAAGGTTTGTTGTTCATTTACACCGGCAAGTCTGCATGGACGCTTACCTAGATGTGTTAATAATACCACTTCCATTGTTTACTTCTTGATTTTTTTACTCTAGCTCTTGATTCCTGAGGAGTGTCCTGTAGCTGATAATGTTGATTATGAAAAGCTAGCACGACATGAAATGACTGGCGGAAATGTATCTGCTGCCATTTTCAGAGCTGCAGCAAGAGCTGCTCTGAGGGCAGAGTCGGAGAGAATCCTGCAGATGGCTGATCTTGAAGAATCTTGTGAAGAGGAAGTAGGAAAGTCAGGAACCAGTATCGCCTTCAGAAGACAGGACTCCTTACAGGGAATGTATAACTAAATATGCTACTAGTAGTAACAATTTAATAATACCAATAAATATTGATAGACAATTATAACTTTGTTTATTTTGGGTATAGAAGCATAGATATAGCAATATTATAATTTTTGTATATTATGAAGTATGTAGATTGTTTAATGAAACCAGTAGTCAATGATCACCTTACAGTCATTCATGTCATCGTGAATTTGAAATCTGTCCTCCAGTCTAGATAAGACTTTGGTTATTTGCCTGATTGGCATATACCTTTCAGTAATTTTCACTTCCTCATGATCACCTACAAATTATAATTGGTTATATATCTAGGAGGGCTGTACTCTTTCCAAATATGGTCATTACAGTAGTTTCCATCATCATGATTTAACTACTATCTCATTAAAATAAAACACTCACGTTTTCATCCATAATCATATGCTTTTCTATCTTGTTTAAATAAAGATTTCTGAAGGTGTATACATACTATACATGATACGTATATATATCAAAATTACATATTCCAACTGTATAATGACTACAAAGTATATAGCAAATTTAAATCTACTCTCGTCAGAATGTTTACCATGTAAGGCATCACCGGGGAAAAAGAGGAAATTGTAATCCGTTGGGGCTAATTATGGATATCCTAAACATGTACATTAGACCACTGAACTCAACAGATTGACATCATTGACAGCGACACTTTTCCTTTTGTAGACTTATATAAAAAGGAAGGACTACAGCCAATGTTCATGCAACTGCAATAACTAAGTTGACTTTGAAAATAGGATTGAATACAATAATCTTCTTTAGTTTAAAAGATGCTACAATTTGCCTTGGATCTGAAGACGACTTACTTTCTAGTGGCCTTTTTGAGCTCAGCATGCTGGGTTAAAAGTCTCCCGTTGAAGTGTGGACAAACAACAACTGATGTGGACAGTTTGAAGACTGCAATATTTGAAGAACTGCAGTGCAGTGATCATGAAGAGCAGAATGGCAATTCAGTTGAAGTGAAGAAGATTACAGTTGGATGCAATGCTACAGTGAATGCCATTAGGGATGCCTTTATAACTAAAATGGAAGTCAACACTAATCTGACAGTGGACAATGCTAGCTGTACATGGATGGTAGATGATGGATTTGGAGACAGGATGGCAACCCTTAGCAGAGAAAGCACTAGGGATGATTTTTATGGACTAATTTTGTTTGAGATGAAGGAGGAGAAATTACTAATTAATTCTAGTATAACACTCATGGGCCTTGCATCAGCAAACATTTCTTATGAGTGCAAGTACAAAGACCAAGTTGAGAAGAAGACAAGTCGTGTGCTTGTACATGGAGGACCTAGAATCTTCTCGGGTTGAGTTGAGGATACAGTACTCTTGATGCTCACAACAAAATAAACCTGTGAATATAATTTATAACTGCATATATGCTCCTTTAAGAATAGTATATATTCTATATTAGCTAGATTACTATATAATTAGTTTTGTAGTAAATCTTGCATAATGTTTCATAATTAATTTAATCTGATTCAATGTATCAACAGATTATTAAAGCCAATTATATTATGGCTATAGCAGATACACTACTGATAGCAAATTGATCAATATTTACCACACATGCAAGAACAAATATTAAAAGGTATATATATAATTACAATATAGAATGTACATATGTACAAAGTTAACTATATAGCAAATTTAGTGACCATATCAGGTGGGCACTATCGAATTTGAATGCACTCCTGCTATACGGGGAAACCTGACATTGATCATCACGTATATATAGAGCATGCAATAGCTTACACAATGAATCTATAGAGATCACGTGCACATGGGTTATCAATTACATTCTCACATATAGACTCTATTAGGTCCCATGTGTTATTTTAATTCCAAAAGGAGTTCAGTCTACTTATATAATTAATGGGTCTCAGACTCTTACTAGTTAACAACAGCAGATTTGATGTATATACTTTAAAGCTTTGAATTCACTATATACTTAGAGAGTACTACCATACTCTCTAATATATATGTGCATTCACACACATACATTGCTTCAAATTCTAGGCTATATATAAACCATCTTGCTACTATGGTGATTTACATTATATTAAGATGTGAGCTTTTTGTACCCTTGTGCTGTGCAATTTATAAATTTGTAAATTTTAACTGTAAGTTATGTATGTATGCACTTGGCACTTATAGCATATTTTAAAGTTTAACAATTTCAATTATAATGTTACATATATACATAGATACGTTTACAGTTAAATTAAAGTTTATAAGGGTGTGACTACTTCCGGCGCCGCCAAACCTTAGTTGTTTAGCGCGGAGACAGACCCAGGGAACGTACTCGGATTTTCTGCTTCCTCTCAGGTAAGGCACATGAGTTTGGTGATCATTCCATCCCAGTACTGTATAAAATGTACTGAACGACGATGATAATATTGCGTTTGAATCGTTACCAAGTTAGCAGGACTAGTACTAGTTCAACCAAATAGGGGCCAGGACCTCGTCTCTGCAATAACGAAACATCCATATTCAGTAAAGTCACAATATAAGCCGTCTCCTCTACCGAAACACCAGATGCGTACCAGTGCGGCACAGAGTTTCGCTATATCTACTGTAAACGTAGGTACATTGGACGTTTTGGTCTGTATATCAGCTTTCTCCTCCAGCTAAGTATATAATTAAAATATATACTCTATGTGTAAGATTAGTGTGTTGCGATAAATTTTTGAACATAATCTATCAATGGAAATGCACAAGTTATAACGTGTGGACGTAGTGTACTAGTAGGTGCATGTGTTCACGGGAATCATAAATGTGCTATATTGTTGTTTCTATTAATTAAATTCATTAGGGGAGTTATTGTTGGCATTATTTGTTTGTTTTGCGTGTGAGGCCACTCCTCAAAGTATAGTTGCATGTGCCTCGTCAGGCTTGAAAGTATGAGCTTGTTGTTAAAATGCGTCAGATAGGCTGGTGCAACATTTGTCAGTACATCCTTTAGATTGAAGTAAACAGCCATCTTGAAACAAATTCTAATTATAGTGGTTACATATATAACTAAACATTTTCAAAAAAGAAAACCCTGCAATTTTAAGTTTACATAATAGTCTCCTTTGAATTATAGGTGTGTCACTCTGCCCCACCCCTCTATAGTCAGTCATGGTGAATGTGTACTTGCTCTTGCTGGTAGTGACCAGCTTGGTACCACATATCAGGGCTAATCATGGATGCACCTCATGTCCAAGCAATTCTTGTTCACAGGATAGAGCAGGAGAAGGGTAAGCTGCTGGCCAATTTGGCAGTGCAAGATATATTATGTAGTCCACGAGAGTTACATACAGTTGAGTTTCTTGCTGAAGAAGATCTATAGGTTGAAAGATCCATCCTTTTTAATCCAGTTCCACTATTTGTTAAATGTAATATTTTAAACTGAATCACTTTAGTGTATGTCGCAATGAAAGATATGAATCTGAAAGTTACCAAACACTGTATTACACAGCAGTGAGGAGGTCTCAGAGATATTACTACAGCTGCGGATTTTTTGGCTGGAGTAGGTGCTCAGGAACACGTTATTGGTAAGCACAAAGCAGTATGTATATAATTGAAAAGTGAGTAATTGTGTATACCTATGCAGAACCTGTAATGGCCATATATTCTATGGATCTAATTAGCCCAGCTACTCTTCACAAATCAAAACTCCAATATATATATAAATTACCCCATCACCATGGCAAAAGATAATGGTGGCCAATACAGTATATGCTAATTCGGCTGTCCTTGCCTCTGGGCTATAACTTATTAACCATATATATATATCTTTTGAGACAATGGTTTATGCACAATGCATATTATACGTATGTACATATGGTATGTATAGGTTTGACAGTCATATTATATTTGATATATATGTATGTATAGGTATGAGAGTCAATCTAGATATACTACACGTTACAATGCAAGACTAGTCTGTGAGGATTATTGTTGCTCAGGATTCCAGCTGATCTCAGGAGGTCAAGTGCAATGTCGTCGTAAGTAGCACTGCTCGTTGCCTTCTAAAGTCATTATCTGTAGTCAATGAGTACTAAGTTAGAGTTGAACTGTTGCTGTAGATCAATAATCATTAACTAATGAAATGTGCAGTATAATACTCTACCTATCCCTGCAATAACTACCCCGTATATGCACATTTCATGTGTGGTTTTAAGAAGAGCTGCTTTCCTATGTACAGCTGTGTGTACTGGAGGATGCTTCAATAGTGGCACATGTGTTGATCCGGAATCCTGTGACTGTCCCCCTAACTGGACTGGACAGTACTGCAATGAAGGTACGTACATATCTGTATATATAAACATGGAACAGAGTGACTATATAATCTTTATGTTGTATGTTAAGGGGCTTTCCTAGAAAATTGTTTCCTCTTTGTTGGTATATATATATGTACGTACATGTACATATATGTATACCATATATATATTCTGTCATATGTATATACGTATATATATGCATATGAGTATCATCATTTTATCTTCATTAATTATTTGGCGCACTTTTAACATCACCAAATGTCCTACCCTTTCCTATTTAACCTGGCTTGTATTCCCATTCCTCATATATTGCTGATGAAGGACCTCCGGGTCGAAACATCCAGAATTAGTAAATTCATGTTGCTGACGCTCAATAAGACTTTATTCTCGAGCATAGTACACATATGAAAATAAAGTATTTTTACAAAGGAATCTTTACTTTTGTTTAGAAACATAGCAAGTTACTTTTGATGTTTCTATTTGGCTGGAATTATTTGTATTTTCAAAATCAAAATAGACTTTTTGCTTAAAATATATAGTTTACTTAACTTAATTAAAGTTACTCAGAGTATAATACATACATTGTATGTATGTGTAGATACTGATTTCATCATAGTTACATGTACGTACTTCCTGTTTTTCAGATGTAAATGAATGCGAGAGTGCCAATGGTGGATGCAGTGACTATTGCAGTAATATTCCTGGCTCTCATGAGTGCTACTGTAGAACTTATGCTACTCTGAATTCAGATGGTCGTTCATGTACTTGTCAACCCGGATTCATTCAGAATGACCAGGCCAAAACTTGTGATGGTAAGTATAGATTCATTTATTGTTGGATTACTTATTTCTTTATTGTTATTGATTTCTCATATTCAATGGATATGCTCTCTCTTGTATTAGATATTGATGAGTGTGATACTAATAATGCTGGTTGCCATCATGAATGTGTAAATCTTCCTGGAAACTACAGTTGTCACTGTGACGACGGATATGAGCTTCACGAGGATGAGCACCTGTGCTTACGTAAGTATACTTTACCTCTGAGGTCCTGTATCGACATTTGGAGCTGAACTATATTATGTCGTTTCTCCTTCAATTCAGCAATTTGCACTGGAGGTTGTCTAAATGGGGGCACTTGTGTTCTACCAGAAACCTGTTCCTGTGTCCCTGGACGGACTGGACAGAATTGTGAAAATGGTATGTTTTCTAAAGATAAGCTATACCCTACATGTTTGATATATGCCACTTATATTAACTCTTATATAGACATTGATGAATGCGAGACTGGAACAAGTGGTTGTCAGCAAAATTGTCACAATAATATTGGAAGTTATTACTGCTCCTGCAATGTAGGCTTCCTCCTGGCTAATGACCAACACGCATGCTTGGGTAGGTAATATTGTTACCACATTAAGGTGCAGATTGACAAAGTGTTCTACCTTATATCTACATTGACCTTACAAATCTGGTAATTACATACGTACTGAATTTAAAGACATTGATAACAATCAATATGAGACCATAAATCATTAATTTCCTTGGTGCATGTAGATTTTATATTACTTCCTTATACATGATACCTATCACACATGATTGATTAGTCAAGTTAATATCTCTAAATTAATGCAGATATCAATGAATGCTTAATTAACAATGGAGGTTGTGATCACATCTGCTACAATACAATTGGAAGCTATTACTGCACATGTAGACCAGGCTATACCTTGCACGAAGATGGCCACACTTGTATTGGTAAGACAGCACCCTCTCTCTGTGTGTTAAACAATAGGCCCAACCCTATCCTACTCTATTTCTCTATTTCCTGTAGCCCAACTCCTACTCTATTTCTCTATTTCCTGTAGCCCAACTCCTACTCTATTTCTCTATTTCCTGTAGCCCAACTTCTACTCTATTTCTCTATTTTCTGTAGCCCAACTCCTACTCTATTTCTCTATTTCCTGTAGCCCAACTCCTACTCTATTTCTTTATTTCCTGTAGCCCAACTCCCTACTCTATTTCTCTATTTCCTGTAGCCCTACTCTATTTCTCTATTTCCTGTAGCCCAACTCCTACTCTATTTCTTTATTTCCTGTAGCCCAACTCCTACTCTATTTCTCTGTTTCCTGTAGCCCAACTCCTACTCTATTTCTTTATTTCCTGTAGCCCAACTCCTACTCTATTTCTCTATTTCCTGTAGCCCAACCTTGTCCTACTCTGTTTTCTCCCCTCAACGGAAATATTACTTGTACTGGGGCACAAGTAACTGATGAAAGCTGTAGCTTCATGTGTGATTTTGGTTACAAGTTGCAAGGGTCCTCCTACAGACTCTGTCAGCCAAACAACACTTGGTCCGGAAACAGAGTCCAGTGCAATATACTTCACTGCCCTGTTCTAATGTCTAATGAAGACTCAATTATTACATATCCTTGCGATACTGCATACCAATCCGAGTGTAATATTCACTGTTCTCCCAGGTATTACAATCCCTTTGATGGCATGGATTCAATGATGTGTGCTCTGCAGCAACCTGTAGAGAATAACACAGTAGGGTGGACACAGAGACCAGAATGCCAAGGTGCATACTTACTATACATACATACATACATGAATAATCAAAGTGATAATCAAACCACAAGTGTACATAACTTAAAAAAGTATGCAGTATATAGGACATCATACATATATATATCATGCAATTATAATAATACATACTTAATATTTTCTACATAATAGAAATTCAACCCTGCATGCCAGACCCTTGTCATCATGGAGGCTCTTGCTCAGAGTATAATGGAGACTTCTTCTGTGACTGTACCAATACCGGCTTTGAAGGAGGGATGTGTGAATGGGGAATTATCCAAATTGATAGTATTCCCACTCTCAGTCCTGGAATAGACTATTCCTTCAACATTTCTGCCAGGCCTGACCATCAACTAATGTTGCTCCTATCCCTCAAATCTGATGAGGAAGCCTTCATCAGTCCAGACTTTGTTGAATTTGATAATGCTACAACTATAAATACAGTAACGGTATCCAGTATGATTGAAGGGACCAATCAGATAATTATCACACTAGCAGGTGTCAGTATGCATCAGTTTATCACTCCTGAACCAGTGACCTTTTTAGTAAAACATGAGGAATCAGTTCCACTCTACTCTGCCAACCGCAATCTTGAAGTTGACATTTTAGAACCGAGCTGTTGTTTAGACAATGCTTTTACATACACCTGTCGTAATTTACATATAGTGGATATTGTGTCAAGTTGCCAGCAGACTACAGAGGGTGTGATACCGGGTGTGTCCTTCCTGAAAGGAAACAATATTACTGTACCACTTTCATTTGGTGCAGTTATGGTGGATGCACCAGGTAATGGTTTTGAAGTTGAAAGCATACACGTCACTCAGTCTTGTGCCATCTGTCAGCAAATTCAGCTTCTTAGCTCATCTGAAAGGAGCTCCTCTGTTCAGTGTAGCTCATCCATGGCTGGCCCTCAAGGATGTTACTGTTACAAGCTCTCAGCTGCTGATATTGAACAAAAACTACAGTTTGAAGCACTGGCTACAACCTATTTAAGCTACATTAGCTTCCTTCTGCCAGACTGGCTGGACCTTACTCCTCTAGCTAGTTCAAGAGTGCATCTTGATGATAGCTTCCATACATCCCTTACTGAAGCCTCAAAATTGCAAGAAGAAATTTACTGTCACCATTTCCTCCCAGGCATGGCTACTTCTGGTCTCCATTCCGTTCTAAAATATAGAGGTAATATGCAGGTTGGGGTTAATGGACAGGTAGCATCATATGGCTCCTTTACAATTAGTTCTAGTGACCTCATTTGTGTGGCAGTGGATCTCTGTGAAGGATATGAGTCCACTCTTCATATATCCATGCCATTGGCCTTTCCTTATCTAGAATCTCCATTTTTTGCAACACTTAAAGAACATGGGTGGGACCTTCGAATCAAAGGTATCTTGATCAATAGGTGGAAACCTCTTCCAGCTAATTCCTTTGTTGAGGCACTAACACCAGTAACTTACTGGAATGGATATGACAGTGTTACACCACATCTGGGGCCGATTGCAATGGCATTCAGTGCTGCCTTGGAAGGTGCATGGAACATCTCATCGGAAATCAATGTCCATCTTTCTCTTAATGGATCCTTTGCAATTGAGACATCCTCCATTGATGAGGTAAGGCACAATTTAAATTCATGGTTTATACATGTCGATAACTTTTAAATCCTCCCCTTATTTGTGTAGCTTATATCAAGTGGACTGCAGCAATCAGTGAAAGTCGTTTCAATGGGAAAAACAGAATTGAACATTTGGGTATTTTCTAATAGACTTAATTTTCATAATGCTGATTCAGTTGGTTATCTAACTATAAATGATGAGCAATCTGATGAGGGGTGCGGGGCACACGATAACAGAGTGTACTTTCAGGTAATGGATAGCTACTATAAGGAATTCCACCATGATGATATCTTCTCTCGAATCCTGATAATTTCTCCAAGAGAAGTTAATGGTGAACGCACCGTGTTTCTCTGTCCAATTAATGTCACTTTTAGTCTTGATTCTAACGTAAAGCTGAGAGGCCTTGCTCTGCATTCTGCTTGCCATGACCTTCACTTTGGTGAACTGGTATTTACCAATATGAACCATGCCCTCTTTGCAGGAGGTCAGCAAACTCCTCTTGTTTGTCACAACAACCTAGATTCCTCTGATCCATTTGTTTTGTATTCTTGGAGCAGGAATGCAGATTATCATGAACTTGGTGCTTTTATTGCAGTCAATACATCAGAAGGTAAGCCCACTGTGAAGACCACCTTTGTGGCTGAAGAAAAAATATACCCTTCTGCCGAAATAGAAGCTGTTGTATCTCCTTGGCCTAATACACGCTTCATGACTGACATTAGAATATCGGAAGACAATTTATGTTTTTTTGCAAGCATGATGATTTTTGGATCCATTCCAGTGGATATAAGTGGCACAGCAACTACAGACAGAAATTGGAATGAGATGACACTTCGCTTACAAGGCTCCGTCCATAAGGATTCTCATCTCTGGCTTACACTTGAGGAAAATGTCAAGAATGACTTGGAAGAAGTAGCTGAGAGAGCTTCTAGCAGATTGGATTTGGCCACCGACTCCCTTAATCGTGCAAAGTATCAAAGAGACACCATTAGCTCTCAGCGTGATATGGTTCTGGAAGAATTCCAAACTAAAACTAACGAATTTTCTGATTTCCAAACTGGAATCAGTTCAAAGAATCAAGAAATTAGTATTCTTCAGATGGAATTAAACATTAGTGGAGAAGCAGAAAGCTTACAGAGGGAGCTTGATAACCTTTGTGAGATTCAATCCTGTGGAGACACCTGTAAGTCTGGATTGGTCTGTTCTTCATGTGTTCAGCCTGTCCAAATAGTTGTGGAAGAGCAATGCACTGCCACCTGTGAAAGAGTTAGACAAGTTAGAGTCCATTCAGGCTATGAGTACTTCACTGACTATTCCACGAGGAAGGCATGTGGCTCAGGATGGCTCATTAGCTGTATACCAGCTGCTGTTTTTCCCAATGCATTTACAGCAGCTGCCTGCTTCATAGGATTTGCTTTTTTTGGAGGTTGCACTACTGTTAGCTATCCATATCAGGCACAGAGGAGTGTGTATACCCTAACTGAGGTCGTTGAGAGGTATTCCTGCCTTAAGCCATGCAGGGTTATCCGCACAACCTACATTATAGCTGAATGTTGTCAGAATGACCCTTGTGCCACAGTAATCCCAGATGTAATGTGCATTGAAAGCAATGCCCTTTGCAGAGAAGCTCGTCAAGCTTTCTTACTTAACCAAGCAGAGTCTCCCTCTTCTCCAGGCTACAAACTTCTACGGATTGATCAGCTTCAATCTGAGTTGACTGTCTTGCAATTGCAGTCAGAATCACTGTCCATTGAAGTAGGACTAGTACAGAGCAAATATGACCAACTGTCCCGTGTTTATGACCGACTTTCAGAGGCTGTTGAATTAGGAGAAAGACAACTCCAAGAAATTGAAGAGTTGAATCGTGCAGGTGAAGAGCTTTCAAACCAGTTAAAATATCACTCCATTGATGAAATATTTTCAATTACTAATGTAACATTTGATATCTTTGGTACCGGATCATTTCCATTCTCTTTTCTACTGTTCGTTGACTATACTTTAAACACACTTGCACTTAATCATATTGGGAGGGCCAGCTTTAATTTTGATTTCAATGTTCAAGAGAGTTCAACAAGAAACTTTGTACAGAGGCTCTCAAGAGAAGTACAGGAGATTTTAACAGGAAACACTGCTAGCAGACAAAAAAAGCTGTCTTCTTCAGAAACATTGGGAATCAACTGGGAAGAATACTGTGAAAGTCTGTATGCCATGAGAGCCGTAATGTATACAGCAGTTGAATCACTCTCAACGTACCAGGCAACACAGAACTCTTCATCAATCAATGCTACTGAAGTGAAAGAGCTCCTATTTGAGGAAGTCAATCTTATCTTAGAAATGAATAATAGCAACCTCAGTAATGTAATAAATAGTACCATTCTTGAAATCTTAACAGTGAATGTAACTGTAGAACACTTGTTAAGCAAACTTCCTAACAATCCTGAGCTGTTAGCCTTGATTGACACTTTATTGAAAGCTGCCTCTACCGCAGGTGAATTAGTGGTGTATTCTAAGATGTCCGCCTTTCTTAACTGGCAGGTTGAGATGGAGCTGCAAATGAACAATACCATCAGTGAATATGGTCACACTTGTGGCAGCTTTTTAGACTGCATTGCTACCATTTCTGAAGTTATAAAAGAAGCGTTGATAGTACCCCAGCTAACAGAAACCAATGAACTACTTTCACTTTTGCCACAAGCGGAAATGGACTTTATTCAGTTGACTCATAGAGCAGACTTTGAGCTCCAGGAGGCTGCAGAGAAGCTGATCAATATGATTAATATTGTAGAATCTGCAGTTGAGTTTGATTACTGGTGTGCCTCAAAACCACAAGTGATGCTAAATGAAAAGGTCGATGAGGTTATCTTAACTGAAGATAGAGATTCACTCAATTTGATCTGTAATGCCTCTTCGGAATGGCCTATGTTCTATCACTGGTCCAAGGATAACATGACTATCTCCGGAGCTGATCGCAGAGAGCTGATTATTGAGTCTGTAGAGCCATCTGATGCTGGTGACTACCAGTGCACAGCGGCCAACCATATAGGATCCACTGAATCAGCACCGATTTCTGTAAGAGTGTACGTGGGCCCTGAACTGATCCAGGAGCCAGAGAATGTCACTACATATGCTGAGAGTGGAGATCAGATTGCTCTCTTGTGTTCTGGTGTGGGTCAGCCAGCTCCAATTTGGAGTTGGTACTTTAAAGGGATGACTTCAGAAACATTTGCACAGGTACCAGATGAGAACTCCACTGAATTGCGTATTAAGTCTCCTCAGCAACCTGTGCAAGGCTGGTACAAATGTGTGGCAGAAAATGAGAAAGGGGTTGTTGAATCAAGAGAGGCATTTGTGAATATCCTTGGCTCTTCAGTTGCACAGTTTTCCTTACCAGCTGTGGTAAAGTTTGCCCATAATAGCCAAGTCAGAAAAAGACAAGCATTTGGCACAATGTCTTTGGAAACTGGAATTAATCCCCATTTATATACTACACTTAATCCTGAACAGAATGATCTCTCCATTGACCTTGAAGAGGTACTGTCTCAGTACATTGATCTCTGGAACGCATCCATTTTTGGGGCTACCTTACACCAAGAGAGACATCTTTCGTCTAAGCTGACCTTTCTGCTTGGAACAAAGCTCATAGAGAATGACTACAGTTCCACACTCGTTGAAATATTTGAGAACTTTACAGATGCCAAAAGTCAACTGAAAGATCTCACTGATATATTAAGTCCTCTCCTAGACGTGGTAGATTTTAGGGAACTTAACAATCTCATGTACGATGATATTGACTATAGTGGTGTTGATATGGACACTGTTATTTGGAGGTGCCCACCAGGACAAGGATTCAACCGTACAAACAATATGTTTTGTGGTGAGCAATACGTTGTGGTTCCTCATTTGCATATCAACTATATACATATACAATACAAAGAGGTGGATCTAGATAAGGGGAGGGTGCTAGGTTATATAGGGATGTGACAGAGAAAGGTTATGAGGCAGTTTTGGCTAGTGTTTTGCCAACTGTTTGAATTATACGTATGTAGCTAATACAAGCTAAAACTTAGAGGAGGAGGTACGTACTTCAGCGCCCAGAGCACCCCCTAGTCTGTGACTGTAGATAGTGTATTCATGACTTTAAATTAGGAGCAATACACCATATTTTTTACATGCGTACATCTACTTTAGAGTAGAATGCCTATAGGGAACTAAACCTCATGAGAACTTTGGTTGAGGTTTCTCCTTTTACTTTTCTTCTTCTCCACTGGGCCAGACAGCTGTCTCTGGAAATTCCACCCTTCATTAGTGACCCTGGGAATCTCATGTTATATATGTCTATCCAAGTTCTTGATACGTAAAGTTTGCCTCTCTGTAGTTTCTTGTCAAACTGGTCACTATCAGAAATCAGTTGAAGAGACTCTTTCAGGAGTGATCTTGTTTGCCTATCCTTCCTGCGTCCCTTGTCCACTGGGGAGCTTCCAGCCATTTGAAGACCAAACAGGCTGCACTCTATGTTATCCTGGATCCTATCAAAACAAGCTAGGGCAGAACAGTTGCCGTCCTTGCCCTAGAGGAAGCTATCAGCCTTACAGAGGAGAATCAAGCTGTAGCCTTTGCCCTAATGGAACTACCACCGATGACATTGGAAGTGCTTCTGTGGAAACTTGCAAACCTATTGAAAGTAAGCTAAACCACACATTTTCTATCTGTATATAATGATTGCATATTATACTAAAGAGTATATTATGTATAGGTACATATACGTAGCAATGAATCTATATTATACATACACTGCATACATGGTCAGTATAGGTCAAGTTGAATGGTTAGATTTTATTTTCATAGGGAATACTGAGCAGCCTTCAATTGTTCAGCCCACAGAGGAATCTAATCGAACACAATTGGTATGCAGATACATGCTTAAAATATTCTGTAATGTTGATTGCTTTCAAAACCACACTCTCTTCCAGGTTATTATTTTAGGATCTCTTTCGGGTATTCTTGTAGTGGGAATACTACTTACAGGTAAATAATAATATATATATATATACTGCATGTACAGAGCCTAATGTATTCCATATTCATTTGTATATATTTCCTTATCTTGTAGTGTTTGGCTTTATAGGTGGCATTTTGTATGTAAGGAAGAGACGAAAGAGAAGTAAAGCTAAGTCAAATAATGGTTTCACTTTTATAGAAGAAGAGTCCACTCGAAGTTTGCAAGGAGAGTGGAATGAAGTCAGAGAGAGTATTTACTTGAGTGAAGATAGCAGCATTTATTTAGTATCTCCTGATACCGATGACGATCAAGTTATACTTCTTAATAAAGAATTGCATGAATTGGAAACAGAGTTGAATCAGAATGAGGATGATCCCTTTTGGGAAGATGGCGGAGGCAGTCAAACCTTATTGATCAATGATCATGAACAGGAGATGTCTACTAATGAGGTCTCATCACTTGCAGAACCTCAGAATGACTCTGAGGCCATGATTGAAGATGATTCTTCCTCTAAAAATGGTGAAGACAGTCAAACCTCATTGATTGATGAACAGGAAATAGAGGATTATTCTCCACTTGCAGAATCTCATAGTGATCCTGAGGCCACAAATGAAGATGCTCCTTCCTGGGAAGATGGTGGAGGTAGTCAGACCTCATTGATCAGTGGTCAGAGAGTAGAGACCTATGCTAACACAGCCCTTCTGACTGAAGAATTTCAAAATGTTCTCAAGTCCACTGAGAATAGGGAATTGTAGGCACTTACAATACGTATAACTGTATAGATCTTTTGTGCATGAGGGTTATTTATATACAACTATACAGGTATTAAGGTCCACTAAATTAACTATATGTTATGAAAACTGTATATGTAATATGTGTATTATGTATACAATGTCATATACATAATAAAATAACTTATAATTCATGGTGAGAGGTAGGACAAATTGTCTACAGGTAATATTTGGTGTGAACATTATGATAGTCAGTTGTTTATTGAGCATCAGCAACTGATATTTTATCTTTTGATCTTTTGACCTTTGACCCAGAGGTCTTCATCAGCAATGATGAGGAGCAGATACAAAAACAGTTTAAATAACTATAGGGAAGATGTAACATGATATGATGTGTGATGTGTGTGATGAGAGTGAATTGAGTGAATATTTAAGTGGCCACGAGAGGTTGTTAATTATGTGTACATATATACACACATGATGAGTCAAGATGAAACACTTTATGACTACTGCTCCTCTTCTTCAAGGCTTTCTTCTTCAAATCTTGCTCTACCGGTAAATATCAATGTTCCCAGAAGAATGAAATACACTATCACCAGAAATACCTGACCAATTTGTAAACCACTCAAACGGACATAACTTTTGATCTGAGGGTTCACCATGGCAACTATTAAACCTGTTATTAAGCCAGCAGATGTTGAATAAGCCAAGAAGATGAACAGACCTTTACCTCTACTAATAAACTGCAGTATCATTCTCAAGATCAAGAAAGAGTAGCCAAACAATTGGCCCATGAGGGTGTAGAATATATAGGCTATACTCATAGAAGCAATAATGTCATTGATCTGGATTGTGTGCAAAAAACTAAAGCAGTAAACAACACCTGGTGTTTGGTTACTTAAGTTTAATCCACAATCATCAATGTAGGAGAAATTTCCTTGGTAAAAGCAATTGTATCCTTGACAGGAAGCCTGGATTTCAGATGGACTACTATCATTGATTGAAAATGTAATTTGCTTGATTAGTATGGCATCCATAAAATAGGTAACAGCTAATAAGGAATGTATACTGCCCAAAACAGAAAGCAACCACGTTGAAAGGGAACAGTCAACGTAGTATATCAACTGTTCTCTTCTCCCAAAGGGCTTTCTGATAAAGGAATAAAAGTAGCCCTGAATCACCCAAAGACTATTTGTGCTGCGAGATTCTTGGACTTCTTCCAGGTTAACATACTGTAGACCAGGAAGGAAGTGGCTAATTGCATATTTAGGGTTGATCTGTCCTCCTGTAATATAATGCAATAGGATAGAGAAAAGAGATAATCCACTGAAGACCAAAATGGGGATGACTGCTCCAATGAGTACTTGTGTGACAACATAGGGCCATAGGGATTTCAACCAGAAGCTGTTATTAGTGAAGACCAAAGTCAACGTCCACATAACTGGTAGAAGGAAGTGGAATTATATAAATAAATATAAATATGCATATATAAAATATATTTAGAATAATATTAGATGGATTGTTGAGCATTAGTATATGCATGCATCAGCTTGCAACATAAATTAAAACTCAACAGGTTATCTGAACATATGCTCACCTGTGTATACGTATATATAGGTATAAGTCTTTATCAGCAATGATATACATATAGGAAGAAACGGTAACATACTTCCTACACCTTCAACACCATATACTTACGTAATTATATTGCATGCATATGCTGATCCATTCAGTGGCATATTATACATACAAACATACGTATATATGTGTATGTGTTGGAATATGAACAACTCTTACATGCTATATATGCCAGAATAAACATGGTAAAAGCCAAGAAGGCTAGCAGTCCTGGTACAAAGGTCATTCCATTGAATCTTTCAGCCTTGTGAAGCTTAATATGGTTCTTATTGACACTTGGGTCTGTTCCAAGACTACTCTTAGAAGCTGAAGTCTTTTGGACTCCCTTTTTTATTAACACTTCTTCAAATGATTTCAGATCTAAATCTTCTTTTATTGATTTTTTTACACGTAGGATGTCATTAGCATTGATGCTTATAAAAATGTTGATTACAGCTTTTAAAATGATTGTTCCAAAAAATGGCACAAAAAGGGCCGACACTGATGATCCCATCATGAAAAGTAAGCAATGGTGACTGGTTTCTGATTCATGTCTGCCACATAGAATGGCATACACTCCTATATATGAGACGTTTATAAATCAATCATGCTATGTAATGTATAGTGAATGATAACAATATCTAATTACATCATAATTGCTCAATTACAATCACATGTGTACATACGTATACGTATCTCATACAGATTATATACATTAATTGCACTTAACCAATGCAAAGCTAAGGCTATGATGTCATATATATATAGAAAATTTCCGGGAAGTATTACGCCTGATCAACCAAGTGACCAAAGTCTGATCTTGGTTGTCCATGGGAGACAGCCAAGATCCAACTTCAGTCACTTGCAATTGAATTAAAAAATGATATTAGAAGTAGGGATTACCAATGTTGCAACAATGTTTCTCTAGTACTGGTACCAAGTATATATGTTCTTGTATGAAGGCATGGCATATATATAAAGACTACTAATGCCTACCTAATCCAATGCTTGACAAAAAGCAGAGTATAGCAGCCAAAATAATTACTATATTGACAACATTAATTCTTTTGAAACATCCAGCTACAGAATGCCAAAGTGCCATACTGTATATATGTATACTATATAGTGGCATGTGAACATGTATATATATATATGAAGATGCAATGATTAATATGCATATGTATATGTATATATGCACAGGTTATAGGCTTAAATATAATAGAAAAGTTCAAAAGGAAGTGAAACCAAAGTGTCATGCATATATGGGTTTTCCTCAGATCTAAACGTGTACAATTTATGTCCCAGTATCCTTTCATACACTGAATAGCTGAAAAGAGTAACAAAGTACATTAACTAGTCTAATTTTAAACCAACATGGATAACTAATATAATATTATATAAATCATGAACTAATCATTTATTTATACAGTATTTGTTGTTAAATAATACATATATAATATTCATATATAATTCATATAGAGAAAACCACAGTACAGGGAAAAGTCTTTCTCATAACAGTATTACACAGTATAAACACTTCAGCATATATAACATTAAACATTCAATTACACATAATGTATGTGTGCAGTTGCATGCAAAGTATATTAATATGCTAGAAAACATTTTATCAGCAGTTACAATTAATACATACCCTGGAAAAGCATTCATGTACAGAATACAAGGTACGTAATTAACATGTAATTAACATGTAATTAACATGTAATTAACATGTAATTAACATTAATTAACATGTAATTAACATGTAAGTATATACACTAAAATAACTAAAAAGCAGTTTCATTGCATACATAAAGGATGTTAAGGTCATGGAGGACACTGCAGCTTTAGTCTGTACTGGTTTCTGTTGTTTGGTTACCATTTAAAACCTCATCAGTATTCTTGTGCTACGTATATATATACGTACATACATATAAATAATATATAATCTTTTTTCTGATCAGAATATTTACTTAATTATATTATAGATGTTATGCTGAGCATAGCTAGTATATTGGGACTGCATATACTCTATATATAATGTACATGTAGATCTATATATACGTATATAAATACACATGTGAATAGATCTTTTTTTTAAGTTGAAGGATTTTTGGTGTGATAGAGATATGATAAACTACGTAGAGTATATAGACTTACTTCATATTTCTGCAGCCTTTCATTCAATACTTCAAGCTGTTTTCTTAGTGTTGTTTCTACATCATGGCTTGTCTCTACGTCCGTCATGGTAAAGTTCAGAGCTGTATCAACACTATTATCATTTCTTCTCTTATAGAGCCCAATCATCTGAAGAGAGAACACCATCAGAGTACTTGCACTCATTCATACATTCACATATATCTACAAATTAAAGCTAATCTTAGTTGGAAGATCAAAGTCCAAAATGGCTTGCATACATTAAGTGTCATAGCAGCTGTTAAACAATATATGGGTAAATATTATGTACACTGAGTGGATATTAAATCAAAAAATAACACATATGGGCTATAAATGCATTCTTACTCTTGGCAAAAACAATAGTCCAAGAATGACTGTTGTAACAAAAAGAATGCCAGCACTCAGAGTTCCGTATCTGGCCTCCACATGTGAGGTCAACAGTAGTCCTATTATTACTAGCGGTATGCTGATAACAGCAGTGCAATAGACAGCTGCAGCAATGAATTTGGCATCATTTAGTGCCTTCACTTTTATTTTTCTGGTCTCAAATGCAAAGAATAATCCAATCCAGAGGTAGATGGACTTATATAGCAGAAATGTAATCAGCACAGGATTCAATGCTTCAGAGGTACATACAAGGTCTACTTTGCTAGAAAGCTATTTACGGAAACAAAATAAGAAAACATAATACACATGATACTAACAGTACTGGTACATACATACATATGTATACGTTATTCATTAATGCGTAACCTACAGGCCTCCCAACTTCCCTAGCAATAAGCCGGGACTGCTTAATGGCCGTTACAATCCCAAGGAAAGCAAGATCCACTAACAGTAGAAGGCCTAATGCAACAAGCAGGGTCCAATCCTATAGAGAGGTACAATGTGGGGTCAAACTACTTGGGTATCCAACATACATACACTGTATATACATCGTGTTTTTTAATTCTTGAAATTTACTTTAAATTTCCCTTTAATTTTAGGTTTACTAAGGTTGCTGTAGATATAGCGTATTCTCCATGTCTTCAGTACAAGAGTACCAAACATTAAAGTGAATCCAATTGAAGCTATCCACAATGAAGACTGTAAGTATATAATACATATATTTAATAAATATACACATAGATATATTATAAAAGGTTTAATACCTTTGTTATACAGTTACACTTAATGTATTTATACATACACATTATCTGTATATATTGTATGTACTGTATGTATGTATGTATGTATGTATCTTACATTACAAAATGCAGCTACAAAGGCAATATCGTCATTTGGAATACCCAGTAAAACAACTTCTGTATATGAGAGTACAGCTCCAAGACATATGAATACATTCAAAATGGGACTGGTCAACTTGATGTATCTAGATATATATGTATAAATATAGGATGTCACCACCTGCAGGAGACAGTAATTACAACTTTCAGAATAAATTGAAAGAGGAAGTTGTTTTATAGTGGCTGGCGCTACTGTCATATTTACCTATTAAGCATGATGCATCACTATATATATATGTACTTCAGTATTAAACATGATGTACAGTTAATCCAGCCACATCACCCCTTCTGCAGCAGCTGTTTCTTATCAGGGACCAGAGGACACAAGAACCTCTCCCAGTATTTCTAATAACTAAGCACCTGAGTCAGCTATTTACGTATACTAAGTATATACAGTTAGATATATAATATACCTTCTTTTCATGAAGATCAGGTTGAACAAAAGACATACAGTAGCAAAGCAAACTCCACACACAGCTGCTGCTGTCATGACACCAAAGAGTATCGGATTGATCACTACAATTTCATCTCGAGGGATACCATCTGATATAATTGAAAGTATTGGAAACTTATAATTAATCCCCAATGTTGGTTATATCCATATGCATATACCTGGAAATATTGTGGATATATCCTCGCCTGGGGAGAGATCAATAGTATTACTATTGAAATTAGCTAATCCAATTTGTCTACTATATAAGTTTCCTTCAAACCTATACTGTGTAATATTAGCTCTAGTTGTATGAATATCTCCCTTTTCATCAAACTGAATCAGACCCTGTAAATAGTGAATGAATAAAGAAAGGCATATTCTTATGTTCTTAATTCATTAATTATCATTATCTTATTATACGTATACATAGCTTGAAACAAGGAAGAAATGATACATACAGTATAATAATATTATGGGATATATACATATGGTTGCATGCATACAGTACTTTCACAATGCATATATATATAGACGCTTACTGTCAAGCCTTGAACCTCAATGCTACGAATTTCATCAGAAATGATATCAGCAAATAGATTTGAAATATTCCATTCGTCTAAGAAACTAAAATTTTCTAAAGTTAGATTGTTTTCTTTAAGTTTTATAATGGATTTGTTTAATGCATGTGCTACTGTTAACACAGCATCAAATGCTCTTTCTCCAAACATACTAAGTTCTTGGTTTTTCATATACTCCTTATACATATTATTCTAAAAGATAGGTACATAAGAGAAATAATAATTATACAGTGTACATATGAACACGTACATGTGTAACTTACAAGAGAAGAGTTGATTGTTTCATCTCTGCAAATGCATTCTGCAACACAAACTACATTGTTTAGAACTTTCTTAATATCATCAAAGGAACAGCTAAATGAAAATAGATAAACTTGACTATAAATTATAGATTTAAATTCCTAGAGTTAACATTAATGCTTCCAAAGAACAATTACACATTTGCTTTATATAATATTCATTTACTTCAGAATTTTACAGGAACCATACATGTACATGCACTTTACTTCATTCACCTTGATGTATATCCTTCATTAGTTGTCTCATTCCAGCGATTATCATCTAGCCATCCCAATATGACAAGCTGATAGGCAGGATAATATATCTTACGATGGTATGCCTATGTATACAAAACATATACTTATAATATATGCACATTTAACATATTAAGATTAGTTATATTAAATAGAAAACTGTTATAAGCTTACTTGACATAGTACTTCTCTAGTATATGGTTGATAAGCATTGATAATAATTATTCGTGGAGGATTTTCCTATATATTGACATACACAATTAATAATATAAGCATGGCTCAGTACAATTAACTCCCCTAGTTTATAATAAATTAAATTACATACAGTAGTCATGCAGGAAACAATTAACACTGCAAGTTACTACACTATACTGCAATTTATATATACACATTCTGTATATATATAATTATATAAATTATGTAATTACACCAGTTTGATTTATATTCAGACACTCAATTATGATTAACATGAATAGAAGACTAGGAAAAAATGAACAAATAGAATAAAAATACATTTTCCTAGACTTCTAATAACAGATTTTCTTCCTTTCTTCCCTAGGCCAGTCATTATATACATATTACATACAATAGATATTAGTATTATATGTATACATGTACGTAGTATATAGGAAACAGGTATACAGAATAGAATAAAAATACATCTAAAACCAGCAGACATGTGTTCAGACTAACCCATAACAATTCAAGACCTTGGAGAGGTAGCCTGCTCACAAACCCATAGAGTTTCACCAAGGGAATGCCAAGATGACCTTTGAAGAAATTTTCAACACTTTTAAGATCCTACAAAAAGTAAAATACATGCTTTTCGACAATTGCAACTTGACTAAATACAGTGATTATACTTTGATATTATATGCATGTATATGAAATGGATACAAACGAATTAATGGGTTTTATATGCATACATAAATGCCACCAATGACAATGGAGTATACAGAATTTAAATTCTCCAACAGTTAATAAAAACTTACATCTACAAATACGCCCTCGTACTGACTGACCAGTCCAACTGTTTTCCATTTAAATTCTGATGCAAAAATACCTTGAGCCTTATGTATGAATGTCTCTGAAGGAATCACCCGAAAGTGGTATGGATATTTCGATGTATCACTGAGTGCTGGTGATGATGAAGCGAAACTGACCTATATATGTAGAGACAACATTACAGTGTCATAATTTATAAGGTTACATATATACCCTACATGTGCAGCACATTTGAGGTCTCCCAGCCATATATAAAACAAAAGAAGTAAAATATAGATTTACAACTTGTATGGTATATTTGGATGAATTTCTTTTTTCTTCTGGCATACCTGAACTGTATTCCAAAAACGTGACATGGCAGCCACAGGTTCACTGGCCATTGAACAACCGGCACCAATAAATATCGGTGCAAAAGGTGTAGCTTCAGGAGTTCTCCAAAAGTTAAAATAACTTTCCAATGCCATGGTTTTGTTACACTATATGTATGAATGGGAGTAAAGGAAAAATACATAGCATAGATAATAGATAGTGTATGGAAAAGTAATTGCTTTTTGATTGGTTGATAAAAAGGAACTCTAGATCTACTATAGATATATTCACAGTCAGTTATATATAGGAAATTCAATGCATTTCTTACACAATAATGCAGGGGATTTCATATACCACTGACAAAGCTAGGATGGTCTTACCCCACTATCTAGGTCGTGAATTAGTTCCAAGTCATAGCCCCTTATAAGTTTCTCCCGGTTTATGTAGTTAACTGCAAGTTGAGCAGCTGCAATAGATCCTATACAAAGAGACAAATTTTAAGATTTTGATTTTACGTAATACGTACTTCTTTACGGGGACTTACCGCTAGAAACAAGGCTACCGTTGTGAGAGCTCATAAATCCTAGTCGGAGCACTTTGGTCTGAACACACTTTACTATTAGTATCAATAACACTACCAATGTCAGCTTGATTCTCATGACCAGAGGCCTTGGGGAAAGTGATTTTTGTGTGCTTAATTGACCTGGATCACGTATATAAATTAAGTGTCAATCGGAATCAGTACCCTCAACTTTGACGTCATAGCTGGTAGGGGATGTTGATATATTTAAGTCTTCTTTGATATATATAATTGAATCATTGGAAGCCTTAGAGATCCTAGATTGGTCACGGATTCCTTGCACGCGTGCACACACATCACGATAGCAGATATAAGGGTGAATTGCGTATTAATCATAGATTATTATACCATCATAATGAATACAGTAGCTACTACTACTATAAAAGTATGTATGTAGGTTTAATAACTGCTTTGTCACTTATGAATTTCCAAATTATGAGTTTTCGGAAATTCGAAGAACAGGTGATTAATAGTTACAACTCAATGACCCCTAAATTGTGTGGTTAGTCTCGTGTCATAGCCCAGGACACTATTATGCAACATATAGGCCTACATAAACCGTGTTAAAAAATGTCTGGATCTGACCGTTAAAAGGTAGCTCGCGCAAATCAATAGATGAACGTTATAGTCCGCAGAACAGCAAGGTCTACGGCTAGAAGTCTGATGATGCAAGGAAGAAGTGTTGGTAACCGAAGTGTTCAATTGAGGAGTAAGGTTGACTGCAGCAATCATGACATGATGTCATATCCACATTGCTACCTACCCCAATTCATATTGTTCAGTAGAGGGAAAGGACACTTTAGTATTCGTAAATTAATCATTTAGCATGAAAGTCATTTATAATGTCAATGCAATAACAGTTTTTATTATTAATAGGTAGAATGATAATACGGCTCTCAGTAATAAGAAATGCAGACAGTTGCAAGTTTGGTTAGTTTCCCTTATTTGGTGATATGGTTCACTTTCTTATCTAACGTCTTGTTAGTCTCAGCAGATACTGGTGGTTGTACCTGTCAGACTCGAGAGATGCTACTACAGTACTTGGTCCAACATAAATCTAAGGATTTGTAATTACTAATATGTAGACTTTTAAGAAGAGGTAATTTGCAATATATGGAAAATAAATTCGATAGGATATTAATTATTGAGGTATTTCATAGCGATGGATTGCGCAATAGTTTTGCCCTGAAGTAGATTGGGGCGCAGGAAATGCAGATCCTACGAGGTTTACTGATGGGAGCCAGAAGAGGAGTAATGACATCTAAAAAAGGAAATAAAAACTTTTACAAAGGTACGTATAATTATGCATTTTCTGTAGAACAGAGGTAGATACATTAGTACGCACACAAGTTTAGCTCTATTATTAGGACTTATTGATGGCATTCTTTCATCACTTCGTGTAGGTAGAGGTGCCAGAGCCTTGGGCTTCCACACGAGAAAAGGTGATTATGTTTTTGGGCAGAGAACTAGCTGTTAATATACTTTATCCCCTTGCTCCAAACCTGTCGTGTTCTCCTACCGTCAGATACACACTTGTTAGTAATTATCAGCGTCAGATATTACAATGTCAAGTTAATCATGGAATCCATTAAATTACAAGTACAGGAGACCTGCGTAGGATTGTCATGTGATACTTGTGTGCTTCTCACTCTAGGTGGATATGTCATTCTGAAGCAACGAATACATCAGTTTGTAGTTCCAGATCTTCGAGACTTTGAAGTAGGCTTAATGTATTAGTATAATACTGATCTATATTATACATAAGGTCACATATTACATTACAATTGCTTGTAACATTTACGTATGTCAATAAATTGTGCAATAGAGTGCATTACTAAATGTACATGTGTGAAACAGACACATTACAGGATCAATAACTTTATCATATTAATGGAGATTCTCTATACAGTACATCCACAAATCCTTTATCCACACTTATTTAGACTGAAGATTTGTGTACTGTATGGAATATATACACTACTTCTACCTTCTGCAGCTCAAACCATATGTTTCTCAGAAGACCCCTAATGTTGTTGGACAGCCTATTACACCTGAAGATATACTAGAACATTATAATAAAAAGTCCTCAGAACATTAACTAGTGGAGTTCTGTGTCACGTGCATATCACATGAAATTGGGCTGCACTTGGACATATTTATTGCGCAATTATTATCATCCTCGCTACACTGCGCATGCGCGTTTGATTGCCAAGTCAGGAGTAGGACAGTGAGAGAACCGTCTTCTGGATATTGCCTTGGAGTGAAACCTGTTTTTGTGCTCTTTTTGTGCTCTTTTTGCTTGCTAGTAAGCTATGGGAAGGTCATTTTGAAGAGCTTCTGCCGCCTGAATGCTCTTTTTGTGGTAGCGGGAAATCTCCCGCCTTAAGTCTTTGGAGGGAAGATCATGCTTATAATTGCCGCCACTGTGTTTTTAATCTTGTATTTCGTAATTATTGTGTTTAGAACATTGAACCATGTCTACCGGTATTCAAATAGTTCGCTTTTCTTCCAATCCACATTCTTTTCATCTTCCTCCTGTGCTTTTTGGAAAATGAGCCATGCATGCGCACTTTTGACGTTATATAACCTTTCATATTAATAGACCTATAATAAATAGGTTTTACTGTAATCCGATGAGCCTGCAATGTCATACGTAGCTCAAGCCTAGATTGTGTATATAGTTTGAGCACATGTTTCTATTAACTATGTAGAAATACGGTATGGATCCCAGACTGAAAAACCAGGTATGCGTCGTAAATAAACCTGAGACAGAGTTAACCTTAATATTACATGTACCTTGTAGCCTGTTGGTCAGCCTTCTCGACTGTCAGCTGTTTCTGCACCACCAACCCCAATCCAATCACAAAGTTTGCTGTCACAGGCTGCCACATTAAATCAAAGGGGACTTACCCCCCAACAAATAAGGTCAAATGCAGCTACCGCACAAGCCATTGCTCAGTTGCAACAAGTTCTCTCTGGAAGCTCCCGCCCTGTTACCTCTATTAACAACTCCCCACCTCACCAAACCCTCACACCCTCCCTCGCATCACTCATGGGGGCTCAGGCGGTTGCATTGCTAAATGGAGGTCAGAGGTCCAATTTGGATGGAGGAGTGGTCCAGTCACAGTCACATGTACCACCAGTAGGTCACATGACTGCAATTTTTATAAAATTGTTGTGGTTAGTCTGATCTCAATATTTAGTAATTACATATTTGTGTGAATATTATGTAGGCGGGGCTTAGTCCATTGATGCCTAGATCAGCAGCTGTGCCTGGTGCCACACCCACCAGTTCCATGTCTCCCCTGGGACTCTCCAAGTGAGCTTACCATGCCAGCACATACGTATGTATCTGGTTTACAATCAGGTGTACATATATTGCAACATGGTGTGGTATGGTGTGGGCATGTTTCTACTTGGGTCATCTTGTTTTGTAGGAAAAGAGGGAGACTCTCCTCTGATCCTGATGACAAGTAAGTGGAGTTGGTGACTGTGAAGTGTAACTTCTGCAGCTCCACCTCCTCAGAAATCCTACTAACTGTAGAGTAGCCGTGCCATGGAATATGCAGCTGTTACATTGTGTCTGTCTGTTTTAGAGGAAAGAGGTTTCGAAGTGGTTCCCAAGCTTCTGGTAGTAGCGTAAGAGGTCCAGCCGGAGGATATGAAAAGCTGAGCAAAGGACTGAGACACTTCTCTTGGAGAGTGTGCGAGAAGGTGCAACAGAAAAAGATTACAACTTACAACGAGGCAAGTGCTATTTATGCATGAAATACCTTTAACCTCTTTTGTATTCTACGTATATGTGTATATACTTACTGTATTCTATATGCGTATATACGTATGTACATACCTTACTCTATGTATCCTGATCTAATTATGCTGTTTGCCTTACGTATTTTGAGCATGTACTATGTTTGTTTGTTTGTTTGTTTGTTTATTTGTTTAGGTTGCTGATGAACTTGTGCATGAAATGGCTGAAGCAGAAAGATCCACTAATGAATCTGTAAGCTGTTTGCAAGAGACTGACAGTTCCCAGAGAGGATATTCTTCCCTTGGTTTTCACCCCTAGTCTAGTCTGTGTAGATGTAATTGCACCACTTGTGTTTGTATGTGACAGAACAGTGTTTGTGGTCATAACAGTTACTGTTCTGATGTGAACTTACTGTGTGTGCAAAAGTTAAAATGTGGAGCTCCTGAAGCTACCAGTGTCAGCCTCAAAACATTGGTAGCCAAACTGCACCTCCATACAATCATTTATAGTAAAGTTTCCTTATATCTACCTATGTATGTACATACGTATATGTAATACGTACAAGTACCTACATGTATACTTAAACCTGTCCCCCTGCCTGCCTGTCCCCTACCTATGTACCTGTCCCCTACCTATGTACCTGTCCCCTACCTATGTACCTGTCCCCTACCTATGTACCTGTCCCCTACCTACCAACCTGTCCCCTACCTACCAACCTGTCCCCTACCTACCAACCTGTCCCCTACCTACCAACCTGTCCCCTACCTACCAACCTGTCCCCTGCCTGCCTGTCCCCTACCTACATACCTGTCCCCTGCCTACGTACCTGTCCCCTACCTACGTACCTGTCCCCTACCTACGTACCTGTCCCCTACCTACGTACCTGTCCCCTACCTACGTACCTGTCCCCTACCTACGTACCTGTCCCCTACCTATGTACCTGTCCCCTACCTATGTACCTGTCCCCTACCTACCAACCTGTCCCCTACCTACGTACCTGTCCCCTACCTACGTACCTGTCCCCTACCTATGTACCTGTCCCCTACCTACCAACCTGTCCCCTACCTACCAACCTGTCCCCTACCTACCAACCTGTCCCCTACCTACCAACCTGTCCCCTACCTACCAACCTGTCCCCTGCCTGCCTGTCCCCTACCTACGTACCTGTCCCCTGCCTATGTACCTGTCCCCTACCTACCAACCTGTCCCCTACCTACCAACCTGTCCCCTACCTACCAACCTGTCCCCTGCCTGCCTGTCCCCTACCTACGTACCTGTCCCCTACCTATGTACCTGTCCCCTACCTATGTACCTGTCCCCTACCTACCAACCTGTCCCCTACCTACCAACCTGTCCCCTACCTACCAACCTGTCCCCTGCCTGCCTGTCCCCTACCTACATACCTGTCCCCTGCCTACGTACCTGTCCCCTACCTACGTACCTGTCCCCTACCTACGTACCTGTCCCCTACCTATGTACCTGTCCCCTACCTATGTACCTGTCCCCTACCTATGTACCTGTCCCCTACCTATGTACCTGTCCCCTACCTACCAACCTGTCCCCTACCTACGTACCTGTCCCCTACCTACGTACCTGTCCCCTACCTATGTACCTGTCCCCTACCTACCAACCTGTCCCCTACCTACCAACCTGTCCCCTACCTACATACCTGTCCCCTGCCTACCAACCTGTCCCCTACCTACCAACCTGTCCCCTACCTACCAACCTGTCCCCTACCTACCAACCTGTCCCCTACCTACCAACCTGTCCCCTACCTACCAACCTGTCCCCTGCCTGCCTGTCCCCTACCTACGTACCTGTCCCCTGCCTATGTACCTGTCCCCTACCTACCAACCTGTCCCCTACCTACCAACCTGTCCCCTACCTACCAACCTGTCCCCTACCTACCAACCTGTCCCCTACCTATGTACCTGTCCCCTACCTACCAACCTGTCCCCTACCTACCAACCTGTCCCCTACCTACCAACCTGTCCCCTACCTACCAACCTGTCCCCTACCTACCAACCTGTCCCCTACCTATGTACCTGTCCCCTACCTACGTACCTGTCCCCCTGCCTGCCTGTCCCCTGCCTGCCTGTCCCCCTACCTATATGTATACTTTGCTTAGGCTGTTGACCATAAGAACATCCGAAGAAGAGTCTATGATGCTTTGAATGTACTTATGGCAATGAATATAATCTCTAAAGAAAAGAAAGAAATTAGATGGATTGGTCTGCCGACAAACTCATTACAAGAATGTCAGCACTTGGAGGTACTTGGTACTTGTGCATGTGATAAGTGGTAACTCAACATAGTGACCAATTTGTGTCCGTCATATTAGGAGCAGTTGAGTCATTGTGAAGAAAGAGTGAAAGAAAAGAAACAAAAGTTAAATGATCTCCTGATAAAGGTAAGCTTTATCTACATAGTTTGCTATGAGGAACATCCCATAATTGAAACAAGCCCTTCCATGTTATGCCTTGTTGTGTATATGTACCTATGGCCAAGCCAGACATGTTTCTCATGTATTAGGTGTTATCCTTTAAGAACCTCATCAAGAGGAATAGAGAACAGATAGCGCAGAAAGGTACCCCTCCCCCAAATTCAGCCATCACCCTTCCCTTCTTCATTGTGCACGCTGACAAGGAGACATACATTGACTGTAGCATTTCAAATGACAAGTACGTCCGTATATAAAGTCACAATCTATTAGACCTGTGTGTCCAATAAGTGCTCAATATCATACTTTTGACCTAATACTCAAAGGGGTGGTGTTAATAGCCATCTTCATCCCACCACTCTCCTCTAGGAGAGATTATGTGTTCCAGTTTGACCAGCCATTCTCGGTACAAGATGATTTGGATGTTCTGAGGAGCATGGGTATGGCCCTTGGGTTGGACAACGGGTCCTGCACTCCTGAGAACCTGCAGAAGGCAAAGGCTTTGCTCCCAAAGGCCTTCGAACCTTACCTCACAGGTTTGTACAGCACTCCCCATCTATACGATGGCTACTTTCTGTGATTTCTACTGGTGGCACTTATTACAGTATACTTGTGCTCCTCTTTTATAACAGAAATGGCTACTGGTCCTCCTGAAGACAGCAGCATGCAGCAACCTGATGAACAGTAAGTGGTAGTCAAGTATTGCCATGTGCCTGGCAGCTGATCTCCTACATATATTCATATCACTGAGGTAGTACCTCTTCTAAGCAGCTAGAAATACTTGTACAGTCAGTGTTCACTGCTGCTACGTACTTCCTCACAGAATCTCCAAGGAGTCCAGTCTTCTTGCCTCTCCAAACCTGGTTTCCACCCACCCGGGTTCAGGTGTACCTCCCCAGATTCTCTCAGCATCCCCACTGATCAGTGGGCTGCAGGCCTCCAGCAGTAACAAACCCTCTCCCTCCTCACCAGCAGCTGCGTTTAACAAGTTCATGCAAAGCAGTAGTTCCCCTTTAGCCAAACCTTTGACAAGTAGTCCTGCAAGGACCCCAGTGAGCAAGCCCACCACACCCGGAAAGGTTGTGGTACAGCCGGTCTCCCCGAATGTGAAGAGGGTGCAGGCACAGGTGTTACCTCAGAACCTGTCAGTGCTGTCTCCCCTGGTGAAGCATTTTCAGGCAGGATACAGCCATCTTAGCTCCCAGAACATTCTCAATGTTTTAGCTCAGGCTGATCCAAATTTACTCAATCTTGCACAATCACTCCTCACAACCACTTCTCCTACTACCTCTTCAGTTTCCACTGTTTCCTCCTCACCCGGCCAAGTGCAACCTCCTCTACTTGATGCATCAGTTGGATCTTCACAGTCAAGAGGGTTGATGGAACAGCAAAAACAACCTTCTCAAATCCTACCACTGTCGGAGTCTTCACAGTCCACCTCCAACTCAATGACCCGGTCAAGCTCAACTTTATAGAGATCATAAATTTATCAATCATAACTTTATTTCTTGTACAGCTAGCAAATTTAGTTTTTTCTTGTTAACAGAGTTAAATATTAATAACAAACCTTTATGATTTCTTCCTCTAATAATGTATGTATTCATGTGCATTGAAATGGATAGGATAGGAGTACATACGTATATATGTATAGCCTATTTGTAAAGCCACACCTAACATGTCATTAAAGTTATATTAAATATCAATAAAATGTAAAGTGTTCATTTACAATGGATGGAGTTATTTGCAAATGTATATATGTACGCATGCTTAAGCTTGAGATGACAATTGTAATTATTATTCCCGAAACACTGGATTCGAAACCAATATTCTAGGAACTGGTGCACCTGAAGAATGTATTTTGTGTATATACATTGTAGAGATGAATAATCATTCGTACTCTATCTTACCAGGTGTACTTTGTGGCTTTTTCACTTTAACTCTGTGAAAAATGAATTAGGTTACAGACAAGGTGACACTCTATGCACTTGTGAATGAATAAACACACTTTTAGCTTGAAAAGCAATTTCATCAACTCCTTAATTAAAAAAGATTTATAGACAGACTTTCATTAAATACGTATATACATACCTTTTGTATATTGTTCTTACAATTATTCCTATTGTGGATACCAAGACTACGAGACCTGCAACGGTTAATGTAGCTATTGCAAACACCAGCTGAGGTTCCAAGGAAAAACTAATTCCACCACCTGTTTCTAGATGAGATAAACAATACACTAAACCACAACTGTTTCATCTAATATGTTTAAGCATATACATATACGTTTACCTATAGAAGGCGATGGTTCCTCAGTGAGTTTAGAAGTCTTTGATTTGGTGACTACTCCACTTGTAGATGTTGGTATTGGATCAGTGCTATAGGATGTATGTAGTGTATCCTTGGCCGCGTTACTATTGCCATTAGCTATATATATACATGAAGATGTCAATAAATGTGTTACCAAATGTATGATAAGTAAATTGAGGGAATAAGTAGTGATTCAGCGAAAATTGATGGATAGATAGGTTCTCATAAAATCATAAATTTCTGTATATATAGAATAATTAAAGAGATTGTCTTACCAGTAGCCACCTTTGAAGATATTTGACTGAAGGTATATGTAGTTTTTGGGGTTTTCAGGTATATGAAAGTCTGAGAATCATAGGAGCATGATTTTGAAGCTGCCTGGATCTGGTCGTCCCCAATACTCCAACTGGAATCCTGATCAGAGGTAACCTTGCAAGTACCTTTTCTGCTTAAACTAACCACAAAAAGGAAATATAACATTGTCTGGGTAGACATTTCTTTTGATCAAGGAATATAGTCTGATCTTGGTAATAATTCCTTACTTAGGTGTTTGTATATATATAGAAAGAGAGATTGTGGCAGTTTCCTTTGCGGTTGCAGTAAACTACACAAATGAAGAGCTACTACAAGACAAGATGTTATATAATTAAGTGATTACAAAGATTGGCTCCCAGCTGCAACCTTTACAAACAGCACAGGAGGCACTGTGACAAGCAATTGTATTGTAAATGTATTGTAAATGAGAAAGAAGTAAAATGAAAAATAACACATACATACAAGCTTTGTTTGATACAATATTAATGAAATCTTAAATGAATACTATTGAAATTAAACATATAGCAACCAAATATATACACTTTCACTGTCATGGTATATGCAGGATTTGTAATATACCAGGATGACATAAAGACTAGTTCCATCTTGTCAGTGTGCATGGTTATATATAGCACCTGCTACATAATTAGCTTCTATATTCACCAGACTATATACACATGTTAATTAAATAGATCGATAGATCTATCTCGATATAGCAAGTGCACATATCGCTAATATACCTATGTTGCAAAAAGTAAAGTAAAATGGCAGCTGCTGCAGGACCCCAAGTACTGAGCCCGTCAAGCGACGATACTTACCTTACAGTATTGTTGGTGGGCCCCACTGGTGTAGGAAAGAGCACCACCGGAAATAAGCTGCTGGAACGTGCTCCTGCCGAGCTGGATCGCTGGAACAGTCTGCACTTTGGCCTGTTGAAACCAGAATGCGATGATGATCCTCCACGTAATATGGTGGAAAAGACGAAAAGTAAAGGGTTTGAGACCGGTGACTCTGCTAATAGTATCACAACAAAGCTAGAGATGTTGTCAAACCGCGCGTGTGCTATTCGGGTTTTGGATATGCCAGGCTTTGGTGACAGTCGCGAAAAACCAGACAAAGACTTTCAGCTTGCTAGGAAGATTCTCGCCGTTCAGGAGGAACTGGACATCAAATTCCATAAAGCTTTGTTCTTTCTCCAGAAAGGAGGACTGGCGAGGGCAGACGCGTACAGTCAGAGTCAATTGAAACATCTTTATGATCACTTTGGAATGGACATATTTAGAATTATGGTCGTAGTAATTACCCCACCTAAACGATATGTGCTGCCAGAAAACGAAATAAAAGAGATGATTAAAGAAAACGAAGAAATATTCCATGAAGCTTTGGCAAAGGTCCTTGGTGGAGACTACCAGAGGCTGGCATATAAACCCAAATTTGTGTACATACCTCCTAATGCTACATCGAAAACCATTTGGGATGACATTGGCCTACTTCCAGCAGGAGATGGAATGAAGCTTTCGTTCAATGAAAGCCGTTGCTATAAGTGTGGTAAAGGTCTGCAAGTGTCTGGCTTGAAGGATACAGTCAATATTGATGAAATTCCAGAGGTAAAAACTAAGTTCCGCATAACCAAGCCATCACATCAATATATTCACCAAGGCAACAAGTCAGAGTTCTATTATCCCCAGGAAGACCCTAATATTCCCGCCGATACCTGCCATGTAGCATTTAAACCCAAATTTTCAGCCATTCAAAGATTTGCCGGCGGAATACTTCACATAATTACATTTGGTATAATTTACTTGATTGAAAAGAAAAGGGATATTCGCTCTATACCAACATTTTTCAATGGCATTGAAGTCTGCATTAACTGCAATCAGTCTCCTGGTTCAATGGCTTGCCTCCAAGTTGGACATGATTTTCATTTCAAAACTGAAGATGGGCAGACACTGATCATTCCTGTTCAACATAGAACATATAAGCAAGAGCTACAAGCCATCCAAATAACTGATTAACTATTAAGATTTAATTACATTAGCAGTTAATTCCTTTTCTATGGAATAAAATTAGTAAATCTTTCTTGTTTGATGTGTGTATATGAGGGTAATAGTAATTCCATTGTGTGACATCTGTACAATGTGAAAATATGTACATGGACTGATTTGTTGTTATGGTAACATATTTACAAGTATGGATGTTCAAACATAGGTTATCTTGCTAGTGGGGATCTTTTGTTTGGGTTCCTGGGCAAAGGGCAAAGGGCAAAGGTGATTAGTCTCAAAACTACACAATCTCATCAATACACTAACCTGTAGTCTTGCCTTAATCTTCTTGGAGGACTTCTTGACCATCTCTGTAGCTTGCTGTTCGTTAAAGCTTTCAGAGTCTTTCCCAACCAAAGTTTCTTGCTCAAAGAGTTGATCTACTTTGGACAGTGACATTGCCCGGATACTACAGGCATGCAATGTGCAGGATTAAATACAGAACTAGCATAATGATGAGAGAAATCATAAGTTCACTTACAAGGAATATTTGTAGACTTGAGGTTTACCATTTGTTTGAGAAATGTTTCCTTCGGAAGGACTGTCTCTGTCCATATCATCATCATTATCTGTGTCCTTTGAGGATTCCGAAGGATGACTGCCATTTTTATCACTCCTAGATGAGCTCTCCCCAAGTTTCATGGAAGCTTGAATTCGGTCTCTGAGTTTGCTAGCTCGTTCTGCTTCCTCCATTGCAGTCACCAGTATCTGCCCTATGACATCATTGCTTGTGACATCAAATGGAGTGTTACCTTCCAAATCCTTAATGAGTGGATCAGCATTCTTTTTGAGCAGAAACCTCACCATCTTCTCCTAAATAGGAGGAGAGAAACAAAAGTGTAAGCTTTAGATAAAAGCAAGCGTACATTCAGGTAGTATGGAACTTGACTGCTAATATATGCTAACTCTAGCTTGAGGAACCTCTATCAGTAATTACTGAGAGACATGCCTCCAGATATAGCACCAACTAAAATTAAACATGTGAGGAGTGTGACTTGGACACACCTGATTAAACTTTGCAGCCAGCAGTAATGGAGTAGCTCCAGTGTTGTCCTGAATGTCTATATTTACATCTTTCTTGATCAAATACTTAATAACCTCACCATATCCATTGGCTGCTGCAATATGTGCCTGAAATAGATAATTAATATATACTTACAGTATGTAAGGTGTTGATCCAGGGGGTACTAGTAAGGCAATGTGTCAGGGAGTAGATCCAGGGGGTACTAGTGGGGTAATGTGTCAGGGGGTAGATCCAGGGGGTACTAGTGGGGTAATGTGTCAGGGGTAGATCCAGGGGTACTAGTGAGGTAATGTGTCAGGGGTAGATCCAGGGGGTACTAGTGGGGTAATGTGTCAGGGGTAGATCCAGGGGGTACTAGTGGGGTAATGTGTCAGGGGGTAGATCCAGGGGGTACTAGTGGGGTAATGTGTCAGGGGTAGATCCAGGGGGTACTGGTGGGGTTATTCATGTGAACATTTTGGTATCAAGGTTGCTTACTGGGGCAATTCCAGACTCAGTGAGAGCAGAAATATCAATTCCTTTTGAGACAGCTTCCTTCAGATCTTGTAGCATCACCTTAGCTGTTTTCTGACGGATCTGGTTAATATCCTCCATTCCTATTCCACCGCGTTCCATTTCTTCGTAAAGAATCTCCTTAATGTCATCATCAAAGGTCAAATCAACAGCAAAGCAGTTGTCAACATTAAGTAGAGATACATCCACCCCATTCTATGAACAAAGCAATACATACAAACTTCACTACTTATGTATATGCAGCACACGTCTACAGTACAGTACTTGCTACACATTGCAGCTTTTGGTAATGCTTTTCCATCATGCTATAGATATCCCATACTTATATAGCTTATACTTAGGTTTGAGGGTGTATACATAATAGTTGTAGAGTTTATTTAGAATCTTGAGTACTGGAGCTAGTTACGTATATGCATCAATCAAAACATTAAATAACATTCTCTAATTAAATAAAAACTACTTTTATTGTTTCTTATGAAATTAGTGAGTATACATATATAATATATAATGGTTCAAAAACATTTCAATATGAACCAATTACCTTTATGAGAAGAAGTACAAGATCCACATTTCCGCAGGAGGCTGCCACATGTAGAGGGGACCACAGCTCGTTGTCCACCTTGTTCAGGCCGGCTCCATGTTCTATCAACAACTGTGCTACGTCCAACATATCATCCATGCAACACTGCAGACAAGAATTTCACCTAATCTGTAAATCATGGTTCTTCTTCATCCAATGCCTAACTGCCTTTAATAATCTTTATTTTAAGATACTCTGTATATGTACATATAACAGTAGTAGCTATTGAGCTAGTGCCTTTCTAATGAAAACTTCGATTCTATTCTACAGAGTTACACAGAAGGATTAAATAAAATGGCTGAACAGGTTCTGCAACAACCTATGTAGCTTGGATGTGATAGAGTGAAAGTGTACACACAGGGGAATATACCCATACCAGCAGGGGAATACCCTAGTTATGGCTCATATTGGTTCCAGTAGGGAAATACCCTAGTTATGGCTCATATTGGTTTCAGCAGGGGAATACCCTAGTTATGGCTCATATTGGTTCCAGTAGGGAAATACCCTAGTTATGGCTCATATTGGTTTCAGCAGGGGAATACCCTAGTTATGGCTCATATTGGTTCCAGTAGGGGAATACCCTAGTTATGGTTCATGTTGGTTTCAGCAGGGGAATACCCTAGTTATGGCTCATATTGGTTTCAGCAGGGGAATACCATAGTTATGGTTCATATTGGTGTCAGTACAGATGGAGACAGTTACATGAGAACTAAGTCACAGGTGTTTGATTGAGAGCAGTGTGTTACTAACAATGGATCAACAACACTGTCTTTGTATACAACTACACACACAGCAACAGGCAATGAGGTGTGAAGGGTGACACATTCCCGCAGACTAATAGGTAGTAGTATACACAAGCATCCAGGAGAGGTATGCAGGGCAGTCATACAAGGTCGTGGGCAGACACCCACCCACACATAGTAAATTATTTACACAAACATGCTTGCAACTACCCCAAAAATCTAGAGAAGCTAAGAATGTAAGGATTCAAGGAAAGATTCCCAGGGTAACTGATGGTGGATACATCTCCAGAAACAGCTGTCTGTCCCAGTGGAGCAAAATAACAAAGAGAAGATTTGTATCCTCATAAAGTTCTCTAGATTTAACTCATTATCAAATAGTTCACAGGTCACATGTGAAGGAAATATGTTCTAGACTACTCATGGTTTCCATGCATAAGAGCTCTCCATTCTACCTGTCTAGCAACTGTCAAGTCTTACCTGATGCAAGGCAGTAAATCCAGAAGCCAGTGATGCAATATTCACATCAACTCCTCGTTTGACCAGTTCTAACACTAAAAAGTCAAAGGAACTAACAGTGAATGAACCGACGTGTTCAACCATTACACCATAAGGTAGCAGTATGGTGTTTATCCAGAATATACAATGGGCTTGTCACGTTGAAATGTGACCTCATCATAGCCTACGTGTAATGTTATTCAATTTCAGTAAATCACATAGAGTCTAAAGTCCCTGTTCGAAGTGAAAAATACTTTTCATGTACTCGAGGGCCAAATACCCAGTTCATGAGGTGGTCTAGCGTACACTATCACAACAGTTCTACTAACTATGTAAATCGAACAGAGTTCCGCATCATGCGATCGTACCTTCCGCCAAGTCCCCGCGCTTGCAAGCATCTCTAAACTTTTGTTCTGAACCAAAAGACACGCACTTGTTGATGGTCGACGTGCGGATCTTCGTGTTACTGTCGTTACCTTTCTCCCATTCCTTAAGCCGGCGTAGTTGTTGCTTGCGCATTTTCTTTCCCAGCTTTTGGCGCTCTTCCGTACTTAGGCCATCGAAAGAGACGAATTCCATTGTTGGTAGACCTGCTCAAGATCTAGCGTTGCTTCTGCATATGTTAAGAATGAACGATAAGCGCCGACCCTAGAAATATGCGCCTAAAGAAAAAATGGTGGACCATGGGCCATGACGCATAAAGATTTTAGTTTATAACCAGTTGTGTCGACCAGTTCAGCAGGAAATGGTAAAGCGTTTTTAATTGTAGATAATTAACTAGGTCTTCATTTTGATATTATATATAACATAACTGTTTTCATCTTTCAAGTTTATGCCAGCGTCTAATCCTTTTCTTGAGTTATAACTCTTTGGTCTTTGATAGATATGGGTGGATGGCATATGTACTGGGTTACAAATCTGTGTAATATTTTGATTTACTGAATGTTTTTGTTTAGTACAAACTGAAGTCGAGCCAGAAGAGCAAAGTGAGACAGTTTATTTCCATAACTCAGGCTGATGACGCTACTGCTATCGCCTGCTTATCTCAAAACGACTGGAAGTTTGACATTGCCATTGACAGCTACTTTCAGCACCCCAATCAGTTTGTCCACGAAAAGGTCGCCTCGGTAGACAAGAAAAGGCTAAACTCACTGTTTGACAAATATAAAGGCTCGTCTTCTCCTTATGGTTCTTAATTTGTCATGCAAAGACCTTATTTGCGTACATTAGCCTGTTCCAACTAAGTATATAGGAGAGGTATATGTTAGCCAGTATATAGGAGAGGTATATGTTAGCCAGTATATAGGAGAGGTATATGTTAGCCAGTATATAGGAGAGATATATGTTAGCCAATATATAGGAGAGATATATGTTAGCCAGTATATAGGAGAGGTATATGTAAGCCAGTATATAGGAGAGGTATAGGCTAGCCAGTATATAGGAGAGGTATATGTAAGCCAGTATATAGGAGAGGTATATGTAAGCCAGTATATAGGAGAGGTATATGTAAGCCAGTATATAGGAGAGGTATATGTAAGCCAGTATATAGGAGAGGTATATGTAAGCCAGTATATAGGAGAGGTATATGTAAGCCAGTATATAGGAGAGGTATATGTAAGCCAGTATATAGGAGAGGTATATGTAAGCCAGTATATAGGAGAGGTATATGTAAGCCAGTATATAGGAGAGGTATATGTTAGCCAGTATATAGGAGAGGTATATGTAAGCCAGTATATAGGAGAGGTATATGTAAGCCAGTATATAGGAGAGGTATATGTAAGCCAGTATATAGGAGAGGTATATGTAAGCCAGTATATAGGAGAGGTATATGTAAGCCAGTATATAGGAGAGGTATAGGTGTTGGTGTAGACTAACTCGGAGACACCATACAGAATGATCTTAGATGGGCCATAATTTCATTGAATGATGATTTGTTGCTGCAGATTCGTCAGAGGAAGACAAGATCCTTGCACAAGGAATTGGAAGGTTTTGTGAAGATTTGGGACTGGACCCTGCTTCTCTGAAGGTACTAGTACTAGCATGGATATTCAAGGCAGCCACTCAGTGTGAATTCACAAGAGCTGAGTTTATTCACGGAATGACCGAATTAGGGTGAGTACATCTACCTCTCATGTTCAAGTGCATATTTATTGACATTCCGATCAAATTTGCATTCTACCACATTTGACCAGCATATAGCTGCTTAGTCATGTTCCTACAGTATGTAGCTAGTAGGATCACTTTTTAATCTGTGTTATAGATTTCTTCAATTTGCATTTATCATATTTTTTAAACGAATCTTTTAGTGTCTAAGGTTGCAATTGGTTTTATTCTTTTGTCATATATTTTGACCCTGGGGGGGGGGGGTATATGCACTTGTTGCCACCATGTTAATTGGTTCTTGTGAGTGCTAAAGGTATACCCAGTCAAACTCGGGGTATAGGTGGTGTTTTGGATGGATAGGTTGAGTGTACCTGAACAACTTATCCTTAATGTGTCACCTATAGTGTTTGTGTAGGACTTAAAGTTTGTATGGCACCAGTAAGTTAGTTGCTGTTAACACATCTTTGTTGTAGATGTGATTCGTTGGATCGCTTGAGACAGAAAACTGATTCATTGGAAAGTCGTGTTGCAGAAGCTAAGGAGTTTAGGGAATTTTATATGTTCACATTTGATTTTGCAAAGAATCCAGGCCAGAAATCATTAGGTCAGTGTCTTAAATGCACTGCTTGATTGTTCAAACCTGATATACTATGATAACATTATCTAATTCTGTTTATTTTTAGAATTGGAAATGGCTATAGCTTACTGGAACATTTGTCTACGAGGAAAATTCAAGTATTTAGACTTGTGGTGTGAATTTCTTCGGGTTAGTACATATACACTAGTCTTGTATTTATCAGCCATACTCCAAATGTCTGTAGTTAACCTGAATCTTCACTACATCAGTGAATAATGTAATACATGAGTTCCAACTATTCTCTCAATAACCTCTCACATACACATACACAGGAACATCACAGAAAGGCAATATCTCGAGATACCTGGAACCTATTGCTAGAGTTTACACTAACCATTGATGAAAATTTTAGCAACTATGATGAGGAAGGTACATGCATGTACTATGTGTGTGAGGTATTGAAATGATTGATCTTCCCCTCATTAGGTGCGTGGCCTGTGTTAATTGATGACTTTGTGGAGTTTGCTCACCCAAAGCTCAAGGCAAAGTTGAACAGTGTAGTGTAGCTATTTGACAATTCCATGTGCTGATTGTAGTATATATACGTACATAGTAATGTGTAATATGCTCAGCAAAATATTTTATCAGAGAGAGTTTTAGGGATGGCTGGCACAAAACATGGATACCCTACCCAGTGTATAGAAGCTTTTTAATTGTCGTTGAACATCATTTAGAAGTATTGGTATATAATATTACAAATTTTCTAAAACATCGATAATATAATATATAGTTATAAAGTCAATCAAAGACTCGATCAGATGTCCTGATGATATATATACACAGAACATATTCCCACCATCATTTCAGTGTGGCTGTAAATATGCGTTGCAGTATCAAGGGGAGATCTTTGTTATCCATGCAGACAAAGGCCTGACCCTGTGGTAGGTCCTCCTTTAATCTGCAGTGAAGCAATAGTAAGCAACTATTACCCAATAACTCAGTGGACATTATGCAATAATAAGTGTATGTTCATTAACTGCACAAGTGCAAGATTCTGATATACAGCTCTAGATACATCAAATACCTATATATGTATAATATGAGGATACGTATATACATCATTCACGCAGCAGATGGGATGGTACAGAAGGAAGACTTAACACAGCTGGTAACCATGGTAACCATAGTAACTATAGCTCACTAAGTCACTTACACTTCAGCTTGGTCACCCAAAGATCCAATGAAAATAGCAAAAACATTAACCTGAGGATTGGCGGACATGATCTTGGCAAATGTTTCAGGCTTAATCCTGTAGCGTGAGAAGTTGGCATCACTGATAACAATCACAGTGTATTCATCAGCGGGTTCTTTGACAATCTCCTCTACTGCCTTCTGTGTGGCTTCTAGAGTGTGATCTCCAGGCCAGCAGTACTGGGAGTGAGCATGCATCTCCTGTGACCAGATCAAGGGTGTGTCAGGAATATGGGTGTGTCAGGAGTATGGGTGTGTCAGGAGTATGGGTGTGTCAGGAGTATGGGTGTGTCAGAGATATGGGTGTGTCAGGAGTATGGGTGTGTCAGGAGTATGGGTGTGTCAGGAGTATGGGTGTGTCAGGAGTATGGGTGTGTCAGAGATATGGGTGTGTCAGGAGTATGGGTGTGTCAGAGATATGGGTGTGTCAGAGATATGGGTGTGTCAGAGATATGGATGTGTCAGAGATATGGGTGTGTCAGAGATATGGGTGTGTCAGAGATATGGGTGTGTCAGAGATATGGGTGTGTCAGAGATATGGGTGTGTCAGAGATATGGGTGTGTCAGAGATATGGGTGTGTCAGGAGTATGGGTGTGTCAGGAGTATGGGTGTGTCAGTGTGTTAATGCATGTGATACTGACTTTAAGTATGTCTAATCTCTCCTTTTCATTTACTGGTGGATTACTAGAGGAAATGAACTTGATTTCAGCAGAATCTCCTGAATGACCATATACTTCCAACTAAAGTATAAAATTTAGAGTAATCAGATGTACGGACTTTACAGCCCAAAGTAAACCAGGCACTTTGAATTTTCTCTCTTGTTTGCTAAAAGCCTCCATCACCATCAATACAGCCTCCAACATTCTGTCAAGCCTCTGGTCGTGACCATTGAATCTGTACATGCTTCCACTTACATCAACTACTAATCGAATCCTTTTTGGTAGAAGCTGAGGAGATCCATACTAAATCAAACAAGAAAGTCAATTATTCTACAATCAGTCGTCCATAAGTGAGATTTTGTACTTCCGGTTCCTTTTCTCCTCTCCTTTTGTAAATTGACTTCTCACCAGTGAGCCCATCTATGAGCTACACAAGATGACATGAGATGACATGAGATGACATGAGATGACATGAGATGACATGAGATGACATGAGATGACATGAGATGACAACAGCAGACACAGCTCCATCAAAACACATGTTTAGGTATTCATAACTTTACCTTTGTGTCATCCAGATCCCCTGAAGTCTGATGTCTCAGCCACTGTCTTTCCAAACCTCTAGCCTAAATCAGCAAGTCCTTATTATTAATGCATTTATATATAGGGAGTTCCTACTTCGATAAGTGGTGCATACATTCTCCATATGTACCTGTAGACTTTCCAGCAAGGCACTGATGGACAGTGTCTGCCTTTTGACCTTTAACTTCAGCCTTTCATACAATTCCGCATCATGAGGAGTCATTCTGATTTCTTCTAGCCTGAAACACAAGACAGCTTAAGGAGGAGGAGAATATAAATTGATACTGCAAATCAGTATTACCGCTTAAGAAACGCCTTCTGGCCCATCTCCCTAGCCGCTTGCTTCACCTACGTTTACACATTAGACAGCATGTTGTCAACTTTAGACAATCCTTACAACCGGCACACCTCTTCAGGCACTGAGTCCTTTTCTGCATCTGAAACTTGGTAGACTGGGTGGCCTGCATCCAAGCGATATGGACCACCTTTACCTCCCAGACCAGCTGTGTCCCGCCCACCAGTCCCACCCGCCCACGTGTTCCCACCCACATGAGGTGTCCCTTCTGGGTCCACCTACAATGACATGACCTTGGAAAACCACTTACACATTCAACCTTCACATACCTTCCCATGTTTGGGTCCGGAAACATCCAAACCACTTTCTCTATTAATAGTCAACTACCATTCAAAAAGCAAGGAGTAAAATTTAATACAACCAGGTGAAGTGCTATACCAACCTGCAAGGAATGATCTCCCTCTAAACCAGCCATTCTCTTCCAATCCTTTAGGGATCTGCAAATAAAACATTATTCTTTTATTGTGGACACATGATGATGTCATCAGTTAAGAAAGAGCATACTTGTCTAATGCCTCTGAACTGGTCTCTAATAGAGCTGCATTGCCCAAAGAATCCACAGCTACAACTAAGGAATCACTGAGATGATCAGTAAACACAGAAGAAGTAGCAGCATTGATGGAATGATTAGCATTTTCGTTTCCAGTGCTTAACCTGAAAGATAAGGATAAACAGCTAAAAGAATTTAGTAGTAGAAGTTATATGTGTAGAGTGCAAATAGCAAAGTCACTGGTGAATGAAGCTATAAAATCATGGATGTAGAGATCTGCTCAATTAAATGTAAGACTGTACCCCTAAGCTCACTGACCATAAGCACCAGTTGTGATGTACTTACAAAAGCATACTCAAAGGTAGTGTACATTAGTTCATGTACACATTCATATATGCAATCAGGTGACACCTTTATTGCCCATTTGTGGATGTTCACCTGTTCAGCTTAATGGAGGAAAGGGTGCTTGAGGGAAGGTCTATTACTTCTAAAGTTGCTCTTCCATCAGAGGAACAAAAAGGACAAATAATTTGAGCTTCCTTAGAGAGGAGGGATGGTCTGAATTGTGAATAACCACTCCTTTTTTGGAATTTTGGAACATTAGATAAATTAATGGAGTGGACGGACACTGCAGTATGTGACTGAAGCAAAAGGTAGAGATATATGTCATCAGTAACTCTTTAGTAACTAATGGAAACAAAACATCACTAAACAATATTGTATATATAAAGTGTAAGCTACCTTGACAGGCAGTCCTGTAAGTACGGCTACAACATTGGATCCAGAAGCTAGTCTGCTATAGGAGGGCGGAGTCATCTCGTCCACCTCCATATGAAGAGCTTGTCCTAGTGTCCTTGCCGATGGACCTAGAGTTGATGCACTGTTCAGTGCCTCAGTGACCATAGGACCACCTACAACAAACCACTGGTGAAGTCAAAAGAGATATTTCAGTCACTTTGCTAACCCTTAACTCCAACTTCTACAAGATTTTCCAAAACAGCAGTATCATCCATCATTGAAAATAAACACAGCTTCCTAAATATACGCAAGCCACAGTAACCACGGTAACCAGCAGCTGCAACCAGCTATAGACTAAGGAATTAGCTATAGACTAACCCAGTTCTCTCTTTAATGATCCAACTCTGTCTATCAAGGCACAAAATATTCTCTACTGGTCTTGGAAATATCACACGATGGATGTGTTTGTTGCTTAAATCCACTACATGGACCTGATTACTGGATTGCAGAACACTGGATCAAAATAGGATATATATAACAAGTGCACTTAATGCTTTGCCCACCTTTCTGTTTCCTGGAAAATAGCTATATTATCTTCAGCTAAGCTTGAATTCAGTTTATAGAGGTTTGGCTGTGAAATTATAGAGATATCATGTACAGTACTGCTGTTGATATAAAGATACACTTGCTGTAGCCTTAAGTGGTAGTCCTAGCACAAGCTGCTACTGTTTCTAACCTGTTCCCGTACAAATTGGTGAGTTAGCCTTGAGGCCACAGATTTTAACGAGAATGACTGCACATGACCTTCCTGAGGGTTCACCAGAAGTATGTCACAGTTCTACAAGGTTAAAGTTGAAGAGGTGCATGCAAGTCATAGGATTTAAAAATTCAGTGAAATATAAAAACTGAAATGTTAGTACAATTCTTAGGGGTTGATTTGATTGGTTCTTGAGAGTATATATGCATTATCAGTGTATTTGACAGAACTTACATTTGCACTAAAATGAAGAAAATGGCCACCAGGGAGTCCCATACATTCAGTTTTTAATCTCCCAGATGATGGATAAAAACTACTTAAATCTGTAAAGTAGACTGGACCATTCCTTGTAGTGCTGTACACACCAATTGGATTACCCGTATTCACATGCACAACATCATTACCTGCACCTGTTAACATATACATATATATGTACATCACATGTATACGTAGTGTAACCTATCACCTCACTTCTAGATCTACTAACAGAAATTCCTGTTACAAAATTCCCATAATCCAAAGCATATTTCCATGATGCCACCATTTCACTGAAGCCAAGTCCTCTAGTCTCCAGTTTATCAAGAGGATAATAATATGAACCAGCATACAGAGGTCCCTAGAGAAAGGCGTCCTTATATGGCAGTAGTGCTACAGACTTTAATGTATCTTAGTTCATTGTCGGCACAATATTATCTAATTAACCTAACAATTGCGTAATGGGGCCAAGATTAGGAATGCAATGATTAAGTTCTACTTGCTATTATGATTCAACATTTTGCATTAGAATTAGATACACTTTTGAATGTTATATTAACATGTTATCTTTTGAGAGGTTTAGAAATGTCTTCTGTCACCTTCAGCTTGAGCTTGCCAGCAGACACTGAAATGGTCTCTTGGCTGCTACTGTCTGCTAAACTCAACTTGGAAGTTGGTGTTAGAGTGGGAATTTGGATCCTTTGTGAGATGAACAGCAGAGAACAGTAGAGAGTAAAGGAATCTCTGTGGGTTGAAATACTAACTTTTTTGCAAGATTAATGTTGCCTGGTGAAGCTCCTGCTGGAATACCATACTTGTGAAGTGTCTTAAAAACCAGTGTCTTCATTTCTTCGTGATAGGAATCAAATCCAAAGACATTCTGAACTACTTCAGTAATTGACTCAGCTGGAAAGTGCTATTGAATAATAATATTTGGCGAGTAATATAAGCCATTATTGGACCCAATCAACCAACATAGTCAGGTTACCTAGGTTACCTGTAGGTGTCGCACTATGTTGATGACCTCTCGGGTGGAGTAGGGGTAGGTAATCAGTCCCTCATCAGCCATCTCTCGTAGGTCAGAAAAAGCCCTTACAAGTTTCTCCAAAATAAAGTCTGGAACATCAGGACCGTACCTCTTTAACAAAGCCTTTATAGAAAACAAAAACAGGTCTCAAATCATATGTAGCATAAAAGGCTGGCCATTAAAGTACTTTCTCAGATTCCAAATCTGGATTGTCAATGGAGTGACAGGCAAACATATCTCCTGGAATAGAAGAGACAAAGTGAGCAAGCTTGTCCTCTGTAAAGTGTAATTTGCATTACCCATTGCAGCATAAAAATCGTTCCCCAAGAAAGGAAAACCAGGCCGGTTTGCCAGGGCTACCATCCTAAAGTCCCCATGAATGGGAATTAGCCTCTCACTGTCAGCTGCTTGGTGAGGTACTCCTGCAGTAGTATAGTTAGGGCACAGCAGTATCAAGGTCTAACTGAATCACTTTGAGATATACCTACTAGGGACTATCTTCCGTCCGTCTGAGAGGGTCATCTCTCCCATTTCCAAGAGGTTCTTAAGTATGCATGTCACATGCGTGGGGGCCTTATCAGCCTCATCAACCACAAGTACTAACCCATTCCTCACAGCACGAACCTATAAGCACCAGAAATATATTTCAATGGTACATTCACATTCATCCACAGAACTATATATTGAGAGAGGCAGACCAGTGGAGAATCTTCATAAACTATTTGGCCATCTTTGACAGCTGACTGCTGTGTTAATGATTGCACTGTTGTATCCCTACATGTGAAATATATGAGTAATATGGACAGGACAGGCAGCACATTTCAACTGTAAATACCTGTGTAGCTGCAGGTATTCTCTTGGTAGGTTCAACAAGTGAAGCAAATGGTCAACCAATTTGTTCTTTCCAACTCCCTAAGTACGTAAATAACGTACACACACAAAAATGTACAGTGTACCAGCAGATACTTCTCGTATACCACAGACCTGGTTTCCTACTAGCAGGAGGTGTTCCCCCAGGGAAAAGTCCTTCAGCATGTCCTCAAGAATGTGTAAATGCTGCAGGATAACAGGAAGGCACCTCTTACACACTTCTGAGCAGAAATGACTGGATGACAACTCTACCTGAGCATTCTCATAAAAGAGTACATTTGGTACCAATCCAGCCTTGTTGTGCCCCTTCTTAATCTCTTGAGATGTGCTTCCGATTGTGAGTACATTGTTACATACTTGACCTTCACACATCAAATACTTGGTAACAGCTCACACTTAGAACATTACAGAGATGGATTGAACACCTACATGTAATTTGGCCCAATCGTTTTGTAGCAACATCAAAATTTGGTAGAATGTCATTTTTCTCCATTTCCCTTTCCAGCACCTCCTTTGCCAGAGTGGGTAGGAACCTGTAACATGAAACAAATAAGTGTATCATATTACTCTGACTATATCGATGACTCACTCTAACCTTATCAAGCACACTCTACTGATGGCTTGAAAGAGAGACCCTTCAGAATTCTGTCTCTTGGCTATTCGAAGGAGCTGACGTGTTGACAGCAGATTGGAGAGGGACAGCCCCTAAACACCAACAGAATTGCCTCACCATCAAACAATGCTGGATTGCATAGCAAAGCTACGTACCACTTGGTCATTGGAGGATCTCAGAGAGGAGACCAGTGAAAGTAGTTTCTCTAGTTCTGCTCTATTGACATTAGGCACCTAACATACATATACGTACATGTACGCTGAGACACATAATGCATAAGACACTAACCCTCTTGAGACATTTTATATGTATACATTTGGAGTTACCAAATATAACTACACTGCATGCATTGTTGAATACCTTCTTCTTAACCAAGTTCCTTTCCTCTGCAATATTTAATTGCAGCAAGTTCTGAAATAGAAACATGGAATGAAATTCTGGATTTGTCAGAATGTCATTTCTGTTGCTACTGCCGGAAGGCTCAGCTAGTGCTATAATCCTCAGCTTCTTACTGATAGGGTAGATATTCCTACAGATGTGATGCGGGGATAGCAGGAGAGATCAGTTGGAACTGATTGCTAGGCAACAGATATGCAATCACATGGACATGTTTTGCAAGCCAATATAGACAGGTGCTGCACTTACTTCTCTTTCATTTCAGCATCAGTGAATCCTGTTCTCCTTCTAATCTCATCATACTTTTCTTCCCCGACCAACCTTTCACCACCAAATAAGGTCAACTCACGATCATGGATGAGTCTGGATTGAGTGTAAAACAATCCTTAACGGTTCCTTAATAAAATGATCAATTAAATACCCCTGAAGTTGTGCAAGAGTTCCAATATCTGATCTATGGACACCATCCAAGACCACCAGTTTGCCATCAATAGCTGCATTCACCAGCGATGAAAACTTCCAGAATGTATCTCCATTTGGATGAGTAATGCGATATTGCAGCAGATCGCGAGCTGTCATATCCTAGCAACAGATAATATCCAATGGAGACAAAGAATGATGGTGTCATAATGATTATGTCACATACAATAACAATATGGTACCACATAAAGTCACACTTTTTGATGACAATATATATGTCACACTTAATGACAATATATGTCACACTTAATGACAATATATATGTCACACTTAATGACAATATATATGTCACACTTAATGATTGTTTCTACTTTTGCACATCTACACACCTGATACATTGCAATGGTTTCCATTTGATATCCGAGACAATCAGCAAATCTCTGTACCAAAGTTGTTTTACCACAACCCTGAGGGGTAGCAAAGCAAGTGTCATTTTATATGAATGTCTATATAAGGGAATCACTCAGTGCTGACATTTATCCTACCTTTCCCCCCACTATACAGAAATCTCCAGTGGCATGCAGGAGCATCACTTCAGCTAAGGCATTCTCGTGCTGGCTTAGAGAAACATAATTTGTGTTGCCTGCTGCTTCAGCTAAGTAACCACAGACACTTAACATTCCCTTTGATGCCCCACCAATTGAAATTTCAATGTAATCCTCCTAAAGTTAGGGAGCGTGCATTAATTAGACAGACCTCATAAGACCCCTATCCTTGGGGTACTGTACCATATAGACTAACTTAGATAATAGCATTTCCATGTAATCTGAGCTTACCTGTGACTTCAAGCTATCAATAAAAATATTTCCTCTTTTACCAGTGTGTACTCTGAATTTCTGCAGGATCAGATATTGGTGGTAATGAATTAGATGTAAGTATGTAATATTGGAACACTAGCTGAGCTCACAGAGAGAGTGTCTTTTAAGGCTGTTCCTTTGCTGATAATCTCACCAGGTAAAGCAAAATGTAGAAGCTCCTGCACACTCATCTCAGGAAAGTTGTTCTGTAAGGGAATAAACTCTGCTTTTAATAATATACATTCTGGGACATAACATTGCATCCAGTGCTGGATATAGTTGACTACTGTATGCACTCACTAGAATTTTGACTAAGTTTTCCAAGTGGTTCATAGGAAAGGAAAATTCTAGCTGTGCTGTTTGGGACAGCATTTGAAGAGTTGAGGCAACGGACAAGAGAGCCGACAGTCTAGCATTTACCAAAGACACAAGATGACTCAACCTCATTCAGGTGCATTCTTATTGACAACACATCCAATTCACTCACTTTTTACTTTCAACAGCTGGAGCTAGTGCAGATAACAAGGACAGGCATTCCTAATTAGGTAAAATGGACAATATTCCTAATAAGGGAATGCATGTTAAGTACACTAGGATAGTACATTAATACAGACCAACTTACCTGGTACGGTACATCAGGAATAAAACGAGCTTGAAATCTCGATCGAAGTGGTGGATCCAAAGTATTTCCACGATATGGTGGAACTGGTAATCCTAGAGCCACAACTCTAAAGTCTTCATGAACTCGCTGTAACTTCCACTGATCCATTTCAGATTGGGTATGGTTCTACAGTTTGATTTGATACAGCCAATCACTATCACTCTACTTCAAGGTAAGGATTGTACATCTGTACCTGCTTTAGTTTGTCGTATTTTTCTGGAGCCAAAAGAAAGTTACCATTCTCTAACTGCATTTCTCTGTTTTCAAGCAGATTGTTTAATACTGGTAATACATTCCTTTCAGCCTTTTCAATTCCTTCCAGTATCAATACCCTCCCTTCCAAAGCAGCACGAACTGCACTCTATCAGTGTCATGTACACATACAGGGTATAGCAGGAGGATGCAGTGTGGTGAATGGGAGTGGGGTGTGGTGGGGGTGGGGTGTGGTGGGGTGGGGTGTGGTGGGGGTGGGGTGTGGTGGGGGTGGGGTGTGGTGGGGTGGGGTGTGGTGGGGGTGGGGTGTGGTGGGAGTGGGGTGTGGTGGGAGTGGGGTGTGGTGGGGGTGGGGTGGGGTGGGGGTGTGGTGGGAGTGGGGTGTGGTGGGGGTGGGGTGTGGTGGGGGTGGGGTGTGGTGGGGGTGGGGTGTGGTGGGAGTGGGGTATGGTGAATGGGAGTGACCAAGGCCTCCAAACTTGACTGGTTACCTGGTTAATGTACTCTGCTGTTCTCAGTCTGATCTCTCTTCTCTGCTTCAAATCACTCTCAGTTGTATCCCTTGAGAGCGATACATATTCCACTTCTCTTTGGATCAAATTCTGAAGAAAAATAATAAGACAAGTCCATTGGTGCCTGCTGACTGAAGTATATATCCCTTACACAGAACATCATTGCTAGTGTCCTCCTGTATGGACCAGGACCACCAACCAGAAACATGTCTTGCTTCAACATATCCTGAAGGGATGGGCAAGAGATTGTGGAGAAAGTCCTTTCACCAACATTATTAGGCAAGTATAGATATACAGCATCACTTGATCCTACAGCTGTTTACATACATACAGAACTAGCTTCCTCTTTGCTATATTATGTACGTAGCTAACTCAAATAATTAATAGGTTCGTACATGAGGAGCATGCAGTTTTACCTTTTGCAACATCCACCTCAAATGTGATAAAGCTGACTGGGAAATATTAGCAGCTATAAGAAAAAGACCATCTTTACATAAAATTAATATTTGAGTATAATAATTTTGTTATTAATTTTGTATATGAAAGAGTCCCCTATTGAAAGTATATATTACGTATGTGTATATATAGAAGAGTATTGCGTACCATTAACTACGGGTACCAGTTCAGGGTGACGCGGCGTCTTTATAGCCATGGCTACATCGCCAATAGATACTGAGAGCTCTAAGGAAAGTATAGAGATTCGGAATACGTTCATCCACATTCACTATACGTATATGTTAGTGCAAGCATATACGAACTGGTGTTCTGATTGCTGAACGAATTCCGGAATGGAACACTTGAATATCCTAATCGGACTCGTGCAACCCTCAGCACTATATACATCCTTTGAAGTTTCGCTAGAGCCTGTCTTCAAGTTTGGTAGTGCGCACCATATGCGATGCCATTTTGGTGGTATCGAGTACAAGACCCTCCCACTCTTATGTTAGTACATCTCTACATCTGACCTTTATCAAAGTTTTCAAATAATTATTTACACTCATTTAGATGTACATAAATAGTTTAAATTAAATATGTTCCAAGTTAATGATCATAAAATGAGAAGATTACTGGTATAAACTTAACAATAACTTACTTGCATCTACCTGGTCGTCTACTCTGCATGCCACTCCCACAGGGGGTGGGGGAGGGGATTGGCATGTTTAAGGAGCTCACAGTGACAGTGGGAGAGGCTGTGAACACTAAGAAGAGACATTAGTATAGTTAGGGTACAGCAGTATCAAGGTCTAACTGAATCACTTTGAGATATACCTACTAGGGACTATCTTCCGTCCGTCTGAGAGGGTCATCTCTCCCATTTCCAAGAGGTTCTTAAGTATGCATGTCACATGCGTGGGGGCCTTATCAGCCTCATCAACCACAAGTATTAACCCATTCCTCACAGCACAAACCTGTAAGCACCAGAAATATTTTTCAATGGTACATACACATTCATTTACCCTATCCTGTGCACCTAATGAATGATATAAGAAATGTATAACTTAAGTTTTCAAACAGTTAGTCAATCAAAGCAACTAAAAATTACAACATTTCAAGCAATAATGCATTAATAAACAAATACTATATTAAAATAAAACACACTTCTTTTTAAATGAAACTAGGATACTGCAATCCCAGCAAAGTTGATAGTGAGACATTGAGATCTTCACATACAGACCAAGTCAGACAGCCAATTGGCTTACAATTGACTTGTTTCCATGGTGATTACTTGATTGTTATTCAGGAAAGTTGTTATTAAACTATTACTATTGTAATAAATACCATTTGACAGTAAGTGAGTTGTTTGATGATCCTGCTCTATTGTTCCCTATTATTGCCCCATTACACATAACAAGGGTGCTCTAATTAATAGGCAATCACCAATTATCCAACTTTAACTGAAATGGTTATCACACAAAGAACACATAGTAACTAGTAACTCCCAGCTACTGTAATTCAGTTTGGGGAGGTGTGTAGTACATGCTTAACAGGTTCTCTGTGTCCTATAGATCAGTTTGCCTTACTATCTGGCTATGAAACTGTACAATCCTTTTGTGCAAGATTATTATTTTGGTGGCTTGAGCTTAGGCCAAGTCATATATGGTAGCAATGTTCCAACAAACGGTAAGAAACACAGGGTTCCTTTGGTTATAACCTATATAATGTAGTCTTCCTTTGTCATTTTATAAAACTATAAGCTTTAGTTTTATACAAACAAAAACTAAAAATCCTAAAAATGTACTTTTCAGTGGCCAGGACTGCATAGACAACTGCAAGAACAATTCATATGATTCTAGTATAACTTGAAGGAAATCCAGATTGCCATGGTAACACCTTACTAACAACATTGCTATAGCAACAGCTGCAAAATCCATGTTATCAATTCAAGGCAACAACTGAATCATTTACCTAGCTGGTCACATTTATAAACCTGATGAAAGTGTACATAATTTATCAAATATTCCCACTAGCTGGTCCATACACAACACATGCAGGCACTTGGAATTCAAATTAAACTGTTTAGTACATACAAAGTCTTATTAGAATATTTATGAAGTTATTTACAGTAGATAAAAGTAACTTCTAAAAGTACTTTCTCAATTAAGATATTAGATGCCACTTCTATGTACCAAAACTTCACAGAGCTGTGCATGTAGCATCTTGTCCACATCTTGTCAATTTCTTTGTCAAACTTGTCATCCCAGAAATGTACAGTGCATTCTGATAGGTCCTATGAGTTCATGAAGGAACAGCAATCAAAGTTGTCAACATTTAAGCAAGACAAACAACCACATATATAGAAGGCTAGGAGTGTGGGACAAACCTTAAGCGAATAAGAACAAACTTAATCTTAAAATAAAGCTTTGCATTCAATAGGAAACAACTTTACACAGCCACCATTTTAATCAGCCATCTTGCTATCTCATCTGATCATGTAGACATTGGTTTTATACATTTCTCTTCCTTTGTGATGTCAATTTTATAGATGTTATCTTGAGCATTTGAGTCTGCAATGCTCAAATTTAAGCCACTGAGTAAATTGTAATTAAGTTAAAACTGAAGAAGCTAGACCTCTGGGTTGGTAGACAACTATAAGAACAATTCTTATCATTCTAGTCAGACTTGAGGAAAACATGTCTGACATTTTAAGAACAAAAAGTTCATACAATCAACCAAGTATAAATTACCATGGTTACATCTAAATAACAAGATTGCCATAGCAACAGCTGCAATCAATGCAATCAATTCAAGTTGCAACTGAACAATTAGAACATTAACTTAGCCGGTAGTACAATGTCCTAATTTAAACTTTATAATACAAATGAACTTTATTAGGAGCATGGGCTGCACAATAAGATGTTACTTGTCTAATCAAAATTTAATATTACTTTTGTATAAACGTTAAGTACAAATTACATTTTGAACAGTCTTACAAGTAAAAAGTATTTTACATAAAGTAAAGATGCTGTTTAATACGTATGCTAATCTTAACATTATAAGTGAAACATTCTAGACTTCATTTAAAGTAGCTATATAGTTTATCTGATTCTCTAAACAAGACGATCTACCAATTACGCATGGACAACGCCAAAGTTCCTCAAACTAGGCAATTGCAATTTGAGCAACGGCCATTTTGGATTCACAAATTATCGATTGAGCAATTTAACGAGAGTGATTCTTGTTAAATAAATATCCTTGTGTCGTTGTCCTGTGTTGTGCATGAAACATGCCGATTGATATGTCGATTCATGCGCTTGCAAGAGCTTGTGAAATAAAAGATAACTGCTGAAATAATCAGAGGTTCATAAGGCTTGTTTATTAATTAAGCACTTCCTATTCATAAGGTCACTGTACATTTTATGATTTGCTTCGCTGGATAGCCATGATTGATTTCTAGTCGAAACTCAATAACAATAACAACTTGCTGAATAGGTCGGGTCATGTTCTGCATGTTGTCTATTGTTCTTGAACAGGACCTCAAAAACAATAAGCAAAATTTTAGTTTCACGATTTTCCGCCAAGTTCACGATGTTCCCGCCGACAATTTCTAATAAATAGGCAAGGAAATTTTTAGTCTTTGGCCTCCGGGCTATCAACTCTGGAGGTCTACTTTGGTGTGGATCGATGCGCCAACCATTCTTGGAGTACGAGTAATGGTACATGCCTATCCGAAGGGTCATCGGTGTTCGTATAGTGGGGTGGTCTCTCTACCTATGGGTTAGTGCCTGGAGATGTATCTCACTATTAATCTTGCTCGTGTGTTAAATTGGCACTTGCGGATTCTTGCTATACGACCCGTACCTGGAGGTGTTGGTGTGGTCCAGTGCCACTACGTAGTCGGTCAGGAAGCTATTGTAGGCTGCCACATCAGGTTGGTTTAGAAGCATTTGCATTTGCATTTGGAATTTTACATGCGCATGTGCTCAATCTTTATGTCCGTATATATGCTGGTAATTATGTATTATCTATTCTTTCTTGTAGTTCATCGATGGGTCCCTACTCTAAAGCGACCTGGCCGATCCCAATGAGCTAAAGTCTGTGTACAGTACTCTCAAGCTGCGTTGTGTGCACATGATGATTCTCATTGGTGGGAGTTTGTGGTCCGCCAGGGTCGGGCTTGTTCTGTCCGTAGCGTGAGGCAGGGCAAGACTAGTAACTGGTCACAGGTCGGTCAGGTACGCCGGACCGTTCCCGAGCAACTTCTCTTACGACGCAAGTAGTGGAAGTGTCAAACAGAGTTGAGAAACCGGAGGCCTTTTGGGGCACGAAGTACTTCTACCTCCTCGTGGTGTGCCCTGGGGTCACCTTTACAGTCAGTAAAGTGATGCAAAAAGAAGTACTGCAACACCGTTCCAGTAACACTCAAGAGACGAAGAAATAGCAACCATAAAGAACTTGTTTTAGAACTACATTGTTTGAGCATATTTTAATTTTAATACCATGTACATGCATATTTCAGAATTGTCATACGAAAATGATCATTGTGCAGTAGTTATATGCAATATGCAATCTCAATTGTCGATAATGACGAACTCATAATGAGAGATTGGTATAATAAGATATACAATATAACCTAGCTCATCGTAAATGCACACATCTATGTAAGCATTCAGTATACTCTTGTAAATTATTGCATAACAAGTACGTATTATAAAAATCCAAGGCCGGCCCACGTCCCCTAGATTGCGGCATCGTGACTGACATTTAGGCCCTCCAAATTCACAACCCTGGTTTGACCCAATGAAGTCGAAAAGCCTCGACTGACATTTAATCGAAACACGGGATTTCATCATCCTTACGGAGAGTTTTAGATGAATTAAATGAAGCTAAGGATTATATTCTAGCGTTACTCTTCAAATGCCATGACCAAGACTGCCCAGACTTGGAAAACTACCAGTGTCCATCTGATGAGGTGTTCACAGCCTCTCCCACCCCCACTGTGACCTCCTCAACCATGCCAATCCCCTCCCCCACCCCCTGTGGGAGTGGCAGGGTAGACGACCAGGTAGTTGCAAGTAAGTTATTGTAAAGTTTATAATTATAGACAAACACATTTGGTTTTATGAGGAATGTCAATTATATAGTTAAAGTCCATCCATTTTATCATTTAATATATTATCACAATCTACAACATTTCAGATCAAGACTGTGTCAACAATGTGGAGAAGACTATTCTTACTGGAGTAACCCAAACACCTACTGTTGACAACAGGCAGCCAACTACAAAAGTTAATGACAGAGGAGCTCTTGCGTCTGACACAAGGAGAATCATACCAACAATCTTCTCACTAATTTTCTTTTCATTTATCGCACTGATTATCATCAACTAAACTGACATGGCAAACATAAGCTTCCACCTCAAATATTACTTGTACTATTTAAACTATTTTCCTTTAAATTACTGTACTGTATATAATGATTGATAACTCTGGAAAGCACTTTGATAAATACTGAAAAGTGGGAGGGTTTTGTACTCCATACCCCCAAAATGGCATCACACATCGTGCTTAATAAAATATAGCAACTCTCAGTGCTATATGTATATACATCCTTTGAAGTTTCGCTAGAGCATCTCTTCAAGCTTGGTATACGTATACGTAGTGTGCAATTAAATGTGAAATTCTACTATTTATAATTCTCATTTTTCAGCATTAGTATATAATTCCAGGTTGCAACAACTAATCATATATACTAGATATATCTGATGATATATATATATTGAATATTGAATATCTTACATTAAGTTCAAATACCACCAGTATTTTACATTTATCTGTAGCAGGTTTCATTAATGCACCTGCAGAGCTTTGCCATTTGCTATTAGTGAAGAGGTTGATCATAAAACTAAAAAAGAAGAGGAGAGAGCAGAGAATAATGCAGAAAGAGGCTAAAAAGCCAAGGAGGTGTGGAGACCAACACATGCATCAGAAAGGATCTTTTTTAGATTTTTTTTCTTTTTTCTTTTTTTACTTCCTTTTTCGTTTAACTTTCTTCCTTTTTCCCTTTTTTCCTTTTTCGTTTTACTTTCCTCCTTTTTCCCTTTTTTCCTTTTTCCTTTACTTTCTTTAGTTTGACAAAATGAAGTCGACAAGCCTCGACTCTGACATTTAGTCACTCCAAATTCACAACCCGGGTTTGACCCAATGAAGTCGAGCAGTCTCGACTGACATTTAGTCACTCCAAATTCACAACTCGGGTTTGACCCAATGAAGTCGAGCAGTCTCGACTGACATTTAGTCACTCCAAATTCACAACCCGGGTTTGACCCAATGAAGTCGAGAAGCCTCGACTGACATTTAGTCACTCCAAATTCACAACCCGGGTTTGACCCAATGAAGTCGAGCAGTCTCGACTGACATTTAGTCACTCCAAATTCGCAACTCGGGTTTGACCCAATGAAGTCGAGAAGTCTCGACTGACATTTAGGCCCTCCAAATTCACAACCCGGGTTTGACCCAATGAAGTCGAGAAGCCTCGACTGACATTGAGACACTCCAAATTCACAACCCGGGTTTGACCCAATGAAGTCGAGAAGCCTCGATTGACATTTAGGAACTCCAAATTCACAACTCCGGTTTGACCCAATGAAGTCGAGCAGTCTCGACTGACATTTAGTCACTCCAAATTCACAACCCGGGTTTGACCCAATGAAGTCGAAAAGCCTCGACTGACATTTAATTGAAACAAAATCACCACCCTGGTTTGACCCAATGAAGTCGAGCAGTCTCGACTGACATTTAGCCACTCCAAATTCACAACCCGGGTTTGACCCAATGAAGTCGAGCAGTCTCGACTGACATTTAGTCACTCCAAATTCACAACCCGGGTTTGACCCAATGAAGTCGAGCAGTCTCGATTGACATTTAGTCACTCCAAATTCACAACCCGGGTTTGACCCAATGAAGTCGAGCAGTCTCGACTGACATTTAGTCACTCCAAATTCACAACCCGGGTTTGACCCAATGAAGTCGAGCAGTCTCGACTGACATTTAGTCACTCCAAATTCACAACCCGGGTTTGACCCAATGAAGTCGAACAGTCTCGACTGACATTTAGTCGCTCCAAATTCACAACCCGGGTTTGACCCAATGAAGTCGAGAAGCCTCGATTGACATTTAGGAACTCCAAATTCACAACTCCGGTTTTACCCAATGAAGTCGAGCAGTCTCGACTGACATTTAGTCACTCCAAATTCACAACCCGGGTTTGACCCAATGAAGTCGAAAAGCCTCGACTGACATTTAAATGAAACAAAATCACAACCCTGGTTTGACCCAATGAAGTCGAGCAGTCTCGACTGACATTTAGCCACTCCAAATTCACAACCCGGGTTTGACCCAATGAAGTCGAGCAGTCTCGACTGACATTTAGTCACTCCAAATTCACAACCCGGGTTTGACCCAATGAAGTCGAGCAGTCTCGACTGACATTTAGTCACTCCAAATTTACAACCCGGGTTTGACCCAATGAAGTCGAGCAGTCTCGACTGACATTTAGTCACTCCAAATTCACAACCCGGGTTTGACCCAATGAAGTCGAGCAGTCTCGACTGACATTTAGTCACTCCAAATTCACAACCCGGGTTTGACCCAATGAAGTCGAGCAGTCTCGACTGACATTTAGTCACTCCAAATTCACAACCCGGGTTTGACCCAATGAAGTCGAGCAGTCTCGACTGACATTTAGTCACTCCAAATTCACAACCCGGGTTTGACCCAATGAAGTCGAGCAGTCTCGACTAACATTTAGTCACTCCAAATTCACAACCCGGGTTTGACCAAATGAAGTCGAGCAGCCTCGATTGACATTTAATCGAAACAAAATCACAACCCGAGTTTGACCCAATGAAGTCGAGCAGTCTCGACTGACATTTAGTCACTCCAAATTCACAACCCGGGTTTGACCCAATGAAGTCGAGAAGCCTCGACTGACATTTAGTCGAAACAAATTCGAAACCCTAGTTTTGACCCAATGAAGTCGAGTAGCTTCGATCGACCGTGAGGCACTCCAAAAATTGTAATCCGACTTTTACCGGATGTAATCGAAAATGCTTCGATTCATCACTGGGTCGCTCCAAATTTCCATGTCGACCTTTACCGGATATTGGTGACCACTAAATTTTAGTCGACAAGCTCATCCGGAGAAGGCCGAATGACTAAAATTTTATGTTGATTAAAGAAGGGGACCTCCTTCCTTTTCAGTCATTCGAGAAATGTCGGATACAAAAATTTGAAAGTGACCCCCAAATTTTCGAAATTTTTTCGATGTTTTTATAAATGTGTTAATTACTTAATTATCACAACATACCTAAAGAAATTGAAAATTGAATCTTGTTAGTTATGAAATTGGCTTCATTTTGAAAGGCAATAGTAGCTGGTAAAGACTTAGTTGGTCAAAATATATCGAGATGCAGTTGCGACTTTTAGCGTCTTCTTGTCATCCCCTTGCGCGCCACTGTGTTCTTGCCTACTATAAGGGGGAGCATGGTGAGCGAAATCCTACGGGCCAAATTTACGATTCGAGAAAGGACGGTGTAGGGCAGTTGGTCTCGTATGAATGCTCCTAAGCCTTATGAGTGTAATCCGAGAATTGCCGAGTAGTAATACCGGAGTGACTAGTGTGGCACCTTGACCAAAGGAATGCAATTGCAAATTCCACGCAAATCCCACAGCTCGTGGCTAGAGGCTTTGACCAAGCTACAGTTGAATCCCGACGCTTGTCAAGCTTGTCTGTCATGAGCTTCGAGTGACCGAAAGTTAGATGAAAGTTCCTCGAGTTTTTTCCAATTGGAAATGCCAATGTTACGATTGTACATTGGAGCGAGACCAATTGAGAGTAATTGCAGATTTCACGCAGGCTGTCCTCGATCGAAGGGGACACGGTCAATACACGAATAGAATCTCAAACCCCTGGAAATTAGGGGGTTGCTATGGTTTGTCCCAGGACTGAACGAGAAGCGTACTTTCGAGTGGTTTGCCATTGAGATTCAGATATGATAGCATTCTGTAGCTACGGCTTGTGGTGCATTGAAGTCACATGCGAGATTTCACGGAATGTGGTTTCCGTGAAGAGGCGAGGCTTTCGCCAAGCAGATGGATTGAATACCAGTGAATGACTGGGATTTTTCGGCCTAAAATTACGATCGCATGAAGGATCGAATGAGTCACTCGAGGAAGGACCAATGGCAAATTTTGAAGCAGAAAAGTCATTGGATTGTGGTGCAATGATTGCAATTAGTAGTTCTCCGAAGTTTCACAGGTCGTAAGACACTCCGGTCAAATGAAAATGATTAAAACCAGACAATGAGGCGCCTTACTGTCCTAAATACTGACCTGACAGTATGTCGAGAGTCATTTGTTTAGGATTTAAGGCGGCATTTTCCACAAAAGTGCCGAGTTTAAATGGACCAGGAATTGTCAATATGCCTGGGGCCTTCTCGGCAAG